>VXBT01005673.1:1082376-1102235 GCA_013400235.1 Oriolus oriolus | reverse complement strand
GGGGCGGCTGCGGGACCCCCGTGCCCGGAGCGGCGCCGGGACCCCGGGGGCCGCAGGGCCACACGGCGGGGAAAAGGCAGAGCCCCCCCGGCGGTGAACAATTGCGAGCTGTTCACCTCAATAATGCTCGGAAGCCGAGTCGGAGCTCACCTGAGCCTCACGTGTTACATTCACATTCATTTGTTACAGCTTAGCCTTGTGGCCTGCGCGATTTTTATCAATCTCCCTCATTCAACATTTATTGCTATGACAAACCATATCTCTGGGCAGCAATACCCACGATTAATCTCCTTATACCTGTGACCCTGAGGATCATCGGTTCTTCCCTGCCTTTCCAGGATAAAGACATCACTAGGAAAGAAAAGTGGCTTCAAGAAAGCAGCACAGTGATGCTGCAGCTGTAAAAAAAAAGAGCAGGGAGCAGTTGTTCCCCAAAAGCAGTAAAATTTCTCTTGTCTGCAAGAATCCTGTAGAGTTTTCTTGCTGCAATACCAAGGCTGCAGGGTAAATAATGGAAATATCTTACTGCTTTTTTTCTTTTCCATTTAAATTTCCACAGGGAGAAGATAATTTCACTTACTGTCCAGCAACAGGCCTAGCTAAAGGAAATGAGCACTCGGAATTTGCTGGCTGGGCATTTCCCTTTCCAGGGGTGTTCCTGGTGGAGGAGTTCATTAGTGAAGATGAAGAGTGTGAGATAGTGGAACTGATGGATCGAGATGACTGGAAACCGTCACAGTCTGGCCGAAAGAAACAGGTTGGGCTTTAGAAGCACATCTGATCTTAGATCCCTCTGGAAAAGAAAGCTGTTTTCAGTTTAAACCCAAAATACTGCGATGTTTCATTAAGTGTTTTCTTTTGAAAGCTTTTTCTGAAATCAATGGCAAGAATTACATGTAATTAAAATCAACTTCTTGCAAAAGTGCATGATAGTTACAACAAACAGTATTTGATGGTGTATGTTCAAGCATTACAGTTCACACAATCTCCAAGGGAAAGAAGTGGGTGTTTAGATTTGGTTTTACTTTATAAATCCAGACAGATTAATGTAGATTCACTGAGTCCTTTTGCAACCTGGCAACCAGGTCACTGGAAGAGATGAGAACAGAACTCTGCAGGAACAGCCTCTCCAAAAAGACTTGTCCTAGATTTTCCCTTTACATTAGCTTTTTCCTCCCTCTTCTTTTCCAACAGGACTATGGACCCAAAGTGAACTTCAAGAAACAAAGGCTGAAAGCTGGCAGCTTTACTGGCTTGCCAAGTTTCAGCAGGAAGATTGTGGCCCAGATGAAGGCCTGTGCTGTGCTCAGGGGTTTCTTACCTGTCGAGCAGTGTAACCTGGACTACCGACCAGAGAGAGGCTCTGCCATCGACCCCCACTTTGATGACTGGTGGCTCTGGGGGGAGCGCCTGGTCAGCTTGAACTTGCTCTCAAAAACTGTGCTCTCCATGTCCTGCGATTCAGAGGGCACCATCCAATTATTTCCCATCTCCAGCAAAGAGGAATCAAGACCCCCTGGATCTTCCACACAGACATCAGCGTGCAGAAATTCAAGAGAAGAGGGCACCAAGTGCTTTTTGTCCCCAAGGCTGGTTCCGGGTAAGGAGGTGAGTGTGGCCATCCCCTTGCCCCAGAGGTCGCTGGTGGTGCTGCACGGGGACGCGCGGTACAAGTGGAAACACGGCATCCACCGCAGGCACATCGAGCACCGCCGCGTCTGCGTCACCTTCAGGGAGCTCTCCGCGGAGTTCAGCGCCGGGGGGAGGCACGAGGAACTGGGCAAAGAACTGCTGCAAATTGCTCTTTCCTTTCAAGGGAGACCCGTGTGACCGAGAGGTTGCGTTTTGTTGGGAGATGTGTAAAACGAGGTATGGGATTTGTGTGACTCGCTTCATTTCTGAGGTGGGCGTAAGGAACCAGGTGTGTGCAGAGATAAGCTCAATAAAACGGCAATTTAACAAACACAAGGGGTGGGCTTCGAAGCCTCCTGGGCAACGGCAGATTTTAGGCCCAAGTCAGAATCAGAGGTTGAATCTATTACCTGTGTTGTAACAAAAAAGCCAACAGCCAGTTCCTAAGCAAATTAAACGGGGAAAGTTAGAAACATTAAACAGAGTATCAAGCAGCCCTTGACACAGTTCCAGCCCAAGCCCTGACACAGATTTTAAGCTTTCCAGACCCATACTTGATACTGTCAGACTGGTTTGAATGTTGCACCAAGCCCTGGGGGTACAACTATCTCCTCACCCACCTCAGATAGGTCCTTTAGAGACCAGGTCTCAGGGGAGGCAGGTAAGCAAGTATCTCTCCACAGACAATACAACATACCGAGAACTAATTAAAGTAATTATTCTTTGCTGAAGATTCATACTCTAACAGTGAGGATTAATCATAAATTCCATGTGTGACCTGTATCTTCTGGGACCAAAGAGCAGCATTTGCAGAGGGCCAATGCTGACTCTTCAGGCTTGGACAGAGATCAGACCAAAGGCCTGCACAGCCTGTGTTATTTTCTGATCATTTGTCATCTCTGAACCCCGCTGTCAGCTCTCAGTAGCAAGAGTCTGATTTTGGGAATTAGCTGGGCGACAGACTGCAACCCTGGCAGCTATCATTTATTTTCCTGGCACCTCCAGCAGTCAGGTTTGAATCATGCCTTGTACCTAAGATTCAAGTAGTCATTTGCAGCAGAAGCTGATCTGAGGCCATCTGTCTGCTCTGAACAAACTTCTGTGCTCTTGAAAATGAAGTTGTGCTGTGGAAGAAGCGTGATCCTTTAATAAACACGGTGGTGCCATAAAAGCCCTTCAGCACAGTCACACCTGCAGCAGTAAAGCACCACCTTGCCACCACCAGGCAGTGCTGCCTGGCTTTAGTTGGGAAGGAAAGGGGACAGATCTCAGCGTTCCTGCACTGCTGTGTTCTGCCCCAGAAGCACTTCCTGGGCACAGGATTTGCTGCACAGTAAAACACTCCTGCCACGGGCACTGCCCTGTGCTTTGTGCACTGCCAGGGAGGAAGCTCTTCACCCAGAACAGTTACTGGGAATCAGATGGGTCAAGCAGGATATTTTTTTTCATCAGTTTAAGCCGACAGATACAACCAGAGCCCTTTGCGGCTTGCAAGGAGTTCAGTTTAGTGCTAATTCCAGCAGGGACCTACTAGCAGGGCTCCCATGGGAAGTCCCAGACTCCAAACCTGCATCCAGGTGGGCTGGTGAGTGTCATCAAGGAGCTCCAGCAGCAGTTGCAGCAGTCACAGCACATCCCCTCTGATGGAACCTCTTCATTGCAAACACAGACACACAACAGGCAGGCCACACCTGCTCACAGCAAGCTCTGTCCCAGGAAATTCCTCACAGGCTGCAACTGGAAGAGGGTAGATCTAGATTAGATATTAGGAAGGAATTCTTCCCTGTGAGGGTGGGGAGGCCCTGGCACAGGGTGCCCAGAGAAGCTGTGGCTGCCCCATCCCTGGAAGTGTCCAAGGACAGCTTGGAGCAACCTGCGATAGTGGATGGCATCCCTGCCCATGGCAGGGGGTTGGAAATGGATGATCATTAAAGGCCCTTCCAACCCAAGCCATCCTGTAATTGTCTAGCTCACTCTCAAAAGCAGGGAGTGCTCTGAGAGCAGCAGATCCTCACCTTTTCCCACCGCCTGGTGTCCACAGGGCTCGGCACTGTCAGCAGCGGGATGTCCCCAGGACAGCACCTGCAGCTGCTGTTGGAGCAGAGGGGCTTTGCCCAAGCAGGAGGAGCCTGCCAGCATGGCACAGACACACGGGGAGGAAACCCAGTGCAGGCTGTCACAGAGAGAGCAGACACTGCACCTGCATCCTCCTCACCCGTCAGTTCCAAGCCTCTCCATGGATCTGCTCTCTGCTCACCACGCTGCAGCGGTCAAGTATTGCCATTAACGTTTGGCCTTAATTTCCAACGCTCCCTTTTACATTTATATTGTGCTCTCAGGCTGCTAAAACACTTTCTGTGTGCGTCCCTGCTGCTCCTTTCTCTCCACAGTGAAAGCAGATGATGGATTCTGATGAATCAGATTGCCACAATAACTTACACAGTGTTAGTTCATTTTGTGCTCTGCATTTGCTGGCTGAATTTTTCTGCCTCGATTGAACTATGCAGGAAGCTGCTGTTCTTGCCAGAAGATTCCAGCTCTTCCTAGCTCATATCTTAAATGTGAAAAAATGCAAATAATTAAATACTGAGCCAAAAAGTGAAGGCCTTTTCTTGGTGTTTTTGAAGTCCAAAACTAGTCACTGCACAGGCATTGCTGTGCCAGTCTTTTGACATTTTTCACCTGTCAAACAGCCTCTTGGGCATCATCCTTAGATCAGAATGCAATTGCACACCCATCTGTTCAGTATTACTCCTTAAAACTTTATGTACATTCTCTCCTAAAAAGCCAGAAAAAAGTGCCAGAAGACCCCGGTTTGCAGTGTTACAAAACATTAACAATTTAACTGTCAAGTACAACAGAAATCTGAGGAAAGTATAAAGACGTTTTAATCTTAATTAATGAGCTCTTAAAAGTCATTTTGTCCTCTAAGCTGGTATTATTAACAGAAGATAAACTTCAATGATCTTCCTGTTATAGGAGTTCCTGTCGCAGCTGTTTGTGTCCTTAACCTCCTTGTAAAACACGTGCCAAGACCCAGACCCTCATTAAAAGGAAGTGCATCTAATTGTTATCTCCTTGTGCATTGCAAAAGCAGAATGATAATATCTGACCAAGCTTTTTTTCAAAAAGGCAGAACCCAAGTTAACCCATAGAGGATGCTGGAGGACTTGAGCTGCCTTTCAAAAAATCAGTCTGAAATCACCAAGAAGCATAAAACTGAGCAAGTTTATCCAGTTTCTCTCACATGGCTGGACAATAACTGAGATACATTCGTTGTTCTACACTATTGTTCATGCAGAGGTAAAACAAGAACAGGCAAAGCTAAAATACAGATTTTTAAATTTTTTTTTTTCTCTTTGGACTCATGGCTGTCATACCTCCGGGCAGAAAGCAAGCTCCCAGCTGGACACACAGGGATTCAGGGAAATACTCTCCAAAACCAGGCAGTCAATTTTAATTACTGAAACTGCTTTGAGATGGCTGTAGAGGAGAGCCTGTGAGTTAATCAGAAAACACCCCCCCTGAATTTGAAATTGCAGCTTGAGGGGGTGTTGAGGAAGCTGTCTTAGAAGTTGATGCAATGAGATTTAAAAGATAAAGAATCTACAGCAGCAGGAAAACTCCAAGGCCTTTTGTTTGTTTGTTTGAAGGCAGGAAAAGAAGAGAAAGCACATTGTGAAATCCCCCGGAAAGGCAGGAGGAGCACCTCCAGCCCCGAGCCCAGCACAGGTAACCTCGAGGTGAACTGGGATTGCCCATCCCCACATCCCAGAGTCAGAGAACGGAAGGATGTGGAAGGATGTTCGCTCTGCAGCTGCACCCACCCACTCCATAAACACTTCCACATATCTGAGCGCTTACGGCAGCCCTCCCTCCGCCCGGGGCTCTCGCGCGGTATCGCTTTCATCCGTCACACGGTCACATCCAACATTACTCCATCTCTCACGGTCCTAAAGTCTCCTCTCCACTGAAACAGGGAGCCAGGCCTGCCCCGGGGCGATGTTAAAAATAGGGAGATCACAGAGTGAGAGCTGCCACTGAACGCGATCCTGCTCCTCCAGCTCGTGGTCGTGCCCCTTCCTTACTCCTGCTAAGAGGGAAAGGGAGAGAGGAATTGCCTCCTAAACCAAGGCTGGTGCCCAGGAATGATACAAAGAAGTGTCCTTCTCCTGTCCTTGAGAGCTCCTTCCCTGCTTTTGGGTGGGCAGGCAGGGTCCTGGCAGTGCTGGAGCCTGCAGAAGCATTTTCCTGCTGGGCAAAAACTGTCCAAAAAAAAAAAAAATCTGGAGGAACACTCAGGACTCTGAAGCAAGATCACGGCTGTCCCTGTGCTAAGCTCCAGTGCAAAAATTAGATAAATAGCTCAAACTGGTCCAGAGAGCCACAGCCCAAGGGGGCTGAGAATTAGGGCAGCCACCCCAGACTGCAGCAGCCCAAAGCTGGCACAGAAAGCCAACACACGCCAGGGAAGATCCTCAACACATGTCCCCAGCTGAGGGTGGAACCCTTGGGAGAAGCATCTCCACACAGGCATTGCAGGACTGCAGCCACACAAAACCTGGGACACTCCAAGAACGACAGCCCAGGAATGACAGAGAGGTGACAGCACAGGACAGACGTGGCCAGGCACAGGCAGACAAACCCAGACGTGACACACAGAGCTGCCAGCCCTGCTGGGACAGCAGTGACAGCGAGGAAAGGCTGGCTTGACTGATGGGAATCCTGCTGACAGCCACGGGGGCAGCAGCAGGAGCAAGGAGGATTTTCTGGTGCTGCAGCACAGAAACACCCAGCTGGACAACTACAGCATCCCTACTCCCTCCTTTATGGATGAACTCCCGTGGCTGGTACCACAGGTAACCCTTCTGCAACACAAGCTTGGACCCAACAGTGCTGAAAATGTAAACAAGTTGTAGGGAGAGAGGCAGGAGCAAGAAGAGCAAGTGCTGTTGTTGGGAAAGGAGTTACAGCATGAAGGTGATGGGTAACCTTGAGAACCAAAGAGCAAAAATACCCCCCTGGGCTTCTCATGGAAGGGAGAACTCAGTGCCCAGAGAGACACAAGAAACAGAGCTGCAAGCAAAGACGTGAAAGCATGTTATTATTCTGTTTTAAGAGCGTTTGCCCTTGGGACACCATCCCAAACCGTACCTCAGAGTCCCCCCTGGAGTAAGGTGATCCCACTCCAGTCACAGATGTGCTGCCTTGAGACTGATCATGAGTCCAATCCCACCAAAGCCTCAACGAGTTATTCTACAAAATCAAAGCACAGTTTCTGCTGCATTTCTCCATTTGCTGAAGTTTATTACATTTGAAAAAATCAAATGAATGATGTGGCTGTTTCTAAACCAACTGCATTGCTTTTGCAGCACTGTATGCACAGGGGGAAACCGTTCAAAGAGATACTGCAAAAACGGAGCAATACTTTCCTCAACAGCCTCCTGAGCCCCTCACAGCACACAAGGTCCTACTATTACTGATGCTGAAGGAGAGTGCAAAGTACAGATGAGAGATTCATCCCATCTGCTCCGGCTTTGGCCTCACAACAGAAGTCCTGTTGGTGGAGGAGCCGACACGTGTAGCACTTGGCAGAAAACTCCACTCTGATTCTGTTGTATAAACCTTTTGATTTTTATTATGGTAAAAAGAGGAGGGAGAGAGGGCAGAGTCCTGGGGAGTTCATGTGAATCACACGACCACCCCACTTCCTGGAGGACACTCCTTGTTTTCTGCATATGCACGTGAGTACAGATTAGTCATTTAGCACACAAAAACTACTTTCTTTGCTGCACACCAGCCAATATGGTACATGCCAACTGCAGCAAGAACAACAGATGAAAGCCACAGACACAGTGCTAAGCAACTTGTTCAGCAACGCTCACATTCGCATGTAAACAAGAGAGATGAGAGCTGGTTTCCCAAGAGAGGAATATTGGGATAGTCTCACCCTGCTGCCCTGGGGTTTGCGTGTACTCTCCCTTCTGGGAAGCTGATGTGCACTACATTGCTATTAGAGTCCTCAAATCCCAGTGGGATAAGGGAGCAGGGTTAAATAGAACATTATAAACATCCTTAATGATTTCAGAAACCTATAAGGCCTCGGAGACTCTGAAACTGCAGTTTTGGAGTGCAGAGGATGAAACCAGCACAGGATAAGGGCCAAGAAAATGCTTCTTGCAGCCCTGTGTGGCAGAAAGCCTGACTTTCCCTTAAAAGAGCTGATGATTGCAAAACACTCTTTTCTCTCCACAAAGTTACCAAAAATCATAAAATTGGGTGGTTTTTTTACAGAAGTTTTCACCCACAAGGATGCTATGGAATTTACAAGCTTCCCTTGCTAAGCAACACAGACATGCAAGTGTCATTGTCTCAGCTGCTGAAAAAAGAAATGAGCTCAAAGGAAAGCGATAGCTCTTTAATGGCACACAGCATTCCTGCCGGATCCAGCCCCATCAGGCTCACCAGGACAGCTCCAGGTTCCACCAGAGGAGTCGTCTGCTTTGGTGCAGGGAGAAGGAAGCATTCATTTCTGACAGAAAAATGCCACAGCCAATTAAAAAAGAAAAAAAAAAAAAAACAAGCCCCAAATGATGAAATAACACAGGACTGGGCTTGTTCTCCGCAGCAAACCAGGCAAAAGGCATTGCAGCAATGCACAAATGAAGAAGACACAGTGGCAAACTTCTACAATACTTGCTGTCACCTCCTTGAAACTTGCTTTGTTAGTCCTTCAAAGTCTTGTCTCATTAAATTCTCTGTCACTGTTCTGTTTTAAGAATGTCCTTGTTAAAACTAAAACACCTGTAAGCCTTCCCTGGGCACTCTTGCCTCTTATTGGGAAAAAACACATGATCTTGGCACTTACTCAATCTAAAGTGACAGATGCTGCTGAAGAAAGTACAAGAGAACTTCCCAGCCTCCTGCAATTCAAAATTCTACATCCCAAGCTGTAAAAATATAGTAAAGAATAGCAAGAAAAGAACATGAAAGCTAAGGCTGTTTTCTTTCCGGTTATGTATTTATGGAATACTTGCTTTGGAACAATGGTGATCAACATTCTCAGTTTCTGTTGTGCTTTCCTGGATGTCCTTGAGCCAGCTGCAGGTACCCACATTAACCAGCTCTGCTCTAGGAATGAGCTACCAGTTAATTGTGGCTGCACTGACAGCCAGGGAGTTCTGACATGTAAGACAGGTCCTACACACACACACAGACACACACTGGCTTTTGGGACAGCCAATGCAGTTTCACTTTTGGCAACAGAATACTGCATTTGTAAAAAACACAGATTTTTGGCTACCAACGTTAAGGTAGATAAAGTTTTGACCTTGAACACCACGGCAGTGTCGATTTAAGTACCAAGTGTGTGGGACCAGAATCAGGGCAGAGCCCCCAGCACGTGGAACACCACAAGAACCCACAGCTAGAAACGGCAGGCGAGTAGCATTTACAGATTTACAGCCTCAAGACAATCCATCCCTGGTGCGCCTCACCAAGCAGCAGACCAGGTATTTTGCTCTCAGCCCCAGCTGAGCTGTGTGCAGGCTCTGTCACACCACCTGCATGCCTCTGTCATGCCCATCGAGCTGCACTTTCAGTTTGTGGAGCTCCTCGATCTCCCGGTTGTGCCGCTCCGTTTTGTGCCGCACCAAGGAGCGGTAGAAGTGAATGGTGAAGACGACAAAAATCAGACCCACGGGGACCATGATGATGGTGGACACCAGTGCAGACTGCCACCCCGCGTGGCTGCTGGGCTTCTCCACGTTGGTGGTCTCGTTTTTCAGGATGGAGCCCACCGGCAGGAATTTTATCCAGCACAGGAGCACGACCTCCGCAAGGAAAAGGAGGATTCCCAGGACGGTGGAGAAGCCCCAGGCCAGCTCGATGTAGGGGTGCATGCGCTCGTGCGGGGACTCGCTGATGGAGTTCAGGTTGTGGATGTTGCTCACGGCCTCCACGTTGGGCAGGATGCAGGTGCTGATGAGGAGGGCGAAGAGGTGAACGGCCACGAGCACCGTCGTGCAGGCGCTGAAGGCGATCAGCAGCATCTGGGGGTACTTGTACTGCACCTCCAGCTGCACCTCCACCATGGCGACCTGCGGAAGGAACAAAGAGCTCGTCAACACCTGCTGGCTTTCCCCTTTCCAGGGCTTTCAGCCAGGAAAGCATCTTGATTCAGGAAGAATACCTAAGGTCAAGTACACACTCCAGAGCTTTTTGGAACGGCAGCCCAGATGGATCACTGCTGTCACCCACGAGGCCGTGAGAGCTGCCGGTGCTGTGGCCTTTCTGAGGCTGTGCTTTTCTCAAAGAACACGACTGTCCTTGCCACCACGAGCCACAGGAACTGCCCCAAAGCCAGCACATAACAGAAGGAGCTCATTAGATGCCACATGGGGCTGGGAGGTAGCTGACAGCCTGCTATAACCCACCATCACACCCCCTCCTGCCACTCCTTCCTTGCGGCTGCAGCACAGGAAGTTTCAACTTCAGGCGTGTAAAGAAAAGCAAAACCAAGCAGCTCCTCTGGCCAGTGGCCAGCCAGGTTTCACTACCCACCTTGTGGGAAACACACAAGCTACTTCACAATTTAAGTTAGCCCATAGTTAAAATAACTGCCTTCTATTCTCAGAGCAGTTTACGTTTGTTTTTATTACAAATATGCCCAGATAAATAACTTTTAAGTTATTTATATCCTCAATTTTCTCCCTTGGGAGGTAATAACTTAGTGATACACTCAGCAGAAGTGGACAGCTACCGGCTTATGGGTGTGCTCAGCAACTCAGGAGCCTGCTTCCCAAAAGAAGAGCTATCATACAGCAGGTCTCTAAAGCTATTTTTACTTTAATCAAATAAAGCTTAAGAAGCAGAATATGTGTAAGAGAGCAGGAGGCTCTTTTGAGATCAGAACTGGAGTCCAGCTAACTGGTTTAGCATAAGAATTTGTACAAGTATTTAAGCCACCTGTGAAGCCAACCAGTACTTCCGTGTGGTGGCACCCCTGAAAGGACTGCACAAACCTTCTGCTAAGAGAAGCCACAAAAGCAGCGGGCAAGACTATCAAACATTCCTCTGTAGCAGCTGGCTTGGATCTGCAGCTCCACTTTATGATTTGCAGAGAAGCTAACTCTCTTGGCAGCAAGAAAAACCTCTGGTGATCCCAGCTGACCTGCTGCTCCAGCCCAGCACAGCTTGCTGGAAAGAAGCCCCTCTCAAGAACATCATGAGAAGGCGAAGTTTCAAATCTGCACTCGATTCTGGGACACAGACGGATTTTGCAGAACTGACTCACAATTACGTTATCCAGACTTCACATGAGACTCCCCTGAGCAGCCATTTCAGACTCTGTATAATCACCTGCACCACTTGCTCTAGCATTACTTGTTAATAATATTATTTAGGCACTGGAAGATTAGGGGTATGCTCATGATGTCCCTGTTGGAAGCCCTGAAAAGGATTAGAGGGAATGGGAACCAGTTGGCATGACTGCTGCCTTACCTGCATTTTCTCTGAAACCCATCAGATCACAGTCAAGTCTGAACACATTTACCAGCAAACAAGATACAACACGTGTGGAAAATGGTCAGTCCCTACAAGTCTGGGTTTTATAGCTACATCAACTATTTAACGTACTAGAGACACCAAAAATACTGTGACAGTTCTTGGGCATTCCCAGCCTTCTGTTCTGATCATGAACACGTTGGGGTTTTACCTCTGTTTTTACAGGCTCCTCGTTGCAGATTACAACAGTTCTTGTTGTATAGCAGAGGAAATCCTAACGCAGGATTGGCTTCACCACCTATTGCAAGGTCAATTAGTTAGAACACATTTCACGTTACCTTGTGTTACGTTCCCTTTGCAGTTCCCCCTATATTGATTCGAGGGGGAGGAGATCAGACTTATTCTCTGCTTCACTGTACAATGAATTTGTACAGCACTGGGCCTGCCAGTCACGCCCCATCAGCCAGGAAAAGCTGCAGGTACATTGTTCATTATGGGATGCTGTAATAGCCAGAGACACAGCTGAATGGGAATTGTACCTGCATGTCCAATTTATAGCTTTATATTAAAGCTGAAAGCCTGGCTGATGTCAACATATCAATTTCTGCTTGTTATCCTTCACATGAGCAGCACTTTTCAGCTAATTGGATGTTTCCTCCCAGACTAACCTATTCCCCAGGGCGAGCTTCAGCTGTGCAATGTGATGAATTTTTAACACTGACTGATGGCTCAGTAAGAGGTATTTCAGGGAAAAACATCAACAATCCAGATAGGGCAGCAAGGCAGAACAACAGTTCATTTAACCCAAACAAGTACTGAAAAGGTGAGCGAGCTCTTATTGCTCTACCCAGCACAGGCTGTCATGTCATTCCCTGACCGGGATAAGAGAAAGAGGACAAGCTGACATAACCCATTTAAAAATCATTAAATATGCTGCCTAGCCTGTAAAACTATTAATATGTCATGTTTGATACAATTATACACTTCCATGTAATAGCCCCCTTTATTTTAACCTCTTCCCAGCAGCAACTTTGCAAGGCTGAGCTCTCTGTCAAGCCATGGAATGTTTCAGCACAGGCTTAATTTTAAGCTTGAGAATCACCCAGCTGAACCCCAGAATTACAGGGTCAAGTGCTCACAACATTTTAGAATTAAACTGCAATTAAATACATGCAATAATGGTGGGGTTTAGACCAGTATAGCTCAGACTGTCCACAACAAAGATGTTATTCATCTCAAGAAATTTAGACCAGGACAGATAATATCAGGCAAAAGGATGACAAATGGCTTAACATAAACCATGACACATTCACACAGATGGTTTGGCAGACTGTAAAAACAATCACTCCAGTAGATCAGTCGGGTTTTTTGTTTTGGTTTGGTTTTTTTAATCAAATACATATCCTGTAGCAATTGGACAAGTATTGAGAAGATGGATTAGCAGTAATAACTCTTATTTACATCAGGAAAATTATTAAGGAGGTTTCCTAAGATCCCTCTAAATTTCCTTTATTTGTAGCCTCCTCGAGGCAGATACAGCTGCCCTACAGCCCACCTCCAAGCAGACCTGGCACTGGAATGACCCACATCCTCCTGACCTGCCCAGTGCTCTGCCAGAAATACCAGAGATGGTAACAAGGAAGGGTTGGTTGCATTATTCTGCAGCCTGTCCAGAAGGAGCTGGATCAGGGCCACCGCCTGTTGATTAAATATCCATCAGCTCGCAATAATTTCAGCCAATATGGAACTAGCTTGCATCAAACACACCGACAGGGAAGTAAATAAAGCAATAGCCAAGCCCTGGATGACATTTGTTTACGTAGTTAAATGCACTCGAGGCTTTGGGGAAACTATTTAATAGAATCACGGAATCGTTCAGACTGGAAAACACCTCTAAGATCACAGAATCCAACCATGACTCCAGCACTGCCAATCCACCACTAAACCATGTCCCTAAGTGCCATGTCTACACATATTTATCTCTAAATAACTTCTCTGCTTTCATCGATAGCCAAAGAGGTGCTCTTATTAGAGAGTAAACATCCGTGTGCTAAATAGCTGCGTGCCAAACTACCAGTGGAGAAATGAGCCAGTAGGAACAAATACCTCAGCTTTCCAATCAGCTGGGGGAAAAGCTTGCTAATAAAAGAGAATTCCTTATTGCAAGAGATTTTTTTTCTTAGTTACTGATTTCAGGTCTATTCCTTATGTTAGGCTGGTGAGCATAATTAACACCACTTACACCTGTGTATATTCAACTGCACTTTGAACAGTTCAAAGAGAATGTAAAACCAGTGGTTAATTTTGTGTGTTTGCCAAGGACTTTCAGCAACTTTCTGCTGTGAGAGTTGAGAAAGCGTGCTTTGTTTTCAGAGACGTGGTTCAGCCCTGCAGTGTGGGTGGGCTGCAAGCCCCTGAGTCCCAGTGGTGCCAGTGACAGCACAACCATGTACGGACACCTTGTGTGACCACGCTGGTAGGTCGGTCCCCACCAATACAAAATGTTAATTTAATCACCATGTGACAGACAACAGTCACAACAGAACTCCAGTAACCAGAGGCATACAGGGCATGCACGTGAGGGGATTTTTAGAGTAAGAAAACTCCTGAGTGAGAGAAGTCTACAGGAGAGCACTCAGCTTTCTCAAAAAGAGGAGGGACCTTCTGCAGCACACAAGTTTGGTTACAGACCAACACAGACTTGGTGAAAAGCTTTTATGAGCATCTTCTGCACACAGCCAGTGAGTGGAGAGCAATGACAAAGCAATTGAGCACCCTGTCCCCACTCCAGCCTGCTCCCACTGAAACCCCCGCCTGCAGCTTTCCAGCTTCACTTTGGGTGACCAACTTCATCATCCCGGACTGCTGTAATGTTAGGGATGATTCATGATCTGGGGGGGCTGGGGGAGGAAAAAGCAGCAGAAGAAGCTAAAATAAAACAAGAAAGGCTATCTGGAAAGTTCCTGAGATCTGTCTTTTCCCTCCCCAGCTTCTGAGCTGCAGGATGAAACATCTCCCCATCATGTCCCATGCCTGGGTGGCATTGCCCTCTGCCCCTCTGCTGACAGACCTCGGGAACAACCAGACCTGCCCATTTCCTGAACAGGAAACCTCCCCCAAACTGGTTTCAATTCTCACTCCCAGTAAGCAAAAGCAGAGGGGAGATGAAGGGGCTTGCACTGACACAGCATGGTGGTGTTCTAACACACAGCTCAGACAGGCCTGGGCACTGGACCACTGACTGTCTCAGTCTGGTTCATTTGCTCACTCCTGGCATGGTTCTGACCTACGCAAATCGCTTCCAAATAACACCCAAGTGCTGCACAGCGGAAAGCAAGCACCAGGGATCACTTCCAATAGGCAGCACTGACAAAAATATACCAGGTTTGGCTCCCTGCAGGCTGCAGAGCCCTCTGACACCAGGCCTGAGGCTCGGGGCCTCTTCTCACACCTCAGTGCTATAACACGATCTCCCTGATCACGCTACGCAAACTTCACTTTGGCAGACTGTGACCCAACCTCCACCTTATTTTAGACACCGTGACCTGAGAAAACACACAGAGAAATTAAAATAACGTTCAGGACCATAGCAACCACAGGGGCCTGAAAGTGCTCCACGCCCAAGAGCAACCTTGCATGAAGGCAGCCAGAGCTGGACAGCCTCGGGGCCAAAGGAGGTCCTGGATTGTTTAGCAGTGCTGCTGAAGCACTTAGGATCACTTGCAGGTAGGGGATTAGTATTTTTAAAAGGCTGACTTGAGAGTGTGTGGGTTGGCTGTTAGACAGCTCATGTATCCCTGCTGCAGGGAGAGCCAGCCTCAAACTTTGCAGCAGCAGCCAAACACAGAAGCTCCCAGGCAGATGCCTCCTGTCTCCTCAGGAAACAACTCCCCGCTTCTTCCCAAGAGGAAAACACTGATTAATAGTTGATTTTAGGGAACCCAGAAACCTTCACGGTTCAAAAAGCTATAAAACACACATACCATTGCAAATCCAGAGAGCAGAGCAGAGGTTCTGCTGGAGGCTTTCAGTTTGGCTCGGCTCAGGTACAATTTTCTCCAGGAAAGGGCTTGAACAGAGTGGTGGTTGGATGTGACCAATTCCAGGTAGCTGCGCCGGACCCAGTCCCGATAATCCATGCCCTTCGTGCCAGGCTCAGAGCAGCAAGCAGGAGTGGATGGATCCACCGGAACGTTCAATTCAGAACTCATGATGAGAGAAATGCTGAGGGAACAAATCAGTCATGTTCAAGAGGGGGTGGTGGACAGGATGAGCATCAACTACTGGAAAAGCTACAGTTGAACGAAGTTGCCCTCGGTCAGTGGAAAATGATGGACCAAATAACATCACACTTGGAAGCCAGAACTGAGAAAGGACCATCCATAATTGCCAAAAATGACCACAAGAACTAGGAAAGATAACAAAAGTACCCCCGTGAACTACTCCAGCAGGAATTCAGGAAGGCTGCACAGCATGCGGATTTTCATTTCAGAGCAAGCACCTCAACTTTGGCCTTTAATTCCTTCTCGCTAATAAAAAATTGTTTTACATAAATACACTTGGCCCCCATCTTATCTTTGTTCTGAGCTGACAGTTCATCTCCCAGAGCATCACGGGCTGGCTCCAAATGCATCTCCTTAGAGTACTAAACTAACACCAGCTCAGGGAGTCACTTTTTGCTCCTTCTTTGGAAACCATTCGTCCTGGGTTACAACGTGGGGTGTAACCAAGCTGTGTTTTCTACTCCCATCTACATTATTCCTGGTGAACTGTTAACGGTCGTTTGCAGGAGCTGTGCAGTGCACACCCGACCCCCCAGGCTGCAAGCTGGGTGTTAGTTAAGGGAAGGAGGCAAACCTTGCCTGGCAGGGTGGTGTTTCTTTGTCTTCACGAATTGATTAACTCAGCCGTGATAACTACACTCAATCCAAGGGGGTCATCCCTGCCAATGGGCCATAATGGCTCAACAACACACGCGGGCAGCTGTAACGACCTAGGCCATAAAGGACTCCCAAAATATCCAGTGACTCATAGGACCACACCATTCCATTGTGAAATTCCCTGCCCTGGGGGAGGTACTGAACTTTCCTGCCTGAATCTGACTGTATGTAAATTTGGGGACTTGAACATCACCAGCACTGGACATCCAGAGGACTCGAACTTCCACAGGAGGAACCAGACCTTTCCACAGGACCACTGCTTAATCGGACTGCAGCCACCACCCTGACCAACACGGGCCAGGCTGTACTCCAACTTTGTGGGTTTAAGCCAGTTTTTCTGTATCACTGCATCTATTGTAATCTTTCTATTAAATTGTAACTCCGACCTTAAGTCTCTCTCAAGGTTATTTGTGTAGGGGTTAATTTCTCGTGCTGGTTTACTTTCAAACCAGTTTTTCTCAGCTAAACCATTGCTCATCACAGCTCAGTTTAGATGGGCACAGTTCTCTCCCAAACTTCCCCAATAATCACAGAGCTGAATGCTGTGCAGGGATAACAAATGAACTTCTCAAGCTTTTGCAGTGGGAAGTTAAATTTCCTGAGCTGCTCACACTCCATTTATCAGCCACATCTGACCAAGAATCCTGTTCCCTTACTTCCTCCAGTGGCTCTGAGCAGAGGGAAAGGAAAAGGCAATTCCATGGGGAAAAGCAAGCTGCTTCCAGGAAATTCCATCATCTTTGGATTCAAGGGATTACACTGAGAGATGTATGAAAGCAGCAAGAATATTCCAGGTGGTGGATGCCTTACACCACCACGTCCCCAGGCTGCTGTCGAATGGCTCTGGCGATGCCCAGACACAGAACAACATCCACGGAATGTTTTGTGCAAAAATTTCTCACTCTGACAGACATCTGAAACTAACTCAGCCTTCCAAAGAACGGAAACCACGATGCTTTGTTTAATCCCCTCACTCACAACTCCGCCACTGAGCACTGTGGTGGTGGCAGAGACACGGGAGCAGCACCTTCTGGCTATAAAACACTCACCAGCTCCCAGGAGGAGGAGATGCCGCCCAGAATCACACCTGGTGTGGCACTAATTAGTCCCAGCACCGCCTCTCAAGGTCACAGGCACCTTTCAGCCCTGCCTGCATCACCCCAGCTCCCCACGTACAGGGGCCACATGGGGACAGCTAATAAAGCCAGGCCTGCTGGGAGACTTGGAGAAGCGGCAAAGACCAAAAGGACATCAGGGGCCCACAACCCTGAATGCTGTTACTAAAAGGGAAGGAAGCTGTTTCAGGCAAAATAACAAAGATCAGCAAATAAAGCACTGCAGGTCCAAGATTGTCCCTCCTGAATATGGGGTGGGGCTTTCAGGTTCTAGCCCCCTCAGACATAACAAGGATGGCAGCACAAGATGATATTTTCAAAATACTTAAAAGTAACAACCCCCCCCCCCGAAAACAAACAAACAAAAAGAAAGGCAATAATAGAACATTCACGCCATAATAAAAACAAGAAGAGAATGAGTAACAGGAACAAACCTTCCTGCTTGATCTGTGTTTCCAGAAAAGGCAATAATCACCTATTTAACAGAATAAAAAAGCCTGCTGGGAGGACTGGAGGAAGAAACAGTCTGTGAGCAGCAAAATGATGAAGCTGTTTCCTGTGACAACATCCTGTGTGGATCCTGCAATGTATAGCGTGGAGTGAATGCACTCACTTTGTCCCCAGCTGGGACAGTGATGGCCTCTACTCTGCCATTTATTTTCACAAAATACTTAGAAACTTTCTGTGTAGGAAACTTTGACCCCTGGGACAAATTCCATTAAAAAGACAAATGAATTCAGAGGTTACTGAGAGAGGGCAAGAGAACCCAATCACATCTGCTTCTTTCCTTAGAAAAATAAGCTAAAAATACCACAAGGCTGAATTTTCACTCTGGAGCAGCTCAAGAGATGTTCTCAAACAAGTAAACAGCTTCAGAATAAAATCCATAAACACAAATGTAACCCAAACAAGCAGTGCCAGGAAGTCAAACTCACCTTGCTGGCTACGGACATGGAGGGACTGGGTGGAGAGCTCCAAGGGCTGAAATATAAGACCAAAGAAACATTTTACATGTGCTGTAGCTGGAGCAGTTTCACTCTGGAAACACTTTTCAGCCTGTCTCAATCAGAGAGGCTTATTCTGGAGATTTCACCCTCCTGCCTTGCAAAGTTAAAGGTTTAAGACACTTGGTCTTGCAGAAATAACTGTCCTACAGGGTTTGACTGCACAGGGCTGTTGAGTTCTGGATGGGGAATGAGGAATTCTCCAGGAGACCTTTTCCTCAGGCAGCCCTGGCAGAGTCCATCCCAGCTGTGTCTTCACTCACTTCCACTGCACCACCGACGCATCCGACCCCACTTCATCTCGCGCCGGTAGGACAGAAAGCTCTCTGTGATTGCTCCCTCATGTTGATTTTCTTATCCTGCCAAGTGCTGTCTTTGGAAAAGGGAAAGCCATTGCCTCCTCACATCTCGGTGCACGTGTGGGGATTTCTCCACAGCTGGGAATGAAGCCCACACCACCAGGGCCGAGCGGCCTCCCACCACTGTCGTGCTCAGTCGCCCACAGAGCGCTGTCTCTGCAGCACTGGCAGCTCCTCTGCCTGTTTTTGGGATGCCAGCCTCCTCCTCAGCCTCAGGTTTCTGCTCCACACCCCCAGACTGATCTGTGGGTTTGTGCCAGTCCCTCCCTTCCCTGTCTAACATTGTCCAAGCCCCCGCAGGCCACGGCTAAGCCAAATCCCAAGCCCTGCTACTCCACCCCCATGAGCTCAAGCCCTCTTTGCCGCAGGAAACCCCTTCCCATGTTCTCCTCTGACTTGGGACTCCCCCAAGCAGCAGTCCTGGAGTGCCAGAGTACCCAGGCAAGGGTGTGAACACCCCATAGCTCTGACCACCCTTGTGGCAGGAGGGGATCACCTCCCAGGCAGGATGTGACTCCCTGGTCCCACCACCACAGCTGGGATCCTCCACAGGGCACCGCCTGAGCCGGGGATTTCTCCTCCTCCTTCCCAGCCACCCTTAGTACACCCTGGGCAGGAGGTGATCCCACACACCGAGGATCTCCCTTCCAACAGCAGCCTCAGACGGGGGATCCCTCAAGCCAGGATGAGACCCCCTCCCAATTAGGACCTTCCCCTCCAAAGGCAACCTGGACAGAGGAACTTTCCTAGGCAGGATGCAACCTCCTACCACTGCATCCCAATCCAGCATCCCAAGGATCCTCCACAACTCCTCAGGCAGGATGGGACCCAACCTCTCGATCCCCTCTTCCAAAAGCACTCAGGGCCAGGGGCTTCCCCGCACCGTATGCCGGAGGTGTCTCCCCTACAGCACTCCAGCGAGAGGATCCCCGTCCGGATATATCCCACGGGAGCTGGCCTGCCTTCTGCACCCCTTGGGACCCCCAAAGCACCGCCGAACAGGACAGGACCCCTTTCTCTGCCCACAGCGGACCCTTCCCATTCTCCCAGCCCAGGTGCAGCGGGTTGCCCCCACCTAGGCAGGATGAGGCGCGCATCCCACCACCGCCCTCCGGCACGGGACTGCCCCTGGCCGGGCAGGACGAGGCGCGTCCCCCTCACACGGCGCCGGGCAGGAAAATCCCTGTTCAGGCAGGATAAACCCAACTCCCCCGCCCAGCACCTCGGGCAGGACGAGACCCCCTCCTCCCGCAGCCCCGCGGGCAGGAGATGCTCCCACCTCTGCAGGACGAGCCCCCCACACCC
>VXBT01005673.1:1045349-1082315 GCA_013400235.1 Oriolus oriolus | reverse complement strand
GGGCCCCGCCGGGGATGAGCTCCCTGCAGGCGGGATGCGGCCCCGGGGGCGGGCCGTGTCTCACCGCGCTGCTGTCCGGGGGCCGTGCCAGGAGCCCCGGGAGAGGGACCGAGAGCCAGAGCCAGAGCCAGAGCCGGAGCCGGAGCGNACGGGGGGCAGCGCCGCCACGCCCCCGCACGTGACCGCCCGCTCATTGGCCCGCGGCCGGGATGGCCACGCCCCCCCGGCGGCGGGGGCGGGGCCCGGGGACACGACCCCCACCTGCCCCCGCCCCGCAGGCCCCGGCGCCCCCCGCCCCTCCCGGGCAACCGGGGCCACGCTCGCTCCCTGCGCCCCCGGGGGAGCCGTTCGGGGGCTCTGGGGGTCTCACGAAACGGGGGATGGACTCAGCGGTTACAGAGAAAGGGCATCCCCCCGGCACGGAGCCGTTCCCGCAGCGCTAGGGGGTCTCGCTGTGAGCATGCATCTGTAGGGAAAAAAATCAGATCTGAGGATCCCTAAAGTCGCGGTCGGGCTGAAACCCACCCACGGGTAAAGATGTTAGTGGGTCTGGACCTTGCGTTATCTCCAAATCTTGCCACAGAGAAGGTATTGGTGCAATGGGATGCAAATGTGCTTTTATTACAATTATTAATTATACAGCAAAAAGTCGCCACTTACATAAGTCAAAAGGCAGCGCTGCTCTGCCTCCGCCGGGCTGAACCTCCTCCGGCTGAGCACAGGCTCCCTGCGAATCCCGACTGCTATCTGCCTGCACTCCTCCGCTATTGACTCAGCAGGAAATCCTGTATAAACCCATCAAAAGGATAGGGACAGCCTTATGGGAAAGAGAGGGAGTTCCTTCCCTGGAAATGAGATAAAGAAAATGCTGAAAGGCAGCACAATGGGTCAGCTTTATCACAGGGTAATCCCAGCTTCCTGAATTCCATTCTGCCTGGGGGAGGGAACAAAGGAAAACAATTCTTTAAAACCTAATAAAGAGGCAGATATGTTATCCTGAGTGTGCTTTTCACCTCTGAGAGCAGGAATACCCCTGCTCGGTTTCAGCACTAACACTGCACTCTCTCGGGGTCCCACGTTTGCACAAACACATGTAGAAATGGAACAGAGCAAACTTTAGCCCTTGAGGGTTAATCTCCAAAAGAGAAAGGAGAGGGACTCCTCTAGAAAAGAACCCAGAGCACGAATTTAGAGTAAGCAGGTCAAACTCAGTCAAACTCCTTGGCAGTTTCATCAAGCCTGTAAGTTATTACTGCTTTGTTGGTGCCCTATTTGGAATAGGAAGCAGTTGTAGAGTTGTTCCTGATTTTACTATGCACGGGAGCACTTCCCCTTTTCTACTCCATGCATGACGTTGTCCCCGTTTGGAGGTCACAGAGTATTTGCATTTTATTCTAAACGAAGAAACATCCCTTGAAACCTCCCTTTGAAGTGCTTTGTATTCTCAACGAGCTCGTACTGCCACGAACAACCACAACACGGCAGAGTGTTTATGGGAATTCACAGCTACACCTACCAAATACAGCTCCTACTGCTACACTCAGCCACCCCGGCGAGACAGAGCGTGAGGCAGATCCCACCTTCACCAACATGCTCTCTGTGCTGTTTGTGGATCTCACCTACAAACTCGGCATTCCCAGAAAACAGAGCATGAATAATTCAGCGCGGGTAACGGGTGGCGTCCTAGGGAGGCAGGATGAGGCCACACAACCTGAATTTGTTCAATCACCAAGACAAACTCAAGTTCACCTTCCTCATGGCTGAGGGCAGCGTGCCCTCACTCAGCAGCATCCGCTCTACTTAATGCAGAACAGCGCTTACTCAGCTCAAAGGCCTGACAAGCTCAGAGGCAGAACATCTTTATTTGTGAGACTCTCGGTTCTTCTCTGCCCATAAAAATCCCCCTCACATTTTTATGGCTCATCCTACAACACAGTATCCACAGGGTTTGCCTGCCCTAAGGGGGATTCACGTGAAGCAATGCTCGTAACTAATCTCTCCACAGGGAAAATGCCAGCTGCAGAACATCCATCCCGCATCCGAATGAAACCCTGCCACAACTTGCAGCACCTGCCCCTGTGGAGATTGAGCAGAAAACAGTTCCATGCAGATCTCTGACCTGAGGGGCAGAGGGGATATGGACCTTGCAGGTCAGAAGTTATCCAGCTCTGAAGCCCTTGGATATGTACAGGGGAACTAAACACAAACATCGCTTGCACTTGGTCACATCTGCTTCCCGGCCACCACGGTAATACCACTGAGAAGCCATTACATAAAGCCAGCTCAGACAAAATGCAAGATTTCTGGCAGCACTATTCAACAAAGGAGAAATCTAAAAAGAGATTCTCCCTTTTTACTGTTTTTGCTTAAAATAATTTGGCATTAACCAAGGCTTGAGAAGAAGTAGCACCGCATTCTGGATGCAAGGCTCTGGGATGAGCATGTCTGAAAGCCAGCAGGCACTTCTAATTAAAGATACACTGAAGAGACAAAAACCAGAGTTACAAGTAAAACCACCACTGCATATGCTTTTCATTGAAGCACCAATAAGTAAATATATAGAGAGATGTTATGATTCCTACCAGGGAATCCAAAGTGCAAAGCAGAGAGCTCAAGCAGAGAGAAAGGCAGGTGTCATTACAGGAAGCTGAGCACAAGCAAAATGATTCCATTCCAAGCCTTTCTGCCACAGGATTCAGAGGCTTTACACACAATCTTTGGGAAAAGGTATTGTTCCAATTCAAAAGCAAAAAGTGACATGCAGCTAACACCTTTTTCCATATTTTCATGTGTGCCACATCACTTGATCTCTCTGTCTCTTCCTGCAGCACTGCAGCATCTCTTTATTTTACTGAAATCCTCTTCCAAAAATAAAAAATAGAAGACAGAACAATCCAACACATCCCTTTTATTAATTTAAAAAACATGGAAGAAAAGCAATAGGGAAAGTTTTAGCATTAAAAAAGGGATCCTGATTAAAAATCTATAGAACTTGTCTAGCAACATAAACTGATTTCTTTGGGTTAGAGATGACCCCATACAAAACCCCAAATGCAGAACACTCACAGTGCAGGAGAGTCTGGCTACAGACCACTTTTCTACTTCAGGTTAAACTCTTCCCCTAGATTCATGTATCCCACTGCTACCAGCTTCAACATAAGTAGAATACGTAGCCTTCACAGTAATATTTCCCTTAAATGGTAATAGTTACGTTTTAGCTTTCAGACAGAAAAACACTCTGGGCCACGTTAGAAAGAACTCTAGGGTCATAGAGACTTATGGCTGACTCTTTAGAGCAAACTTAGAGCAGACTGCACAGCAGTTATACAAGCAATTAAGAAAAAATCTCTTATTTGGCATTTCTCTATCATTTTCTCTCGGGCCTGTGACGTGAAGGCCATGCCCCGTTAAGCAGATGTAACGTACGCCAATGGGTTCTGCTTGGCTGAGATGAAAGACTTTCATGCTCCTGAATATAAAGCAATGAACAGCGTTTCCAGCTGTCCCTGGAAGGCCTCATCCTCTTCCCATCACAAAACTTGGCTCTTCAGCATCGTCTTCCTTCTCTTCCTCCTCCTTGCTATCCTCTTCGTCATCCTCGCTGCTGCCTCGCTCTTGGGATTGACCAGGTTCTACAAACACAAACAGGATGAATGGATGAGGTGTTCCCACCTGGCTTCCTTGTCAAGCAGTTCACAAGAAGACAGTCTCAGGTGCTCAGCAAATGTATATTAGGCCAGGCTAATTAGCACGGATGGGTAACATATTCCCCTGTGTCTTCCTTGTTAAGTATCTCACAACTAAGCAGTCCCAGATACTCAGGGAACACGAATCAGGTTCTATTAATTCTGCCAAGTGATGAGGAGCTCAGAGTATCAAATTCTCCCTTGGACAAATACTCCCTTACCTCCAATGTTACCAAGTCCATCATTAAACAACTCCACCTCCTCTGGAACATTATTTCTTTCAAACAGAGGTAGTCAAACACTGAGGTGATAGATTATCTCATTCCCAATCTCACCTCTGCAGGCTGGGATGAACTTTCAAAGATCATACAGAGCACTGGGAAGCCACAGGCAAGACTCAGTATGTTCCTACAGCTATCCAAGTTCACAGAAACTCCACGAGGTGCCATAAACTTTTACAGGCTGTTTGCTATACTGCAAGTACAGGAACTCTTTAAGATATGCCTAATATTAACAAAGGTCACAGAAACCTTGTGAAGTCTGCTAAAAAAACCAGGAGACGTCTACTAGAAATTAAATAACTGATAACAAAGATGAGGTACGGCATGAAGTGGGACCTGAATCCAAGAGCCATTTTTCTGCCCTTTCCTGGTCCTCAGGCCCAGTCACACTCTCAATGTCCTGACCAGTTCATGCAGGATTTAAGATCAGTGGTCTGATGCCACCGCGTGGTGAAGTGCTGAACTCTGAGGGTTTATTGGGAGTTGGTTCATTAATGCAACCTTAACAGCTGACCTCGTTCAGTGGCAACGCTTATTCTTAATGTTTTTGCTACAACAAAGGTAAAATATGGCAATTCAGAGGTTTAATTTATTCTTTCAAAAAGGAAGACAAATGTTTGCCTGCCACATCCAACAAATACACTTTAATTAATTTGAAAAAACTCTCAGATCACAACCCAGGGCACACAAAACTAAAAAAAGAAAAGGCTGTTCTCAGAAGACTAAAAATGGCTAAGAGGGGCTTCTCTCTCCCCTGATATTATTATTTTACATAGACAAGCACAAACTGTAAAGAGCTAAGAACTGTTGCAAAGACCAGGGAGTTTGGATTCTGTCTTTCTGGAACTTGTGCCAAACAAAACCACTCCAGCCCCAAACTGGTACCCGGCAATCCCATACCACAGTGCCAGTCCCTCTCCCAGCCACTCCCTAAGGGATGAGTATTCTGTTTGCTCACTCAAAATGAACAAAAGTATGTTGACTCATACTTAAATTCTCCTCCCAGTTACAATTCATAAATGAGTAGCTTAAAAAAAAAAATAATGTAACAAAACCGAAACAAAACACCCCAAAAATCCACTCTGCTACATTTACTTGCTGTCACAAGTAAAATTAACCTAACAATTTGTCCTCCCATGTTTACACGGGAGGCTGGCAGTGGTTCAGCTGAAACAGATCCAATTCTGAAAAGCAAAGCACAAATAAGGTAGCACTGTCAGGCAAGTCACTGTTCCAGCAGAATTACCAGAAACTGCTGTAACTTTAAGACTAACAACTTGTGTGCTAATTCACAAAGGACAACTATTTGAAAGAGTAATCCAAAATACACTCACTGAAAAGAAGCAACAAGTATGCAAAAGTTTGAGCAAACAGTTAAACTGACATTGCTGAACATTAATTTTCAAGACTGCAGGAGAACAGAGGCAGTCAGGTTTTTCACCTTTATTTCTATGCTAATAAAATAGTCCTGTGGAACAGATGGTACCAAGGTGGCTCAATTTCTTAGGAACAAAATTATAAGTCAGTTTCTTGCTGCTCAAGCTGTGCATTTTTTTCCCACCTGTTTTCCCAAACATATTCAAAATATACTTTAATAAAGCACAGCCTTGAACAATACTGCCTTTCTGAGCAGCTGAGGTTCTGAATCTGCAGTTTATCAAAATAGCTGGGGCAGAACATCCACAAACTCAGATTCCTGAGTTTGCTGTCCAAAATTTCCCCTAATAAATGGAAAATATTCACAAACAGTCAAGTTATTTGTAAGATTAAATCTCAACATAGATGGCTTTCAAAGAGGATTTTGAAACATTAGCTAAAATAACAAGCTTAAGGCTCAGGCTTTAATCCATGTATTTAGAATGCTTGGGATGGGGGGTGGAACAAAACCTTCTAGGCTTCAATAACGAAACAGAACCAAGTCCTGAGAAAAGTAAACTAAATTTCACTGACCTTTTTCCTGCTTCTTTTGTTCAAGTTTATTTTTCTTAGCTTGCAGTTTCTTCTCTTTTAACTTCTGGCTATAAAGCAAAGAAAAAAGACTCCCTGGTAAATCCAACATTGTAAAGCTTCTGCACATTCATACATTGATAAAGGACGTATTATAGACATCTTGGAAAAGCTGATTTCAGAAGAGAAATTCAATTTAAATTTGGCCTTAACTGAAAATCCAGCAACAGCAAACTTAGCACATGATCAAGAGAAACTTTGCTATGTTGTTTTTAGATTAATGGATTTTTTTTGAAGTCTTTCATGACTCCACTGCAACCAAAACTACATGATACACAAGAATCTCCAAGAACACAGATGGAACAAAAACGAAACTGCCCCCACATTTTAGCTACCTAGGCTAATAAGCTCAAAGAGAAAATAGTGTAAAACCCAGACTGCAGAAACTGAACACTGGGGGGAAAAATCACCAGTAATATATACTTTAATTGAAGAAAATAAAAATAGTGCAGTATGCTTTGACCTCTTTAGCTGTACTTTCTCAGGATGTCAGGCCCTAGGAATAGCACAAGGGCTAAGAGGGAATTTCAATTCATACAACCCAGCTCTCTTTGCCCAGCAAAGGTAACCTGGCAAGTTAACAGCAGACACAGGCAGAGCAGCCTGGCATTCACATGCTCCTCTCTCAACACCATAAATGATTCTCTTGAAACAGAGAGCCAGGAACTGTACCTGTTGGGGCAGGACAAAGGAGAAGGGTGGTGAGGGAAATTAGAGGGGCTCCTGCAGGGCAAAGCCACACCATTAGAGCATAGCAGGGGGACAAGGAGGTGTTAGTGTTTAGGCAGCATCTGCTGTTGGAACAGTTGTTCTCCATCTCAGCCAGAGAAGAGGCAGCAGGCCAGATCTGACTTGCTGGCCATCTGTTGGACCACATTAAATTAAACTAAGATGGCAACAGTGTTTGTGTTGTGCACTTTTGTGCTAACATGGCAGTGAGTCACTTTGCACAGGCCTTTCCACAGCAACTCTCAGCCACAGCATGCAAAGCAGCAAGGGAGAGGCTGCTCAGGGTCAGACCCTGGGAAAGAGCTGAGCATGATTCCGTGCTATTTCTGAAACATCCTGGACACAGACAGTGGGACTGAAATTCTTGTGCCACTGCACTACAATGCTCAGGCTATTTCTCGAGAGCACCGATCTTGCAACTGTTTCATTTTGTCTAAAATTTAAGAGAAAGATGGATTTAATATTTTTTTAGTATTTCCACCTAACTTATTAGACTTGGCCGGCCAGACATTTCAGTGAGGTAGGCAGAAGCAGCCTACCCATGAAGCAGCACCCAGTTTTGCACTGCAACTGCTTGGGATCAAATGATTCAGACACAAACTTAAGCCAGATATACACACAAACCTTTCCTGACACTGTTAAAACAAATATGCAGTAAGGCATGTTGCAGTCAAGACCACAGCGTCAGCAAAAGCAGCTCAACGAGTCCAAAGTTATCCTGCAAGCAATGGCATGGAAAAGAAACCATCCCAGCAAAGCCTGTCAGGTTTACAGCTACCTTTGGAAACCAAACACTGACACTGACAAATTTCATCTCCACAGCCAGACCTCCCAGCTGATAGATGCAGACACAGAATGACAGTGTTTATCCAGAGCATGCAGCTACAGATGAGGCACAGGGAGTGAGGGTTTCCATGTCAAGCCTCCTGGGAAAAATCTGCCCTTACCGCTTCCTTCTGCGTTTTGCTGTTTGCTCTTCTGCAATCATCTTATTCCTCTCCAGTTTCTTCTGGAATTCCTCATCTAGTCTTTGCTGTAATTGATCACATGTCATACTTTGGTCACAATCTAAATTAAAATACTTCTTTTAAAAGTCATGTCCTTTTAGGGAGAAGTCTTTTAGCAAAATACAGAAGGGAGCTCTGCCAGATTTTTGTCTGGCTTCTTTATACAAAGCCATGTTCCTAGGGATGACTTCTGTACAGGCAGCATTTTTAACCTGCAACCTGAGCCAAACATTGAAACCTTCTGAGGGAGGAATCCTCACCAGAGCAGATGAGGGAGGTTGGGCTTTTGCCCTAATGAACGTTTCAGTGAAAACAAATGAATAATTGGAGACACAAACATTAACATATGGACTCATCTCGTCCAAGAGAGAGTACAACAATAGTGCTCTCTGGAAGAGGGGGCATTCTACTCAATCAAGACTTAAAAGAAACATCTGGACTCTGTGCACAGGCACTCACTTTGTTTCTGTCTGTGCAAGGCAGCGTTATCAGGGATTTCTAGCTTTTAAAGCATTTTCAAGTCAGCCTGAGAACACACACATTCCCATGAGGCATTACTGTGTGCTAGGACCCCAGGGAACACAGGAGATGGAGCATGTCTGACACAAAGCACCAAATGTTTCAGTACTGACACAGACACCACGGATCACACACTCCTACAGACTCCTCTGACAAGGGGTGGCTCAGAACGGAATTATTTGCACATGACTTTCAAAGAAAACACAGATTTGCAATGAACAACAAATAGCTGAGGGTGGGGGGAGTTATAAAGAGTTGTGCTGACCTTCTCAGCCATGGCATCCATGAAATCTTGCCTCTGGTACTCTCGCCGACGGAGATGCCGGTACACATGGAACTCCCCACTCCCAGCTCCGGCACTGGAACCTGCAACAAGGAAGAGTTAAGTCTGCCAGGAAAGAAGGCAAATAGCTGCTCACAAATGACTGCAGCTGGATGCTGAGGGATGGGGCACAGAAAGGGGCACTGTCAGATGACAATTACCAACAACACACAGAGTGTGTCGCCATTTGAAACTAAAATAACTCGCAACCAAAAGCCAGAGTGAGCTGCAAACCCACACGCTTTTGGGTCACTGCAGGTCCTACAATTATCCCCCTGGAGAGCCCACTCTTAGCTGCACATCAAGGCAGGCAAAGAACTAGAGATGAAATGCACTCCTCACTCTCTTACAGGCAGAGGTGAACCGCAATACTCTGCTGATGCTGCTTCCAACTAATTTTCAGCATCTCACATACAAAATAAAGGTCAACAGAAAGGTGGTAAAAGGTGATATTGTACTTTCCCATGCAAGACAGATCCACTGACAGCTTTTAACTGTTTCTTCATAAATTAAATCCCTACAGCGCTCTCTTCCTGGTAGCAGCCTGCATGTTGAAGCCTCGCAGGAGCTTTAAGCATTGTCCTCCACTCTCTTTCTCTGTCTCCCGAGCCATTTCTCAAGGGAAAGCACAGGAATACAAGCCTCAAAGAACACACCTAATTAAAACCCAGCAGCTGGGATTGCAACAGGGGTGCTCTTGATAACAACAGAATCCCAGCACGTCAGGTGCTCCCAGGAAAACAAGACAATTCAACTCAAACACACAGCAAAGCTATTTGAAAAAGCCATGGGGGAATTCCAACAAGCTGAAGATTTTATTCAGAAGTGCATAAAAACTTTAGTCCAAGAATTATTCTGAAATAAGAAAAGTCGACCTCTAGAAAGGATGGAGGTCTCAAAGAAAGACAGAACTTCTACATGCAGCCACTTTATACCACAGCTACTACATTCAACCCGTGCAGGTAAAAGAGTACACGGAGTACCTGGGTCAGGGTCAGCTGCCAGCTCCCTACCTGAGCACACACAATCACACCTGCTGCATGTGCCTGCTTCTCACGGCCTGAGATTCAGACTCAAAGCAGTCAAAAGAGGGACTGCATACTGCTAATCTTCCAGAGCACTCTCAGATCCATGGAGAGGACAGATTTACTCATCATCATTTACTTGTCATCACCAGAGCAGCAGCTTAGTGCACTGCAGGCAGCCCACGTGCTGCAGTGCCATGGGCTTTGTTCTCTCTGCATTCTGACAGCCAGCAGAAAAGTGGAACCAGAGAACCAAATAAAACTTGAAAAATCAACTCTCAAAGCACATTTCACACCTCTTTTCTCCAGCAAAACGAGCAGCAGAAAACCACATCTGTCCTTCCCTGCTAAACACTTTTCTAAGTTATTTCTGGCTGACCCCAGAGTTATCTGAAGAATAGAATCTTTACCCATGACATCTCTAACGAACTCCGGGGGAGGTCGTGGTGCCCATTCATTCAGTTTTTCAGGAATTGGTACAGTCTTTTCCTGCAAGAACAAACCAACCAGCCATCAGTATCCTCCAGGAGCAAAGTCTGCAATTTTAACACATTGTTGAAAGGCGGGATACATCCGAAAACGGCCTCTTCCACAAACTGACAGATCTCAGGAGGAGCACAGCCGCAGCAATTTCTTCATGCACAGGGATCAGGCAAAAGAGGAGAATCAGAAGGGATCCCCTCTGTCCCTCACATTCAGGTCTGCATGTCAACAAACCCCAGGAGGATTAGGAGTGTCTGTGCCTCTTTTCAGCATGGGAACTAGAAGAAAGCATGTCAGCACCTCCAAGCACTCGCGGGAACTGAGTATAATTCCACTGCCTGTAGTCTGGGAAACAATGAAAGGTATTTGTGCACCTTCCATGCCAGAGCTAGAGGACAGGGAAGAGCAGGGGAGGGAGAACACATGGTGCAAGGTCAGAGGAAGAACGCGGTGCGGGGAAGTCTCAGCACACATAGAGCAGGGGGTGAGACTCTCCTCCTGGCAAAAACCTCATCAGGAAAGGATCAAAACACCTAGTCAGAGGACCAGGGTCATGCTCCTGCCCATCAAAAGCACTGGATAGAGGAAACACCAGCGGGCAGAGCACTGAGGGGTCCCTGGATTCCCAGAGAAGCGTCTCTCTCCTCACAGCATCCCAGAAAAGACGGATCCCTCTTCCCTCACAGCAACTCGATGTGTGTGGGAGTCGGTCCCGCTCCCCTTGAGGACCCGGCAAGGAGGAAGGGGGTGTGTGTCGATCCCGTCACGGAACCGGGAAGGAAGAACAGGGGGGGGTTGGTCCCTCTCTCCTCACAGACCCCGGGGAGGGGGTGTCGGTTCCTCTTCCCTCATGGACACGGAGAGGAGAAAGGGGAGGTTGGTCCCTCTCCCCTCATGGACACGGAGGAGGGGAGAGGGGGCGTTAGTCCCTCTTCTCTCACAGAGCCAGAGGTGGAGGTCTCGGCGTCCCTCTCCCCTCACGGACTCCGGGGGCGGGGCGGGGATCTCAGCGTCCCTCCTCCCTCACAGACACCGAGAGGGTCTCGGTGTCCCCCTCATCTCACAGACACCGAGGGTGGGGGACTCGGTGTCCCTCTGCCCTCACAGACCCCGAGGGTGGGATGGGGGTCTCGATATCCCTCTCCCCTCACAGACCCCGGGGCGGTCTCGGTGTCCCTCTCCCCTCACGGACCCTGGGGGCGGAGGGTGTCTCGGTGTCTCTCTTCCCTCACGGACCCCGTGGGGGTCTCGGCGTCCCTCTCCTCTCCCGCCGCCCTGGGCCGTGCCCCGGCGGGTGCCCTCACCGGGTTCCTCATGAGGCGCTCGAGGCGGAGGCGCTGCTCCTCGGCCGCGCTCCGGGGGATGACGAGCGGCTGCGGCTCCTTGCGGGGCCGGGGCGGCCGCGGGGCCGAGGGCGCCGCCATGTTCCGGCCCTGGCCGCGCCCCGCCCCCCGTGACGTCACGGCGCGCGACGCGGGCGGCGCCGTCATGGCGGGTGCGGTGAGGGCTGGGGAGAGGCGCGCGGTCTGTGAGGGACCCGCGTGCGAGGGACCCCCGTGTGGGGCCCTCAGCGCCAACAGAGCCACGGGATCGGGTCCGTGTGGGGAGGGGGACACCGAGGAAACACCTTTGGCATCATCGAACCCAACCTCTGTCCTGTCACCACCCTGTCAACCAGAGCACTGAGTGCTACAAGTTGTTTCTTGAACACCTCCACGGGCGATGATTCCACCACCTCCCTGGGCAGCCTGTGCCAATATCTAATCACCGTTTCTGTGAAGTAATTCCTCCTTTTAATGGCCGTACCCTGCGTGGATGGAGAGTGAAGGCACAGAGTCACCAAACTGCGGTTGGAAGGGCCCTCTGTAGATCACCCAGTCCAACCCCCCTGCCAAGGCAGGGTCACCCAGAGCAGGTGACACAGGAACGCGTCCGGGTGGGTTTGGAATGTCTCCACACAGGGACACTCCATGCTCTCCCTGGGCAGCCTGTCCTAGTGCTCTGCTGCCCTCAGTGGGATTCTTTGAAGGCACAGAGTCACAGAACGATGGTTCAGGTTGGAAGGGACCACTGGGGTCACCCAGTCCACCCCCCTGCTCCAGTAGGGCCCCCTGAGTGTGGCACTCAGGGCTGTGTCCAGAGGGCTTTTGGAGGACACCCCACGCCCTCTCTGTGCAGCCTGTGCCAGTGCTTGATCACCTACACAGCAAAGAAATTCTTCCTCATGGAATCACAGGACGGTTTGGGTTGGAAGGGACCTAAAAGATCTTCCTATTCCAGCCCCCTGACATGGGCAGAGATGCCACCCACTAGACCAGGTTGCTCAGAGCTCCATCCCACCTGGCCTTGAACATTTCCAGGGGTGTAGCAGTCAGGGATTTTCAGGGCTGTCTGTGCCAGAGTGACACCACCTTCACAGCAAAGTGTGGATACTGAAAAGCTGCTAGGCAGAGAAATTTTTCATCTCCTTGCACTGATTCTGTGAGAACTTTCCTTTGCTATGCAAGCTATGTAAGCAGGAAGATAGGGTTTTGTAAATAATTCTCTCACCTGCTGTTTTTTCACTTATGTTTTGGTACAGTAACATAATATTTTTAAATGGGCATCTGGTGCTTTAGCCAGTCACCTCAGGACAGGTGTGGGCACTGTCCAATGGTCTTTTGGAACTTGGATATATAAATGATATTGTAAAATTAATAAATAATTCATTCATTCTCTCGCTGGACTCGCTGCTGCATCTCTGAATTCCTCCTAAGCCTGCCACAACAAAGAATTTAATCCTAATGTCTAATCTAAACCCACTCTTTCAGTTTGAAGCCATTCCCCCATTTGTCAGTACAAATTCTTTTTCAGAGTCCTGCATCTTTCATGTCCATTTGGGTACTGAAAGGCCGCAATTAGGTCACCCCGAAGCCTTCTCTTTTCCAGGCTGAACAATCCCCAATTCTCTCAGCTTTTCCTTTTAGGAGAGGTGCTCCATCCCTCTAATCATCTGATTTGCCTTCTCTGGGCTCGCTCCAACAGGCCCATGCCTCGTGTTTAGATGGAACTGCCTGTGCTCCAGCCTCTCATCCCGCTGCTCAGCACCTCTGAGAAGGGCCCGGCTCCAGCCCGTGACACCCTCCCTCAGACACTCAAATACTCAGATACAACTTGTTCCCTGCGTCACTCCTGCCATGTCCCAGCTGCAGCCGCGCATCCTGCTCCTGCCAAAGCTGTGTTTGCTGAGCTCTGATGTCCCCCGTCCCCTCACGCTCGTTCTGGGGGCCGCAGCGAGCGCAGTCTGTCCCCAGCAGGCCGCATTAGCGAGGCAGCTCCGGCATCTGCTGCGCTCTGTCCAGGCCGAGCCTGAGGAGGGTGAAAATTCGCTGTGTTTTTCACTGGCACCCTCAGCCCTGCCAAATCCCATCCCCGTGAGGGTGTAAGCGATACAGCACTTCCTGGTGCCCCCGTGGCGCGCTGCCCGCGCCATCTGTTCGTGTCACTTCGGTCATTAACCAGCGCGGCCCGCGGGCTTTGTCTGCTGACAGTGACGAACGGCAGCACCGCGCCCCACAGCACGGACCTGCCGGGCGCTGGGGGATGTGGGCAGGTAGCAGGGGGGGATGCTGCGCTGTCTGCATCCATATTCACACCTGGGATTTGCAGGAACAGTGCTTGGATGAGCTGGGGGCTGGTACACCCAAATCCACGCTTGCCTGACGGCGCTGGAGGAAGCCATGGTGGGGAAGAGGAGCCGGAGCTGGCTGCAGTACAGGCCTCCACTGCAAGCCAAATTTCATTTCAGGTCTCTGTGGCCCTACAGAAATGGCATGGCATGTGCTGGGGCTGTGTGTGCGTCACAGAATTAGCCAGTAAAGGTCAGCTGCAATGGAAGAGGGGCATAAGCCTTTGTGCAGTTTATGGAGATAAGCCGGAGCCGGGAAGTTGGGCTCTGGGTTTCAGGCAGCTTCGTGCTGTGCATGTGGAGAGGGTGACAGAAAAGGGAACAGAGAGGTTGGGAATGGCTCCTTCTGAGATTTATAGTTCATTTGTATGGCCTGAATTTATTAAGCCTCCATTCTCTTCCCCTTTCTGTGGAGAAAATTGGAGCTGATCCTCAGGTTCAGCCCTATGTTTACAAAAGACTTTTCAACCTCCGCTGGGGTTGCTATGGAAATCACACTAGTTTGTGTCTCGTGTTTGTCTTACCAACCTGATTTGTAAAAGAATGGTGTGAATTTAGTGCTGGCTGAGTTCCCAGCTGGCCACTGGTCCTGGAAGGCATCCTTGCAGTCTCAGCCCTGGCTGGAGCAATGCAAACAGCTTCCTCCATGCTGTCTGCCAGCTCCCCAGCTCCTGTGCCCGTGGCTCTCCCAGCCTTGGGTCCTCTTCAGCCCACCAGGACAGAAACCATCCAGTGCCAGGCTGGGCTCAGCCCTGCCAGGGAGACACCAGCTCTGTTGCAGAGGCCAGGGCAGGTCCCCTGTCCCCTCTCAGTCACTGCAGACTATTTTACAAAGCAGAATTGCTGCAAACCGATTGAGTTTCCTCTGCTGAGTCCTAAGCACAAGACAGGCTGGTTTAGCTCACTAACCCCTAAAGTTTCACCCTGTTTCTTCCTCACAGCCACCTCTCCAAACACACAGCTTCCCAAAGCAGGGCTGTGAATGATGAGCTGCCAGGACTCGGCCCTCCCGTGCCAGTCCCCATGGGAGGAAGGCAGAATGGCAGCCTGAGGGCTGCAGGGAGCAGCTGGATTCGCTTGCCCAGAACGTGGCTTGTTCCAGCCACAGCTCACAGCCCCAGGAAACAAACAGGCAGCTGCCTGTCATCCAGCAGAGCCCACGCAAACCGTGGGGAAAGAGACCTGGGAACATTTCTCTCTCAAACTACACGTTGAGGGAGTTGGTGCAGACTCTTGATGTATTATGCACGTTTTTCTTTAAAAAAATCTGGGGAGGGGGGCAAGACAGGTACTTGGGTCATACAAAAATAGAAAGTATTTCATGAAAACACAAAGCCCACAAAATCAGAGCGCTGGGCAGGACTGGGCTTACTGGGGTCAGCGGATTTGCATTAGAACAGGGTAGTGTTTTCACAGGTCGGTGCGAACCAAACAACAAAACTCTGCTCCCTGATCTTTATCAAAGCTCGTTTGTGTTTCTGAGGAGTTTTCCTACCAAAGGGATCCTTCTGGAAGCACTGCAATCCTTTGCTGAGACAGACCCTGCACGTCAGGCAGGAGCAGCCGTGGAGCTCCAACACCCACGTGAAATGTGGGCGGCCGCGCTGCTGAAATCCCTTTGCATTTTTGCCCTGTTCATGGTACGTGCCAGGGCACAGCTCAGCGCCAGCACCCCTGCAGCCCAGTCCAGCATCCCTGCAGCCCAGTCCAGCACCCCTGCAGCCCAGTCCAGCATCCCTGCAGCCCAGTCCAGCATCCCTGCAGCCCAGTCCGGCATTCCCACAGCCCAGTCCAGCATCCCTGCAGCCCAGTCCAGCATTCCCACAGCCCAGTCCGGCAACCCTGCAGCCCAGTCCAGCATCCCTGCCGCCCAGTCCAGCATCCCTGCAGCCCAGTCCGTCTCTGGCCCCAGGCAGAGGGCACTGCTGGCATGGAATCCAGCCCACATGCTGAGGCTGCTTTCCCCTCGTTTCACCGTCAAATCTCTGTGTTAGATGCTGTTTTGTCCTGCCCCTGCCCTTCCAGACACCCTGTGAAAGGAAAGGGATGTTTTCCAGCAAGGCTGATGCTGTAATTAGTCGATTTGCTAATAAGCTGAGGAGTGAACGGCTTTCTGTGAGGCAGGAGGAGCAGCTGTCCCGCAGGCACAGCCCTCCGTGTCACCTCCCCAGCTCCTGATGGATGAGCTCTGCAGGAGCGGTGAAAAGGCTCCGGTGACTTTTGGGGAGGGAATGTTTTTGTGAATGGATCATGACACAACCATGGCCTGATTACCGAGCTGAGCAGCTCCTTCCACCCCCCCAGAAGCCATGTGTTAGCTGCGTCTGTCACTGCTGAGCTGTCACAGTGCAGTCTGGGACAATGCTCCAGTTTTCCCAGGGGATTCTCAGCAGAAAAGAGCACACTAGAAAGACATACAACGTCAGAGCATGAGGCACAGTCTCCCAGGAGAGATGAAGGCAGAGGAGGAGGAATGACAGGCCATGGGGAGCTGCTGGGAGATGCTAAGCACAGGCCTTTAGCAAGGCATGGCCACCTTCACAGCCCAGGGCTGCTCATTCCCGATTATCCCTGCTGCTCGGGGGGTGGAGGCATTCTGACTCGCACCACTGACAAACCAGACAAACTAAATAACAGACTGGGAGGAGAGGAAACCCTGTCCTGTACAGCCTGGACCCACCCTCCTCCTCCCTCTGCTCAGCAGTGAGGAGAGCTCTCCGCTCCCTTCCTTCTCTCTTCTCAGTGCACTCCAGCAGGCAGAGAGAGACTGAGCCTGGCCCCAGCTGCCCGGAGATAGCTACGAGGTCTGCACACATGAGACATGACAGCATCCTCCCTCTCTTTTTTCCTGTTTTTTTTATGTAGCAAATCCAGCAAAGCCCCAAGCTCTTGCTCACGTGCTGTTGTTTTTGCAAGTGATTTTATTTTAAAACCGGAACTCGAGTTCTCCATTTGTTTAACAAGTCCCCTCCCCTCCCCTTTCTTTTTTTAAATAAAATTAATTTATTCTACACAACAGTAAACTCTTCCAGACTCTTCCCTATTTACAAATTAACATTTTTTGCTTGCAGATCATTGCTTCCCCCTCCTTTTCCTATCCTGTGACACAAAGTGAGAAACAAAGCCAGTATCTGAAGGTCTGTAAGGCAGTGCTCCCCATCCAGTCCTGAGGATCCCACCCTTGGGACCTCAGGGAAGAACCAGAGTGACGATGTCTGTGTCGGATCTGGCGACCTACCCTCATCCAGTGTGTGTGTGTTAAACCATCAACCAAGAGCATCCAGCCTCTCCCTGCTCCTCTGAGCTGTGGTTTAGCTGGGCTGAGGAAGGAGAAATACCCTCAACAGAGCAAACTGCTCTCGCTGCCCCTCTGAAGGGCCGTCTGTTTGGGGAGAAGGTGGCATTTGCTGTAGGAATGGGATCCACCAGCCCTCGTCTCATGCATCCATGGGCCAGAAAGGCAGCTCTCACACCACAGGAGGAGGCAAGGAGCCTTGGAGACACCTTCCCTGCCCTCTTGAAGCAGGAGGCACATGTGAGTCAAGTGCTGGGGATGTCCTTTGCTAGCTCAGGAAAGAAGGCACCTAATAAACAAAACTTCGGCCCAACCCAGTTCCAGGCAAATTCAAGGGGTTTTTTTTTTGAGGTTGTGGCTTGGCTTGTACCTCTTTGCACTAACTTCTAGCTAGATATGGTGGGGTCTGCTCTACCTGGAGACCTATCCAGACACTCCAAAGCCACGTGGCTCAGGTCCTGTGAGCACTGTCACTCCTGTGTCACTGCCACAGCAGGAGCCAGGAGTCCTGGTGCTGGGTAAGACAAGCTGTGTGAGCCACACCAAGGGGGATGTGCAAACACTTTGTCTGCAAGCAAAGCTGCCCTGCTGGAGGGTCTCTCACACTACATGAGGCACAAACCCTGGCCTGTAAAACCATACTCAAGGCTTCCATGACCTGCTGGAAAAGAATCAGCATAGTGTTTTTATTCCTGGGAGCCCAGCCAAGCACCTGCAAGGCAAAGCTGTCCCTCACCTCTGGACACAGCCCCTGGCCTCTGCCTGACCCCCCTCAGGCATCCTGAATGACCAAAAACTGATGTAAAGAGGGGTTGTTGTCATATTTTCCAAGGTTTGCCCTGAGCAATGGAAAACACTGCTCAGGTGTGGCAGAGAACAGGCAGAAGGCTGAGCTGATGCCCTTGCAGAGAGCTTAGGTTTTGAAAAAATCAAAGAAGAGAGGGAGGAAGAAAGGGTTATGCAGGGATTCTCTCTTGGTACAGCAAGGAGAGAAAGGAAACAAAGGAACAGAAAAGGCAGGACAGCAGGAAAACCCTTCCTTGAATGCAATTCATTAAGCTTTGGACAAAAACCTTCCTTCTGTCAGAGGGTAGGAAACACATGCCCCAGAGGGAGCCCAAAAGCCAGCCCAGACAAACCCTCAGGCCTCTGCAGCAGCGCCCTCTCAGCGATCCACGTGTGCGAGAAGAGTCTCTGCGTGGAGATCTGACATTTCCACGCTCATCCCAAAACGCCGCAGTCCCTCGGCAGCTGGTTTGCAGGGCGACGGTGCCAGAAGGATGTTGGCCATGCTGGGCTCTCGCCCCAGAGGGGCCATGCCAAGGTGCTTTGGCTGGAGGATGGAGCCTGTCACAGCTTCGGGTGCCATCCCACGATGGTCACACCCAGGAGGAGATGCAGGGAGCCCGGCTCGGCCCTGGGAGAGCTCTTGGTCCGGAGGGAAGGAGAAGAGGCTGCAAGCTCTAAAATGGCACTGACTCTTTCAGCCTCCCACACCCCCAGCACTGCCCCAACCCTGGGGCTGGCGCCAGGTCCAGCTGGGACACTGCCCACCGCTGCCACAGCTCCCAAAAGCAGCGGGGAGCGAGGAGGACGTCCCGGCTGGGTCGCCGGTGGTGGCAGGAGGAGGTGGCGAGGCCGGTGCAGCGGTGATGGGCACGGCTGCCCCGCTCCCCGCAGCCCCCAGCACGGGGGGTGCTCAGTAGAAGGAGTACTGGTTTTCCACCGCCCGGGTCCGGCTCCGGGCGCTGTCAGCCTCGTGGTAGTCCTCGGCACTGGCGGCAGGCGGCTCCGGCCGGCGCTCGGCGCTGTCGCTGCGGCTCCGGGGGCCCAGGGCACCCTCCAGGCGGTGGTAGGGTGCGGGGACCGGGACAGCGGGGGCCGCGGCCACCCCGTCAGCGGGTGGCGGGGCCGGCGGGCCCGTGGGTGCTGTGCTGCAGAAGTAGTGCGGAGGTGGCAGGTCGACCCGGCAGCCCGGTGGCTGCGACACGAGGGGTGGCGGGGGGCCGGCGTCTGCAAGGGAAACGGGAGCTTGACCCCTTCAGTGCTGCCTGGGGCTTGGCCCCTTCCCTCTCCCCTCGCTGGTACCTTCCCACATCCCCGCTCCATCCCTGACCCTGTTCTTCTCCAACCCTCCTTCCCACTCTCTCCCAGCATAGCAGGATGCTCCGAGCCTTGCAGACCCCTCTGCTCCTCTCCTTGCCCGAGCCAGGGGGCTGACACCCACAGCCAGGGACAGGGGGTGACACCCACACAGCCCTGCTGCTGCGTGGTCCTCGATGCCCACCTCCAGTGGGTGACACCCACCCTGGTGCATCTCCACGGCCCCACCCATCAGCAGGGCACTGCTTTAGGGAGGGAATCCCATGGATTTGTCCTTTTTAAGTCCATGCAAGGTCTAAGATCTAAGCCCAACCCAACCTTCCATGTGCAGCCCTGCCCAGCCCTGGCACCTACCGGGCTGCGGGCTCTGGGCCACCACGTAGCTGCGGAGGGTGATGTCGGCCGCGCCGCCCGACTCCAGCGGGATGGGGTGCGTGTGGAAGTGGCGCAGCATGTCAAAGATGGTCTGGAACCAGAGGTGCTGCACGTGGCACTGCCCGCTCTCGTTCAGCGACAGGCGCAGGTGCTGCAAGGGCAGGGGGCAGAGGGTGAGCTGGGGGTCGTGAGGGTGAGACCCACCCGTGCGATCGGCAGGAGCCACCTCCATCAGCCAAGGGAGGTTTGCTCCTAATACAGGATTCTTATGTTTACCCTGCTGCAGGGTGTTCCCTGTAAAACCCCACTTGCTGCAGCCCCAGAAGTTTGGCCCCTCCTGCGGATGAACACCGTAAAGGAACACACAGAGAAGGGCGGCTGGGTACAACCAGAGAGGCTGAAGCTCCGATCCCAGGGTCACAGACAGCCTGGGGAAGGCTCTAGCCCACCTGAACTACTTCTTGCAAGGTGACAAGAATAGGCACTCTCTTTGCTAGAAAAGAGACCCAGCAAAAAAACTACTTGTGGTTGGTTTTTCATAGTGCATCTGTGTACTTTGGGACAGAGCAGACAAGGAGAGGGCAGGGGAAGGTCTGCCAGGCTACACTGAGCCCCTATGGGGTATTTAACCTTATGCTCACATGGCAGGGACTGATCCAGTTGGGAAAGTGTAGAAGGGGCTGGGCAGGGTGCAGAGGCCTCTTGGGGCACAAGAGGAGGTGGTCCTGAGGGATGCCCTGCCGGGGTGCAGCTCCCTGCAGAGCTGCTGTGTTTGGGGTCACCCACAGAGCAAGAAGGAACCTGAGGTGCTGGGCAGGGCTGGCACTAACATTCACAGAGAAGCAGAGGACACAAGAGAAGCAGAGGACACCCACCTTGGCTTTCCCCTGGAAGTTGAAGGTCAGCACGTACTCGCCCGGCCGCGTCTCGCTCTGCCGGATGACGAACAATCCGTGACTGCGGGCGCCCCCGAAGAGCACCAGCTGAGCTGCCTTGATCCGTGACAGAGTCCCGTGGAACCAGGGGAAGTCAGAGAGGTTGATCTCTGCCTCGGCCTCGCTGTCCTCCCCTGCCCGCAGGGACAGCAGGTTTTTAGGGAGCACCCGGACATCTCCCCCTCTCCTCCTGCCCCCTCCAGAGCGAGATGCTGGGGCTGCATCCTGCATCCCAGTACCTGTGAGATGCCCACCAGTGGTGGGGGAGGATTCCAGCGTCTGCAGGAAGCTTTCCAGTGGGACGTGGGTGAGGAGCTCCCCCAGGGAGTCCCTGCCCCGGCCGTGGGGCACGGGCACAGCGGTGGCCGTGGCGGTGTTGTGAGCGCTGGGCAGGGCACATCTGTCTGGTGGCCTGGGTACATCTGCAAGGGACATTGCAGAGGGATGAGCTCGTGGCTCAGCATCACCCACCATCACTGGGCAAAGCTGGGGCCTGTCCTGCTCCCAAGGCAACTGTGTGGGATACTCCTGGATCTTAGAGACACCTGAGGGCTGGGTTATGGCTCTGAGGGACTCCCAAACTTTCCCAGATGTGGTTCCTTACCGTCAGCCAGGAACTCGCAGCTGGAGGAGGTTGTCCTGCCTGGCAGACAGGCTCCCTGTGCACAGGACACCAGCTCAATGTCGTCCCCACTGTCCCTGGAGGAGAGCACAGACAGAGACACACATATGTGGCACCTCCACTCACTGGCGTGGAATGGGGACCCGGCCAAACAAAATTGCAGTGTGAGCCAAGAGCACATCCTGATGCTCCCAGATTCCTCCCAAGGGGTTGCCACGGCACCAAGAGCACGGAGAGGCAGAGCAGCCACCAAACAAGATGACTTTTTAGGGGTGAGAAACTAGCGTGGGAGGGATTAAACCCTTGAGATCCCACACTACACAGGTCATGCTGGTCGGTTCCAGCTGCAGGATTTTGCTGCAGCCTTGTGGGTTTGGCAGGAAAGCTGTTACCTTGACTCTCAGCGCTTTGCTTTGCACCCACACACCCTCCCACCACCAGCTTCCACCCGAGGGTGCTTTCACTTTCACCCTCTGCAAAGGGAATTACCGACCCACGGGAATTACATCCCTAAAAGACACGAAAAAACCAAGCCAGGAGGCCTGAAGCAAGAGAGTGAGTGGGAACAGAGCAAGGGAGCCACTCAAAGCATCCCTGCTGCCAACCCTCCCCGTGCACTTCAGCACCCTTCTTGCACAAGTGTCCGACTTGCTCCACATCCTATTTTTATCCCAGCCACCGGCAAGAGTCCGGAGCTGCCCGCAGCACTGGGCTGCTCTTGCTTCACACGGGCCACGTGGGCGCAGGCAGCGGGGGAGCGGCCGCGTCGGCGGCAACAGCTCCCTGTGAGCTGCTGAATTATTTAGTGGCCAGTAAGTGAATCAGCCACTGGGAGTCATTCAGCTGCAGCCAGTTAAAAACAAGAAGGGAGGAAAGAAACCAAAACCAACAGCGCTCTGCGGAAAAGCCGTCGCCGGGCGCTCGCGCGGCGGCTCCAGCACGCAGCCCTTGGCAAAAGCATCGGGAGCTGATTGAGAATTCACTCTTGGCACCGAGCGTGCGTGGCGGTGTATTAAACAGCTCATTATTATTTGCTCTGGAGTTCATTATTATTTGCTTTACAGTCACGTCCGGAGGCCGGAGCGGGCCGGCGCTGGGTGCTAAGCAAACAGAAAGGGCTGGGAGGCTGCCAGGGGCAGAGCGAGGGGCTGGCGCAGGGATGCCGGCGGCTCCTGCGGTGGCTCGAGGGGAGCACGGCCGTGGTGCTCAGCTCCAGCTGGAAAACCAGCACTGAAACATGGAGTGAGGAAAAAAAAAGGCCTTTTCCCAGCCTTGCATCAGCAGCCCAGCCTCAGCATTGCTTCTTGAATTACAGAATCACAGAATGGTGTGGGTTGGAAGGGAATTTAAAGCTCATCTCATTCCACCCCCCTACCATGGGCAGGGACACCTTCCACTAGCCCAGACTGCTCCAAGCCCTGTCCAACCTCCTTGGACACGTCCAGGGATGAGGCAGCCACAGCTTCTCTGGGATATTCACGCCAATGAATCACAGATTTCAGAGAGCAGCAAAAGGAGCAAAGGTCTGGTGTGCACCAGTGCATCCTCCCTGCAAGCTGCAGCCTCCATGGTGACCAACCAAACGCCTCTCTCTAGCAGGAGGGGGCAAAGGCAGCCTGGAGGGAGCAGGAGCCTCTCCAAGCCTCTGTTCCAGGTTTGCTTGAGGTTTTCACCACTACAAGCATGGGCACCTTGTTTTTCCAAAACTGTGCCAAGAAGGGCAGTGCCAGGGTTTCCCCAGAGGCTGGGCCTGTCTGAGCCAGCTGAAGGGCAGCAGCAGCAGGCACACAAACCTCCCTAACACAACTTGCTGCATGTGCTGATGGAACAGCAGATGAGAAGTTTTGGCTGAGTTGTGACCCCAATGACAACATCGATGCCACTGTGATAGAAATACAATTAAATCAATTCAACCAGCAGGATCTTAAATATATCATGGATGCTAAGATGGAAAAAAACCCATGGAAAATAGCTCAAATATAGTATAAAAGCTTCATAAGGTGGGTGCTAGGAACTTCCTGCTTTGAGGCTGTGTTCCCAGGTCACCTGCCTCTGCCAGGCTGGGGGGACATGGGGCAGAGAAGGGTGAACAGGTGGCCAGTGCTCTGCACTCCTGGCAGACACAGGCTGCTAACTCTGCTCCCAGACCTCTGCTGGTGTGAGCTGGGCACTTCCTGAGACAACCCAAGCAGCAAAACTTGCATCGGGGTAACAGCCCGTGCTCAGTGGTGAGGCCCCAGAGAGCCCCTTCCCCAGCAATGCTTACCCAGGGTCAATGCAGTCCTGGATATCTGCCACCCACGAGTGCTTCTGCAGGGAGTCGATGGTCTCCAGGATGTACTCGGCCCCATTCTCTACCTGCAGGCAGTGTGGGATGGAGTCAGCTGTGCTGGGGTGCTGCCCCCCACCCCGAGGCAAAACACACCCCACAGCCCAGCCAGACCCCCTAAACAGCACCTCAGCTGAGCAGGACAGGATCAGTGTCCCACCCACCCCATCCCATCCCATCCCAGGGGTGCTGAGGGGTGACCCAGAGGATCAGTGTCCCACCCCATCCCAGCACAGGAGTTCCCAGGGGTGACCCAGAGGATCAGTGTCCCACCCATCCCAGCACAGGAGTTCCCAGGGGTGACCCAGAGGATCAGTGTCCCACCCCATCCCAGCACAGGAGTTCCCAGGGGTGACCCAGAGGATCAGTGTCCCACCCCATCCCAGCACAGGAGTTCCCAGGGGTGACCCAGAGGATCAGTGTCCCACCCATCCCAGCACAGGAGTTCCCAGGGGTGACCCAGAGGATCAGTGTACAGGAGTTCCCAGGGGTGACCCCCAGAGATGTTCTGGTGCATCCAAGATGACCCCTGACCAAAGCTGGGGCTCAGAGGAAAACTCCACCCCACTGTTATCAGCAAATGCATGACAAGTTTTTTTACAAGGTTTTTACAGCCTCCATGGAAAAACCACACCTGGCTGGCAGCCCTGGGGGTCATGGCACCATGCCCAGGCACAGACAGCATCCCTCACTCCTGGGGCACCTCTGTGTCCCCCCGAAACGAGCTCTGCACAGGTATAGCAGAAGCAACGCTGCTCTCTGCCCCAAAACCCTGCCAGACCCCAGGAGTTTTAAACCTCTCCTCTGTTATCTTTTCTGCCTCTGGTCCACGAGGCTTCTGACTTCTGATTGCAACAGAGTGGGAGAGAAACCTCCTTTCACGTGAAAAAAAATAATAAATAAAAATGAGGATGCAAAAGAGCCTCCAAACTGCCCAGCCCAAAGGAGCTGTGCCTTTCTGGGGCTGGGGAGAACCCAGAAGCTCCACATGAGCGGACTCAGATGCCATGGGATGCTGCGTGCCTCGGGCAGTTTCCCTGCATCCCTCATGGAGCCTTAAACATCGCGTTCCCGAGGCGGCGGAGCGGCCCTGACTCGGGCAGGGTGTCGCGCTGCCAGCTGAGACAACCTCCCAGCACATTCAATTAGTCACAAACAACTGAATCACCGTCCTGAAAATAAGCAGGGAGGGCGGGGAGCAGAGCTCTGCCTGGGGCTGAGCAGGGACCTGGACCCTGTCCCGAGCAGAGGTGGAGGGGAGTAGCAAAGATGCCCCTCCCCAGTTTGTTTAACCAGAAGAAAGGATCTTCCCTGGCTTTTTGAGGGCAAGGCATGAAGCTGACGTGGGAGATGGGGCTGCTCACTCATGCAGAGCATGACAGCAAGCGAAGCACGTGCAGGGCTTGGGTATTTTGCAAGCACCTGCTTGTGCAATGGAAAAAACTGCATGTGCTTGGTGCCTGATGGGCTCTGGGGACACGCTGGCTGCTCATTTTTAGGCAGTCTGGCAGAAACTATTTCAGTGTGGCCTCCCCAAACAAGGCAGGGGCTTTTCCACCCATCATAACCTGTGTGTTGTGTGTCAAGGTTGAGACTGGGCTCCACATCACCCAGGAAGGGAAACCACAGCACCCAGCTTGCCCACCTAACCTGTACCCCAGCACTGGGGAGTGCTTCACCCCCTCTGCAAGCCCAGCCAGCAAAGGGGAAATGGGAGAGCAGAAAGATGTCCCAGCAAGAAGGACTGGGGCAGAAAACGAGCCACGAATAACAGTGGGTGTGAGAAAAGGGGAACAGCATCCCGTGCCAGCAGCTGGGAGGGGAGAGCAAAGCCTGGCTGGGGGGGCTCCATGCTGTGCTTGCTGCCTCGGCTCACGCAAAGGATCGATTCTGATCAATTCCCCTGTGGCAGAGAGAGAGCCAGGACAGGGCAGGAGCAGGAGGTACCTGGTAAAGCAGGCGTTTTTCAGCTGGCAGGGTTTGGAGCATTCCTGAAGGGAATTAAAGGAATGGCTGGAGCAGTCACTGATCTGTTAGCAGTGGGCGTGGAGAGAGCATGTCTGGCTCCAGAAGATGGGAAGAGGGCAAGCCCAGAATTTTTCTCCAGCAGCCAGAGAAACGAACCCTCCCAGGCACCCAGGAGGCATCCCAGAGCTGAAACCCCCCAGCAGGGATCTGTCATGACCAAACCCATCTGCTCACGCTCGTGACAGCCCCAGGCATAGGGAGAAGCAGTGGCACATCCTCGGTGTTGGCCACGCTTTGGACACTGATGTGACACAGCTGAGGTGGGACTTGTAAGGGGACCTAGAGAACGTGACAGGAAGTAGTTGATGAGCCATGTTCCAAGAGCAGAGATCATTGGCCAGTGGACAAAGCTCAGGGATGTGCTCAGCAGCTCCTTCCCACCTCTGTGTGTGCTCCTCGGTAATGAGGACAAATGAAAGCAAGGATGCCTGATCAATTCAGGGATGACACCACACTGCAAGTGTGTTGGAGGACCAGGCAAGAATTCAAATGAACTTGTCAAAGCTGAAGTGGAAGAAAAAGCTGAAACCAGCCTCCAGCTCAAGGCCAGGGCGAGCTCTGGGCTCACGGCGATCGCCGCGGGTGCGCAGGCTGGGGAACCACGACCTGGGAGCAGTTCTGCAAAAATCATCCCAGGGTTCCACCAGCCCACAGGCTGCGTGTGAGTCAACATCATCATCGTCAGGGCGTGAGGAAAGCAACTGCATCAGCTCAGGCTGGACAAAGAGGAAGAAGAAAGGAGAAGCAATCCTTCCCATCCGCTCTGGGCCACGGCCCCACGTGCACTTCGGGGTCCTCTCTCTCCAGAGCCTGCAAGGAGAGCAAGGGGCACCTTGGGCTGGTCAGTCTGGAGAGCAGAACACACTTGAGGTTGGCCTTTGAGGCACAGAAGACAACAGCTGAATGAGCCTCTGTGCCCATGGTGGGCACTGACCACTGCTGAGGCTGAAGAGCAAGAAGGCATTGGGGAAGGGAAGGTGCCAGGAGAAGGTGTGTGACTGACAAGGAGCTGGATTTGATGGAAAACCATTTCCCATTGGAATGTGTGCTGGGGCCAGGCAGGCTACCAGGCTTGGGGGCTTTCACAAAGCCAGGCTCAATTTCCCCCCTCTTTTTCCTTTCATAGTTTTCTAAGCTTTCAAGCAGAGAAAAAGCAGGTTCATGGAGCTGGGAGGCCTCTGCTCTGCTTTGCCACACACTCTCGGGTAGAAGCATCAGGGAGAGAGGTGTTTGTTTAGCAGAGGTAGAACACAGAAACGCTCAAAATCCAATGGTCCATCACCATCATGGTGTCCAGGGCCCGGCAAAATTCAGCCCTGATCTGCCACGACAGGCTGTTGCCTTCCAGCAGAGCAGGAGGCAGCTCTGAGCTAATTAATTGCATGATAGGGAAAATTCTGAAGAGAGACACTCTCACTCCCTGCTCATGCCCCCAGACTCATGTGTGGTTGATCCCCAGGGTCTCACTGGCCCCACAGAGCTGTTCCCATAGAATCACTAAGGCTGGAAAAGACCTCCAAGTCCAACCTTTGACCAGATGTCACCTTGTCAACCAGACCACAGCACTAAGGGCCATCACAGTGTGGCAGCGAAGCAGCCACCACACATCACTGATCTGGGACAGCAGCAGCCACAAAACCACAAGCAGCTGCACCAAGGAGCATTTTTCCTTGCAGGTTCTCTCTGGACACTGATTTAACCCATCTCCTGGCAACACAGAGAAGCCAAACCCCACGGTGAAAGCCAAACAGCCTGATCCCAAAACACCCCGGGGCCAGCTGCAGGGGGCAGGGATCCTGTGGGGAGCACGAGTGCTGTTGGCATCTCGGCTCTGAAAGCCAAGGCAACGATCCCTTTGGGGACTGAGCCTCCTGTGCTGCAGGGTGCAGGTGCAGAGGGGGTTCCTGCAGGGACACACACCCTGCTCTCACCTTTAGGACGAAGGTGTTGTCTTTGTCAGGCATCTCCAGGGGCATGGTGGTGCGCACCTCGATGATGGCCGACAGCGGGATGCTCACCTTGGGTTTGGAAGCCTGGGAAAAGGGGAAAAAAAAAATACCAAAGAAAAAAAATGAAAAGAAATGAATGAATTAAAAAAAAAAAAAAGAAGTCACTCAATTGAATCAAACTGTCCCTGGGGACAATGCAGCAGGGCTCTCAGAGGCAAGATCAGCTCAGCCTGTGCGGTTATTACAGGGGGGGGAATAAACAGCATTGATTTCCCTCCCGTGCCTGATAACTCTGAGCTCTGTGAATTAAACCAAGAGGAGGCCCAGTGGAAGACAGGGAGGTGCTTTTAACTGCCAAACCACCCTCCTTGCTCCAGCGCAGGCTGATGTGCCAGCTCTGCCAACAGCACTTAATTTCTCTCCATTCCCAGCCCTCTCCCGATGGAGAGGGCTGTGCTGTCGGATGGGGGATGCTTCCCATGCGGAAAGCAGCCCCGTTTCCCCAGCACAGGAGCAGCATTTCAACCGAGCAGCCACGACGCAGCAGCCTCAGCCATGCAGGGAATTTTAATTACATTAAAATAAAGAAAAATGAATTTCCCCCAGGGCCCCTGGCACCCGCCGGAGCCTCGGTGGGGAGGCGAGACCCGGTGCCTCCCACTCCGAGTGTTTGCTGAGCAACAAATTCCCCAGATATTTGTTTTAATTATAACAAATCCCCACAAAGGAGCTCGTGGAGCTGCTCTCCAGGGCTGGTCCCCTCCAGGGCTCTGGGATTTGGAACACTGCAGCTGCAGGAAGCAGAGATGAGATTTAGTCACCAAAACCTGCGCCTGGTGCCTTGGGTGCAGTGGGTGGGATGGGGCCAGCAAGGAGCTCCAGGCTGCAAGTTACCAATAATGGGCTCAGTTCCCATTTTTATTGGGAAATAAAAATAAATAAATCCAAGACAGAACAGAAACTGCTTTTTCCCTTGCAGGATGTTTCGTTTCTGCCAGCCCCGGAGCCCCAGTGCTGCCTCCAGACACGTCTCAGCCGTGCACGGCTCTGCCCATCCCTGGGGAATTTTTCTGACTCGGTGTTTGCACAGGAGAAGGTCAGAAATGAAACGGCAGCTGCTTCGAAAGGAAAGGAAACAAGGTGATAATTCACCCCTGAGCCAGAGAAGAGTCCTAGAATCACAGAATGGTTTGGGTTGGAAGGGACCTTAAAGATCATCTCATTCCAGCCCCCTCCTCTCCGGGAGGGTTCTTCCCTTTAAAGATTTAAAGACATGGCCATCGTTTTTGTAGGGTCTATGCAAAAACAAAGCTGTGGGCTGCTGAAGCAAAAAGCAGTTTTCTTCCAGCTGTGCCAGACTGGTGCCACTTTTACATTTGCCAGATGGAAAGCAAGATGGGATGAGAGGAGAAAGCTGTAAACCAAAGCAGGGTGTGATTATAACAGAAGAGCAGGCAATGTTCATAAAAGTTGCCATAAAATAATTTCAAAATTGATTTTTAGAGGCAAATCAAGATACACTAAAAAAGGAATCCCTCTACGAGCTCTCTCTTAAATGTTTTAAGAGCAGCAGTTGTTCCATTTTAACCCAAGTCTATTTTCTCTTTGGTGCAGCTGACACGCCAGGCTCCATCAGATCCTCCATCCACAGAATCACGGAATGGGTTGGGTTGGAAAGAACCCAGTTCCACCCCCTGCCATGGGCAGGGACACCTTCCACTATCCCAGGTTGCTCCAAGCCCCATCCAGCCTGGATTTGAACATTTCCAGGGATGGGGCAGCCACAGCTTCTCTGGGCACCCTGTGTCAGGGCCTCCCCACCCTCACAGGGAAGAATTCCTTCCCAGTGTCCCACCTATCCCTACTCTTTCCCCCCTGTCCTGTCACTCCATGCCCTTGTAAAACGTCCTTCTCCAGCCCTCTCACAGGCTGCCTTGTGGGCACCATGGACATGGGGTTGTTTCCTTCCAGCCAGGTCCCGCTCCCTGGGCTGGGGAAGCCCCCAGTCCAGCCTAGAGCGATGCCCACCATCCGTACCCGTGCTGAGCTGCTCTCCAGAAAGATACACGTGAGTTTAAACTCATGTTTTGTACCTTCTCAAAAGCTGAGAGGCACAGACCAACACCAACAGCATTTTGGCCTGCAGGCTGGATGGGTTTCAAGCACATTTTCCCATCCATTCGCACCTCAGCCACACAGCACCAGATCTCCCTCTGGACCAGAGCTGGATTTCAGCCCAGCTCAGCAGCGGAAACAAAAAAAGCCCCAAGCGAAGCCCAACTGCTGCTTGAGTTTCTCATAAAAACAACAGTGGACAAAAGCCAGGACTTACCTTTGGAGGGACATAAAACTCCAGGAGGAACCTCTCCCCTTCCACCTTCACCGCTTTCCGGAGCAGGAGGCGGCACTTCTGCCACTGCGAGCTCCCCACACAGTTCGTGTCGTCGGCCACCATGTAGCGCAGCGTCCCCTCCCTCTGGATGTCCACCAGCTCCACCTTGGACGAGGGCACCTTGGACAGGCGCAGCTTGTGGGTCCATTTCTCCCGAGGGTCCCCAGGCTCCTTGCCCCCGGCTGGCCACGGCTCCCTCTCGGCTCTGCGGCCGCCCGGAGCAGCCTCGGCGCCCGGCTCCGGAGAGGATTTGCGGTGCCACATCTCCTTCATCCCATCCACCACGCACAGGCTCATGTTCCTCAGCGAGAAGCCTTTCTTGAACTTGGGCTTGGCAGCAGCGTGGATGGACACGTCCTCTGAGCTGCGGGACTGGCCGTAGGAGGAGACCTTGCGAGCCTGCACCTGCTGGGCTGGGGTCAGGTACCGGCTGGCGCCCAGCGGGGCGTCCATGCTGTCCAGGGACTCCGTGGACGTCTCCTCCTTCCTCGGGGTGACCTCCCGCCCGTAGGGGACGTGGCAGTTCTGGAGCCCCACGAAGGGCACGATGTTGTACTTGGTGGGCGAGTCGGACACGAACACCCGGCTGACCTCCAGGCTGAAGATGTCCAGGAAGTTGGCCGTGAAATGGTGGGAGAAGGAGGTCTCCGCCCCGGGGGTGTCGTAGTGGGGGTTCTCCTTCAGGAACTGGCAGAACTTCTGGGCGAAGTCCACGGCGGCTGCCTGGGCGTGCAGCTTGCAGAACTCCCTCCAGTCGGGGAGCGGGGAGGAGGGCTCCTGGCACAGGGCATCGCCGTTCATGGCTGCCCCATTCCACCTGCCGGCGGGCTGAGGGACAAGGACACGGCCTGAGCGTGGGATGGACGTGGACAACATACCCTGTCCCCCCTAATGGGGGCATGGACATGGACAGCACACCCTGACCTCCAAAATGGGGGCATGGACATGGACAACACACCCTGTCCCCCCAAAATGAGGGCATGGACATGGACAACCCACCCTGACCCCCAAAATGGGGGCATGGACAAGGACAACCCACCCTGCAGCCCCAAACAGAGGAATGGACATGGACAACACACCCTGACCCCTAAAATGGGGACATGGACATGGACAACCCACCCCGTCCCCTCCAAAGATGGACATGGATAACCCACCCTGTCCCCTCCAAAGAGGGACATGGACAACCCACCTCGACCCCCAAAATGGGGTCTCCCCTTGCCATGATGCCAGAGCTGATCTGCAGTTCCAGTGCAAAGGGGAATGCTGTGGGAAAGTGTCTGTGTGTTGCTCTCTCTCCACCTCATCCACCAGGAAAGGATCTTGGCCCCGGCAGCAGCCATAAATTGTACTTATTTTACGATTATGACCATGCAAAAGCATTATTGATTTCTCATGAAACCGCTAAGGAGTCCCTGAGCAGAGGAGCCCGGGGGGATTTGCCTGCAGGATTCCTCTCGCTGTGTGCCTGCCTGGGCATGGCACAGCTCTCCACAGGGGGAGGGGGCACTGGGAGTCCTGGCAGTGCCCACCCAGGGCAGCACCCTCCCTTCTGCACCCAGCAGCTGGTCCTTCTTTCTCCATTCCCTGTTTCTGCCCTGATCCTTTGCCACATCAGTTTTGGGATTTCGCCCTCCCCGCTGAGCATCAGCTAACAGAGAACCCAGGACAGGTCCTCAGCAGAGGCCAACGAGGAGGCGGGGTACAGGGGAAAAGGAACAGAAGCCAGACCCAGGAGCACACCAGAAGCTGATGGGAGCTGCAGACCAGACCTGTGAGCCCTTGGGAGAAGCACCACTTTGCCCAGCCTCCACACTGCTCCTTCTCCCAGCGGCTGTGAGACCGGCAGGGTACACCTACAGTCCGGATTGGTGCTCATGCTGCACTTCCCAAATCTTGACCTGGCTCTGGGTAGCACCAACAGCCTCCCCTGGGAGACCCCAGCAGTGACTGCACCTCAAAAATCCCCTCCCAGTGCCAAAACTGCTCGTGGCCTGCTGGTGCTGGTGGGCCTTGGCTGGGGCACTGCCGAGCCCGTGACCCCGAACACACAGCCCCTGTGTCCAGACACCCCTCCTTCCCCACTCCAAGGGCAGCAGTTTGGCAAATCCACCTCAGCTGGCTCAAACACAGAGCCCAAGGGCGCCTGTGGCTGCGCTGCTCCAGGCAGGGATTGTTCCTGTGGGATCCAGGTCTGGAAGGGCAGGACAGTTCCCCTGGATTTTGCTGCTCTCCATTCACAGAGCATCTCTTTCCCTGGATTTTGCTGCTCTCCATTCACAGAGCAGCTCTTTCCCTGGATTTTGCTGCTCTCCATTCACAGAGCAGCTCTTCTGCTGGCGAGGGATTACTCCTGCTAATAAATCACGCGCCGGATCCCGGCGGCAGCTTACACGGCCAATAATTAATTACTGCTCGGATGAACGGCACAAGCCACGGGATCGGGGCGGGCACTGGGGACTGGGATAACCTGCTCCTTATCCTCCAGACCCCAACCACGTCAGTCACCAGACCCCGGGAAGGATCAAGCCCTGAAGGCTGTGATTCAGAGCAGCAGCTGTGGCCAGGAGCCGGTTGCCACATCCCCAGCACATTGCCATGCAGATGAGTTCTCTGGGAGCACCTCCATCCCAGGAAGTGGCTCTCAACCCCCCCCAAACAGAGAGAAACCCGCACAGGCAACAAAATCCCAACAGAAACACGACACATGTGGCATTTTCCCATCTTTAAGGCAGGGATGCTGCTCAGAGCCCTGGATATGCCAGGGAGGCATTGAGGACAGGGTACACATGGACCTGCACTGGGCCCTCACATCCCACAACACCAGCATAGCACCAGCTCCTGCAGAAATCCCTGGCAAAGCTCTCCCTGGCATCACAGGGCTTTCCCGGAGACCTGAGCAGGGAGCCATGCCAGCTGGGGAAAAACCCATCCCTGCAGTTTAGGAGCGGCGTCTGAATTTCCCCAAGAGACATCAGAAAAGCAGCAGAAAATGCAAAGCTGTTTGCTACCCGCCCAGCAAATGAAATTCCTAATTATCCATCCATCACCAAGCAGGGGATTTAAAGACTCTGCCCTTTGAATCGAAAATTCACAACCCCAGCTCTGCCACGGCCCCGGGAGCTGCCCTGGCACCAAGCCACGGGCCAGGAGTATTTGGGCTCGGGGAGAAAAGGGAGATGAGAAGGAGTCTCCTGCTGCCAATCCAAGCAGTCACGGCAAGAGCAAGGGAGAGGGAAAGGGTGCAAAGGGACAAGAGCAGAAGGGGGCTTGTGGGGGGAAGAGAAAGCCCCTCGGTGATGGGTTTATCTGCATCTGCCCGGGGTGTTGAGCCCCAGGGCTTTGATGGTTTCCCTCCCATGATTTTGGGGCAAAACACAGCTCCCCATCCCTCTTTCCACAAGGGACTGGTGCTCAGGGCCTGCCTGCTCAAAACCAAGGCATGGCAACAGCCTCTGAGAGGTTAAGGGGAAAAAAAAAGAAGAAGAAGGGAAAAAAAAGGCACTTCAAAAAAGATAAAGCCCCAAACAAAAAGCCTCAAGGAGATCCAGGCTCGGCAGCCGGGCTCAGGCTCGGAGATGCGCACGCAGAGGCATCACAGCATCTTCCTTTCATCTGCATGGGGATGACAGACTTTAAAAGGCCAATTTATAAAAATGAAGCCTAGAGGAGAGACATCTGGCAGGTCTGAGGAGGCGGCGGCGGGGATTACTAACCCTGTGCCACGGATCCACCCCCCCTGCCCGGAGCACAGCCGGGAGCCCCCCGGCCAGGGCCCAGCAGCACAGGCTGGGAGTCAGTGGGGTGGTTTAAGGGCAGCCCCTGGGACTGCAGAGCCATCCCCGCCCCTGCTTCACCTGATTTCTGCAGGAAGCAGGCTCCCAATTATCTGTGTAGATTTACCTTTAATCTGGGTGCCTGCACTCCCCTCCATACCAACAGCTCTGCCCCACTTCTGGAAATAACTTATCATGCCACAGACAGCATCCCCGGGCAGAGCGCTGGAAGCGGAGACAAAAATAAGCTCAAGATGAAAATAAGCAGCAAATCTGCAATTGCTTTTTGGAAAGGGCCATCCCCTGCCAGCCCAGCTTACTGAGGGCTGCAGCACGCTCCAGGCACCCTCCTGAGGAGCCAGATTCCTTTGGAAGTGCCATCAGTCCACTCCAGAACTGGCTCAGAGGCCACAGCCTTGAGTCCCTGGCCTGGGTGACGCGAGAGGACAGAGAAATAAATGTATAAAATGGGGTGGTTTGTTGTCACGAAGAAGCCACGGAGTGGCAACCACGGCATCAGGCTGGTGATGGGCTCCTCACCCACCTGCACGAGCCCCCAGACTCCTCCCAGGGCAGAGCTGTGCCTGCTGCCGCTCTCATTTGGGAAACTGAGTCAAGATTTAAAAAGAGAAGATAAAAATAAAGAATTTCTGGGTTTTGCCAAGTGGAAACCCAGTCTGGGATGGCAGGTGAGAGCCAGCTGCTGGCAGTGATTCGGGACACCTCTCCCACCAAGGTGTGCTGAGGCATCCCTTGCTCTGGGAGGGGGGCACACAGAATAATCAGAAAGTCGAAGCAAAGCTACTGACCTCTGGAAGAAATGAAATTTAAACTGTCAGCAGAAGCGCAGGAGACCATAAAAAAACAACTCCCCGGTGAAGCCTGTAGTCAGGGAGCAACAACAAAGCCCCTGGGATTTGCTGAACCAGAGGCGTGGGGAGGAACCAGCATCTAATGAGGTGTTAATAACCCGAATGCGCAACACCGGTCATGGGATGGCCGGCACAGCCTGCCCAGCACGGCGCTGGCTCCGGTGGCTTTATTTAAGGAAACAACCCTAATAAAGAGATGGTTCCCTTCCGCCCAGCGCAGCGCAGCCGGGCTGGGACAAAGTGACCCGAAACTCAGCGGGGAAAAGCATTGTCTGGTGGAGGCTGTGAGTGGCAATCCCTCCATCCCTGCTGCATCCCTCCATCCCTGCCTGCATCCCTCCACCTCCGCCTGTGTGGGAAAACCACGCCAGGGAGCAAAGGGAAAGGGAAAGCCAGCGCAGGAGGGCGTGCAGGAAAGCCCTGGCTCCTGGGGAAGGAGATCCCAGCCCAGCCCCGGCTGTCCCAGCCCTGCAAGGCTGCTCGGTTTCCAGCAAGATCGATGCCACTCAAAGCCCCAGCTGGCCATCCCGATCCCGCGGGAATGACATGAGGAAACCCAGGCACCTGCTCCCCCAGAAAAGCGCCTGACCTAAGCGTGCCATGCCAGAGGAGATCCCCGAGTCACGAGCAGGTCGCGCAGCAAGGCGATACCCCCCGGCCCCCCCCGAGGTGATGCTCCTGGCAGGCAGCTCCTGACACACAGGCAGCCCCGAGGGAGCCTGGAGCCTGCCTGCACAGCGCCGAGGCACTGCCTGCCCTGGGAAGACGGGAAAAGAGCTCAAATCGGGAAGGGGACCGGCCTTGGGGACAGTGGGGCAGAGCGAGCAGGCTCAGACTGATGGCAGGAGAGAAGCAGGGGCATCATCCCCGCTCCTGCCATGCAAGTGAGGGAGGCATCGGAGCTGATCTCCCCCCATTCCACAGCTGAGGCCTGAAGCAAGTGACCACGAGACCTGGACCAAGTGACCTCCTCCCTTTGTCACCTCGAGGACCCTTCCCAGCCCTCGAGACCCACCAGAGCTTTGACTGCACACAGAGGCTGAGCTGAGGAAGAGAAAACCATAGGGAACAAAAGCCAGAAGTCACCTGCCCTGTACCTTTCACATCCCCCGGACCCCTGACCACAGCCCTGGGCTGGGAGGATTGCTCTCCAGACTCCTCAGTACTCCATGCACTATTTATACTGTTGTGATCCCAAATCAGACCGGCTGGCTGAACCAGATAGAAGTGGAAACAGTCTTTGTTCCTCTCATTTACTGTCCATCCCACTAAAATATTAATTGAACAGCATTTTGGCCTCAAATTTTATGGTCAAACCACTTGCCTTGAACCGATCCCTCAGTAGGAGCATGCTTTGACTCCCTGCCTAGCTGCACTTCAGGGTCCACCTGTCACCTGCAGCTTAGAAAACATTCTTCTGGAGTGAAAAGGCTCCTTGTGCCTTTTTCTGCTGCCCAGTGAGGAATCCCTCTGGCCAGCCCAGCTCTCAAAACAGATGCCCCAAAGCACTCAGCAGTGCTGGATGGCCAGGACAAGGTTTTGGGGTGCACGTGCTGATGGGACACATCTTCAGAAGAGAAAATGGGCAAGAAATGACCCTTTTCCCTCTCTTGCACATGAAGGTGTCCCCACAGCTGTGTGATGTCCTGACTGAGCCCCACAGGGTTCAAATAAGCAAATGGGCCCATAAGAGCCTCCCAATAAAAAGCTGAGCTTTTCTGCATTTCCCACTGTTCTGACCACACACCACAGGGCTGTTCCTCTCCCTCCCCTCCAAAATCCCCCGCAGTGGATGTTGCACCTCCTGTGCTGACAGCTGCTGGAAAATAAAGACAAGTTCATAGATAAGATCCCCTGGACCTTAGATAATCTTTTCCCTGAGTAATTCCATCCAGCTTGCAGGGAGCCACACTTGCAGCCCACGCACGGGGCTGGAGCATCACCCAAGCCACTCAGCCTGCTGGGGACACTGGTGTGGGACCTGGGGGACACCTCAGCCATGGGGACAGGGTCCCCAGGGTGCAGTGACACAATGATCAGCAAACCTTTGGTGCATCTGGGCATCACGAATGCAGTTTAGGGCTTGGAGGCAGCGTGCTGCGTGTGGGAATAGAGCAGAGAACACCCCCTCAGTGCCCCAAAGGAAAAGCTATTGGAAAAAAAAATAATTAAAAAACCAGAGCTTTAAGTGAAGGAGGTCAGAGGCTGTTGTCCATTCCCCCTCACTTGGATGCCACCTCACGTGCCTGTCTCCAGCCAGAGAGCTTCCCACAGAAAACTCCCCAGTCCAAAGTCTATTTTTAACCACCACAATAGCAGAGCCTCCCCCGAGGAGCAGCAGAAGCCCTGTCCCCAACCAAGCAATCTCACATTTCCCTTGCTAAGCCTCGATTTCCTTCCGCCCCTCAGCCCACNCTCCTCCTGCCTTCCCATCCTCGGAGCACCATTTGCCCATCCGTGCTGCTGCAGGCCGCAGTGTCCTGTTACACATTAACCACCGACCCAGGACCTGTGGGCAGACCCTTCCTGGGTTCAGAAATGCCAAACAACAGCAGATTTATCTGCTC
>VXBT01005673.1:1010327-1039221 GCA_013400235.1 Oriolus oriolus | reverse complement strand
AAAAAAAAAAAAAAAAATCGCTGGAAGGAGTCAAGCGAGCGGCTCAGCCAGCGCTGGGGAGGGCTGCTGGCAGCATCCCGGCTGGAGCGTGACGTGCCCTTGAAATCCTGTGCCCGCAGGCATCCGGCATCCGAGCGGTGCCAGCTCCGGCAGCCGCCCTCCGCCTCCCGGCAGAGCCGCGCAGCTCCGGGTCCATCCCCGCCGCGTCCCGGGCTGGGAGGGGGCGATCCGGGGAGCGGGGGGCTGTGGCTGATTTTCCTGCAAAACCCTCGTGCTGCGGGGTTGTGACGCCGCAAAACCGTGGTGGGGAGAGAGGATTGTGCTGGGGGAGAGGTAAGGAGGGTTTGTCCAGCATCCCGGGAAAAACCTGGAAAGGAAGTTAGGAGCCCGCTGTGGCCGGGGCAGCCCAGCCGTGAGAGCGTTCCGTGGCGCAGGCACGGCAAAGCCGGGTGCGTGTGTGAGCTGTCAGCCAGGCAGACAGGCCCCAGGCACCTCCCGGGCTGTCACAGCTGCGAATTGTCCAGGAGCAGTCTCTCATGGGATGTAAGGGGAGGATTTATTGGGGGAAGATGTCACAGGGATGAAAGGGGAAAAGAGAGGGAACCGGGAGGAATAGCGGTTTGGGTTTGTATTTATTTGTGCAGGAGAAATTGGTTTAAAATGTCCTTTGGTGTGTTGGAGAAGGCAAACAGGCAGTGACAGCCCAGCCACGGGGCTGGAGGAGCCTTCACTGATGGGAAGACCTTGATGTGCAAATTCCCTTCTCCTCCTCACCCTGCAACTCAGGATTTACCTTTGAGAGGGAGCAAAACCCTTTCCTTTCAATGCAAATACTGTGGTTAACATTTCTTCTGTGACCTGAGCTTTTTCTTCCCCAGAGTGTCTGTGCAGCCCTGGTTGAGTGATGCTCTCCCAGGATGACCTCAGAGGTGGACAAACCCCACCACAGAGCAGAACAAAGCCAGACCAGCTGAAGTTCCCTGGGGGGAGGATGTAGAAACAGAAAGGGATGCAAAACCAGGACCAGAACCCATCCTCATCTTTCTGTGGGATAACCAGTGGAGTCTGGATGGAGATGGAGAGCACCAGCTGAGCGCAGGAGCCGTGCTGGAGAGTGGTCAGCCAGCTCTCAGCACCAACAGTTCACCCCCCATCCTTTGTGTGTGCACACAGCCTGTCCCTCACCACATCACAGCTCTTCTGTGCTTTAAACATCTGTTCAGGGTTGTGCTCAGTGGCCTCTCACTCAGATGGGATGGAGTAATACTTGGGGCTGATGAGTGGGGAGGGAGTGCAATCTCACTGTTAGGTGGAAAAAGGGTTCAGGGCTTGATCCTTCTGCATCCCTGATGGTGCTGGGAGAAGGATTAGGAGCAAAAAGGGGGTGTTCAGCTCTGTATCAGCAGATGCAACCCAACATTTCCCATCCTACAGTGGTTTGTTCTGCCTGCACTTGGTGCCTCCAAGAAGGACAAGTCTCTCCTGCTGCATCTTGCAGGGATGGAGCTCACCGGGCCCCTCGGGACGCTGCAGACCTGCACCAGCAGGATCCATTTGTGCTCTCTCCGTGTCTCCTGGGATTATGTTTGAAGGGAGGCAGGTGCACCCCTACTTTCTTGACTGACCTCATGTCCTGTAATTCTATATTATTTAAGTTCTAAGTATTAACTTCTATGTTATTATTTCCCGCTACAAAGTCACAGAAAAAGCTGAGGTGGGAGGGACGCACAAGGATCATCGAGTCCAACTCCCGACCTTGCACAGGACCATCCCACGAGTCCCACCTCTGTGTCTGAGAGAGGATTGTCCGAACAACACCTCTGAGGACCCCTCCTTCCCTCCCTCGGGCCACTGCGGGGGAAGCCACCGGAGTCTGGCGCTGCTGCTGCTGCTGCTGCTGCTCTTCCTCCTGCTGATGCAAATGAAAAGCGATGCTGTCCCTGTGCTCCAGCCCCCTCTCGGCACCTGCTGGCACAGCTCAGGTGGGGAGCTCGCCGAGCGTGCAGTGCTGTGAGCAGGGCAGAGCCCCGTGTCGGGGCGGCCACTCACACACCAGTCCTTGTGCTGGAGGAATGTGAACTGGGGCTGCAGAACTGAAACTTTAGCAAAAAAAACCCAAAACCACGGTGTGTTCGCTCCTGCCTCCTCTCACCCCAGGGCTCTGTCCCCTGTGGCTGTGCTGGCCCTGCTGGGGTGGCCAGGTCCGTGCCTCTCCCAGGGGGACTGGCACCTTCTCTTCTGAGCCACCTCCTGTTTGTGCAGGCAGGGGTCAGAGGTTATCAGCTGCTTGCGGGTTCTCTCTGAAATACCCCTTTTCTTTGTGCTGCTCTGCTGGGGCTGTGCCTGAGAAATGGTGTCAGAGGCTTTGTTTTGCCTGCACAGAGACCACGGAGGAAAAGGCCTCAAAAACCTCCCCACACCCCCTCTGTGGCTGCGCTGCCCTGGGCAGAGAGGTTCCAGCAGCATCACCCTTCAGTCACCTCCTTCAGCTGCATTTACTTGGTGGCTTCTGCCTGGGGACAGGTGTGGGGCTCCTGCTTGCCAGTCCTGACCCACAGCCAGGATGACAGAGCTGAGGACCACAGGACCACAGGACCACATCCCTGCGTCTGTCCCAGGTATGATCCTTCCCCCTTGCTCTTCCCGGGTATCACACCACTGTGGGCTCCCTTGATGCTGCTGCTCCTGGATCCCATTATCTCAGAGGTCCCTCTGCATCCTCCAGCCAGCAGGAGCCAAACTATTGGAGATTTCAGACACAGAAAAAGGGCTTTCACCTTTCCCACTTGCGAACGCTCCAGCAACAGCAGCTCCTTGCACCTGGAAACCTTGGGGAAAACGGTGCTGCTCCTGCCGGCAAAGGGCTGATCTTTGCTGTGCTGGATCCTCTCCCCAGCATTTCCTGCTGTGCTGCTCCAAGTGGCTTTTTCATTGCAGTTTTCCAAGGTTTTGCCTTTCTTACAGGCTGGAAATTGCCCTTCTGGCAACCTTGGCTTTGAAGCAGCCCCACGCTGCTGGGTCAGGCTGGCCGTGGTGCTCCTGCAGTGCCCAGCTCTCCTGCAGCAGCTCTGAATGCTCCCTGGCACGTGTGTTCAATAAAAAAAAAAAAATAGAAAGCATTAAATATTAAAAGAAAAACCATCATTGCCTGGACTCAGAGCAGCTCTTTAAAATGTTACCAGCTCCAAAATCCCAACCTTCCCTTGGCTTTGAAAGCTTCTTCCATCTTTTCAGCAGCCTGTGGGGAGCCAGGCAAGGTGTGCGTGAGGAGCAGGGCTGGTGGGCAAAGCGCCCCTGAAGAAGTTCCCAAAACGGAGCCACGTGGCCCTAAGCAGCAGCCAGGGAAATTCCATAACCCTGTGAACCTGCAGGGGCTGGTGTGTGGAGGGCAACGGGGAAAAAAGCCCTGGAAAATCCCACTTCTGTGCTGGGGCACAGGAAGGTGGTCGGTGAGGGCAGATTGTGTCACCCCAGGGGTGGGGGACACCACGCAGGGACAGGACAGGTCCCATCCCACCCCCAGGCACTCGGGATCTGCAGCACCTGCTCGTGGGGGTGGTGTTGGAGTCCCCTCCATCAGTGGGGGCCCCGAGGCGCTTTTTCTCTGCAGAGGAATGGGAAAGCCTTGCCTGCTGCCACCCCAATCCCAAACCCAGTCCCGGGCTGGGGGGATGCTCGATGGGATCAGGCTGCAGAGGGGAGAGTGTCCAGAACAAAGCCAGGCTTTTTTAAGGCAAGGAGCCCTTTCCTGGCTGGGCAGGGGGGTAAGAGGGCGTTGCACTGCAGATTCCCAGTCCCCCAAAAATGAAGGCTTTAGGGAACATCAGTGGGATCATTCCTGCGAGTCCAGCCCAGAGCCCTCATCTGTGCTAAACATCTTCACCAAGCCTCTAAAACCACCAGGAGGCTATTAAAAAAAAAAAAAAAAATCACTATTCCCTACAGAGCCCTTTCTTTTCCCGAGACACTCTCGGGGGCCCCTTCCCTGATCCTGCCGCAGCTGGAACCTGCAGGAATCACCTTCCCGAGCCTCACCTGAGCATCCCCCCTCGGGCAGGCACAGCTCCGGCAGGCTCCGCCTGGACCAGCGCGGTGAGAAGAGGTTTCCATAGCGACAGGCACCTGAAAGGCCCCAGCTCCTGGGTGTTCAGGGCAAGGATTTGGGGCGGGCTGTGCTGAGAATGTCTCCCAGAGCTGGATCGCTGCTGGGTGCAGCACGACCCGGGGACAGCTCCACACCTCATAAATCCCACCTGGCATCGCCTTCCTCGTCCTCCCGGGGGGTCCCGGAGGGATGCTCAGCTCCTGTAGAAGCCCCGGCGCTGCCAGCCTGGCCCTGCCCGCCCCAGGGAGCTGGGGACTGTGGCCAAACCCCCGCGGGTTCCCCTCCGCCCCCGCTCCCTCCACGGCTTTTTTTGGGTGCCACGCGCCGGCCGCCCCCGCTGCCGGTGGGGATGGTCACTGCGGGCAAGGAGAGCCGCCACGGGAGGGTGTACCAGGGCTGTGGCGCTGCCTGGGGGGCAGTGGGGGTGCCTAAACACCCTCCTGCCACCCCCAGCGCCTCCCTGATGGGAAATGAAGGGCTGGGTTTGGGGTGACGCCCTGGCATTGGCCGCTGCCCCCACAGGGATTCCCTGGAGAGGGTCCCTTCAGCATTCCCAGTGCCAGCACGGCACTTCCACCTCGTGTGCCTCATTTGGGTTTCCCCGCCTTCATGGGAACAGGCTTGTGGGGCGGGGGGAGCAAAGTGGATACCCTTCCCTTCCCTTCCCCTCGGAGCTGGAAAAGCCTGCGCGGCCCATCCCCGGGGAGGCTCTGTAAATAAGGAGCGGGGGGAGGCAGCTCCATATGCTGCACCAGCTCTCGGCCCCGGCCTGCCGTCAGATGTCTCACACAACAGGAAGCAATAAAACTCTTATTACCAGCCGGCACCTTCCAGCACGGAGGAACCTCCTTCGCCTGCTGGAGGGTGGGATTTTGCCCGGAATCCTACCTAGAGGTCCCTATTAACAGGGTTAGGGGGCTGCCGTGTTATCAGAGCTCGTGGCAGAGGTGCCCAGCCCTGCTGCAGCAGGGGATGGTGCCAGCCCATCACTGGGACAACCCCGCTGTGGTTCCCACATCCCTCTGCTGGCTGCTGTCCCCTCTCCCACGGGACCGGCTGTCCCAGCATCAGGAAAGCACCGCGGCCAAAGCAGCCTGGCCAAGATACTCCCCAGCATCCAAAAACCCTGCTGTCCTTTTTCACACAGCCCAGCCAAACGCAGCAGTTCTGCCTGCTCCGTGTGTTAGGCAAGAAATGAGAGGGGCGGCGGTTCGTGGATTGCAGTGATGTGCACCCTCGGATGGTAATTCCTGCTGCCTGGCTGGAATTCCTGCCTGAACTGGAGCATGTCCTCAGGACAGATGTTCAGCTGGGAACTAAAGGCGTCCAGTGGTGGGGATGCAGCACCACCATTGCCCTGCCTGCTTACAGCGGATAGTTAGAGCCACATTTCCAAAAATAAGCACCCATGGCCGGCCTGGCCAGGCTTCTGCGCCCAGATACCCAAATCCCTTATGTTTTACCTCTTTTTTCCCCACAGGGGCTGTGTCCGTGCGTTTGTGGAGATACCCAAACCGCTTATACCTCACCCCCTTTTTTTCAGGGCTGACCCTGCCCCACGCTCTGTTTATCCACCGCGTTCCCTGGGTCCACCCTGAACTCGAAATAACCTGCGCGTCCCCGCGGGCGCTGGCTCTGCCCGTGTTGGTGCCCGAGAGCTCCTTTCCTGCCCGCCGGAGTCTGGCTGGCATCCTGCGCTGCCCCCGCCGCCCGGAGCCATCCATCTCCCTTTTCCTCCCCAAACACGGGGCCTGCCTGGGTGACAGCGGCTCCGGAGCGCCAGCAGGCACCGAGCGCAGGGACGAGGCGCCCGGACGGAAACCTTTAGGAAATGGTATTATTGGTTTTTTACAGCACTGCGATAATTGCTGCTGCTGCAGCTCGCCCTGCGCCCAGCGCTCCTCCCGGAGCTGCCAGGGCATGCAGCAGCATCCTGGATCCACGGGGCGGGGGTGGGATCAGCCCCCTCGCCCCTGCCCGGAGCCCCAGAGCACAACAGATTGGCCGCATCCTGGCAGTGATTTCGCTCTTGTCTCCTTTGCCCACGGCAAAAACTGAACTTGTGACCCAGATGTGAGCAGACTGTTATCTCGTTAGCCAGCCCAGCTTCCCCAGGAGCCTTTTATTAGCAGATAAACCTCCGAAATTCAGCCTGGGTCTCTGAGATGGGCTGGGAGATTTGCAGGTTAAACAGATATAAGAAGCACAGGTTTGCCCATAATTATTTTCCTGAATATCTGTCGATACTAATTAAAATTGTTTCCCATAATTAAATTTAAAACAGCAAGGGAGAGCAAGGGGTCGCTGAAATCCTTTTCTTTTGAATCACTCAGGGATAAAAGGGGATTTCAAATCAAATTAGTAAAAAAATCCATTCCCATTTTCTCCCCCTGCCTCCAAGAGAGGGACAGACTCCGGGGTGCTTTTGGGCTGCCCTCGGGAGCCTGGCTGAAAATGGGGCTGAGGGGGGGATGCTGGGGCTCAGGACTGTGGGTCTGCAGGTGGCTGTAAGGAGAATTCAGTGTGTCCCCAAAACCCAGCACAGCCAGTGGCACCCCAGTGCTGGATAGGGCAGGGAATGAGGAATTGGCTGTGCCCTAAATCCCACACGTGCCAGGACAACAAGGACAGGGCTGCTCCTGCTCCCCTCCAGGCAAACCCTGCACAGGGCGAGCTGGTTTGGAGCTCTTACCCGAAGCTGGAGCTCCTGCTTGCTTTAATTGACCCATGGCTTGATTTTTTTGGAGGGAAAGGGTTTGGACACAGCACTGCCAGCACTTCTGAGCTTGGCTGGGGGTGCCAGGAGGTGGTGGGGGCTGGAGGAGCCATCTCCCTGTGCCTGGCCACTCCAGGGCACCCGTCACACGCAGGGCATCTCCCCAGGCACCAACACCGCAGGATTTTGTTCCGTGCCATGCAGGAACATCTCTCAGTCCTGACGCACTCCGCTCTGCCCGGCATCACCGGGATCCCCTGGAGCCCAGCACCTCCAGCACAGCTCTGGGAAGCAGCTCTGTAAACTTGGCTGAGGCTCCAGGCAGTGACCTGAGAGCCCTCCCCAGCTCAGGCTTTCCCTGCCTCCGGACACAGGGTTTGGCAGCCAGAGCCGGGCTCTTGGGAGCGGCTGCCCGGGACACCCGGACATCCCCGGGCTGCTGCAAGGTCACCGGGGCTGGGATGTGGCAGCCGAGGTGAGCAGGACAGGCAGGGCCACGCCATGGCAGCGGGAGCTGCTGGGAGCTGTGGAACCGTGAGATCCCAAGAGAAAACAGCAGCCCACATCTAACACCTGCCCTCCCCGGGAGGGATTTTGGGACAAATCAGTGAGCTTGTCATTTTTAGTTTGGATGGAAGGAGGTGACAGCTCTGCCTGAGGGACAAAACTCAGCAGCTCCAGGGGACTGGCAAGACCCAGGTATCCCGGGGGGCTGGAAAACCTCTGGCACAGAGGCCCCTCGTGGTGGGGGGGAACAGCTCCTGGCCCTCCCCAGACCCCCTTGCACTGCTGGGCTTGGCCGAAGGAAGCCGTGCCTAAAACCCAAAGCAGCCCAGTTCTGCCAGGCTGGGGCTGCTGGTGTCCCCCAGGGCTGGAAAAGCAAGGAAAAAGGAGGTTGAGCAAGAGGGGGATCACGAGCAGCTCACCAAAATTAGCCAGGCAAATTTACACCGTTCAGCTGGAGCGCCTCTGCCAACAGACACGTGGGGATATCCAGAATATCTCAGGATTTGGAGCTGCCTGGGCTCAGTTCCCATGGTCCCCTGTTCCCCAGAGCCTTTCTCAGGCCCGGGGGATGCTGGTGTTGATGGCAGCTGGGACGCTGGCTGCAGCGCACAGGGACAGAGGTCCTGCCCTCCGCGGCGCTGCGAGACATCACTGCCTTCAGCTGCTGTAATGGGTTTCTAAAATTAGCTGCACACTCTGCCCTTGGACTCGAGCAGGACATTTCTCAGTTGTTTAATATCAAAAGTCCAAAAAAATAAAAAAGGAAGCAGAGCACAAAAGCCACCCAGTCAATGCATGGCTAAGTTTATTTTATCACTTGTCCAACAGAACTCGACATCTATTTTAAGCCATTTATGAGGAGTACAAGTGTGAATAGCTGCAGAAGTTTTGCAATTCCAAGACACCACATACAGCTGCTAAAAAAAGCAAATTTAACCTTCCCAACAAAGCCTCAACAAGCAGCCCACCCTTCCCTGGATCGTGTTTCCCAGCTACTGATTTCAGGCAGCCAAAGCTCATCTCCCCCAGACCTGAAGTTGATCAGTTTATGAAGAGGGCCCCAGCCATGGCAGCATCACCCCCTCGCTGCATCCTGGGGTGCTTCCCTTCCGTTTGGGCTCGGTTTTCCCTGTGCTGAGGGGACAGGTGTGGGCTGGTCCCTCGGGGTTTATCCCTCCCTTCAGTTTGGGAGTATTTTACATTTTGCCGCCGGCCACAGCTCCTATAAATAAACCCTGGCTGCCCGTGGCAGATGTGAGGCCTTTCCCTGCCTGCACACTCCGTTAGAGGCCCCGGCTTCCCAGCAGCGGGAATGGGAATAGATGTGAGTCTGCAATGAAATATTAATTGGGAGCAACGCTGTTCTCCTGTCTACAGAGGGGAATTTTAATTGAGGACCACATTAACAAGCTAATACCTTCCCTCACCATGTGGTCACAGCAGGAAGGGGGGGTTGCTGAGACCTGCTCTTTTTAATTGGAGCATCTCCTATCGCTTCTGTCTCCCCAAATCAGCCCAAATTAGCAGCCCAGTGCTCATCACCCAGCTAACCCAATCACCAGCAATGGTTTGATTTGACTTTATGGTTTCCTAAGAATCAGAAACATCTCAGCAAGGAGAGTCTGGAGCATCCCTGTGAGGTCAGGCCTGACCAGCAGCAGCTCCCTTCATGCTCTTTAAGTCCTAACTATCCCTAACTATGCCCAAACCGAGGGCTCCAGGTCAGGAATGTCATCTGCCAGTGCCCAGCAGCACGGGCAGGAGATCCCCGGAGCTGGAGCAAAACAGGAATTCTCAAAACCTGAAAATGCAAGTTCTGGAGGTTGCTTTTCCTCCCCATTTCTGGCTAGATTTAGCCCACCCAGTGTTGCACTGGACTTCAAAAAGGCTGGGAGAGAGATGTGGATCTGGGAGGAGGGGTACGTCCGATCCCGCATTTTCCACGTGTGTTGGTAAAGACTCAGCTCTCTGGGACATCAGGAGAGCACAGGAACCACTGCAGCCCTTCCAGGGCTGGAAAATTATTCTCCCTTAGCTGANATCCTACAAAGCAGAAAGCGAAGCTACAGGAAAGCAGCTGGCAGGAGCGGAGGGGCAGCGTCCGGCTCTCACTGCCACATGTCACCCACGTCCCCGTTCTTGTGGAACTCGTGGAGGTGGTCAGCGTACCTGGGGAGAGGGCAGAGCCGCGTTAGCCTGCAGCAAGCCCCGAGGGGCTCTGGCAGCCGAGCAGCAGCCGCCGCCGCTCCGGTTCCAAGCGGTCATTCCGCAGGGATGAGCACCGCGCTCTGCTCCAGCCGCGGGCAGCAGGGAGCCGCAGTCACCGCACGGCTCTGACNNNNTCTGACCCAGGTCTCCAGGATCACATCAGGATTCCTCCTGGGCAAGGGCTGCCCGCAGGAAAGGGTTTGGAAAACACCCAGCCGAACACGAGCGGTTGCCCCGTTCCGTGAACTTTTTCTCCCCCCACCCTCACTGGGCTTAAAGCCCCATTAACCGCCCTCGTTTCCAGCACCGAGGTGCCCAAAAAATCTGCTGCAGACCCCCAAGCCCTGCCCACCAAACAAGCCCCGGGCCCGGGCTGGCCCAGCCTGTCCTCACTCACTTCTTAGCGCAGAAGGCGGCGCAGTCCCGGCCCACGCTCTCGCTCCAGGCGGTTTTGTAGAGCACCTGCAAGGAAAGGAAGGAACGGGATCAGCTCTGCTTCCACCTCCATCCCAGCCCTTCCTCACAGCAGTCTGTGCCACTGCTGTGCCAGCCTGGCCCTGCCATCCCCTCCTGGAGGGGCTTGTGACAAAGCAGGGAGGGACAGGACAAAGGGGAACGGCTTCAGATTGACAGAGAGGAGGTTTAGGTTTGATATCAGGGAGAAATTCTTCCCTGTGAGGGTGGGGAGGCCCTGGCACAGGTTGCCCAGAGAACAACTGTGGCTGCCCCATCCCTGGAAGTGCCCAAGGCCAGGCTGGAGCACCCTGGGACAGTGGAAGGTGTCCCTGCCCACGGCAGGGGTGGAACTGGAGGATCTTTAAGGTCCCTTCCCACCCACACCATGATTCCATGATCACCGGCATGGGGAACCCCGGTGTGCTGCAGGGGTTGCCCTCAGGATGGTCGGGATGACCTTTCCCAGTGGGTTATTTTTACTGGGACAGCTCTGCCGTGGCTGTGCTGGTTCGGGGCAAGGCTCAGGGCTGCACATGGACAGAGATGTATTTTTGGAACTGGCTTAAGGAAGGTCACTGCTTGGCTTGACTCCTTTTTACCTTCATGCCTCTGTGTTTTCATTCCAGAGCCGAGGTCTGAGGAGGCAGGAGGCAGTGCTGGGGTTTGGGAAGAGGGAGAAGCCCTCCCATCCCCGACTGATTCGTTCAAGCCTTGGGGACTTGTAAGCTGCCACCACCAGGGAATCACCCTAACCACACAAACCCACCAGCAGGCCCCCAAACGAGGGTTAATTAAAGTCTCCCAGGATCAGTGGCAGAGATGTCCCTCCCACTGTGGGCATGGAGGAGCAGGGGCTTCCCCCAGTCCCCTGTGGCACACACAGTTTGTGCCCAGCCCAGGCAGTGCTGGGTGCTGGATTTCAGGCCCTTTTGTGTCTAGATGATGTGAGATTATTCCAGCCGTGAAATATTTATGAATTTTCCTTTTTCTTTCTTTCTTTTTTTTTTTTTTTTTTTTTTTTTTGCTAATTCTATCAAAAAGTGCATANTTTTAGGTTAGAGCTTTAAAGTTTAATGATGTTTAACTTTTTATTTCCTTTGCTCCTTTCCTCACCAAAATAACTTTGAGAGCAGGACAGAAATATTGTTCTGATTTGGCTTTCATCTCATTTCCTCGTTTAATTATTGATGATTTGTTTGGCTTTTTTTTTTTTTCTCCCTGAAATGACAAATAAACTCCCAGAAACTCTGCAAGGATATGGGAGGAGTTCGCACCATGACAAACTCCCAGGAGATTCAGGCTGGCTCAAGCCTCCATTCCTACCAAACCTTTGCTTTTCTACTTTCAACTCTAATGTAGAGTTGGGGAAACTTGAAAACTGGAGAAAAACAGAGCCACAGGGCAGGTCAGGAGCATGGGGAGAGCCAGAGCTCATCCCTGGGGAGGCAGCGAAGGAGCTCCACTGAGCTGGAGGTTAAGGATGCATCCAGCAACAGGAAAGTGGAATTGCACATGGCCTAGAACCAGGCAGTGTGGGCTCAGGGGGATGTATTTTATTCCTAAAATCGCTTATGGTATTGGATTCATAATAATTAACCAAAACTTTGCTCCCCACCGAGCAGAGGTCTTGCGTGGGAATACACAAACTCCGAGTGAGCTCCCGGCACGGCGGCACCGTGGTCCCACGGCTGCTCCCAGGAACAACATGAACACACAGACAGCTTCCAGCTCCTGCCCTTGGGAGAGCCTGTGCCCACCCAGGGTGGGATTCCCACCCCGTGGAGCTGAGGGGGATGCTCCTTGGCATGTCCATGTCCCGTGCTCCCGGCCCTGCCGTGCCTCCAGAGCCACTGACACAGCAGCTGCAACGCTCTCGCTTGGCACAATGTCTTAAACCAGCCCAAATTCCCCCTGGAGGGGATGACAGCGGATGTTTTATCACAGTGCCCACCCCCTGTGGCCCACACACTCACCAGGAAGACGAGGCAGTGCAGGAGCAGGGTGTAGAAGAAGGCCACGGTCCGAGCGGTCTTGTTGGACAGGATGAGCCGCCCCTGCAGAAGAGCAGAATGGAAAATCCCATTTCAGTGTGGCTCAGTGGAAACCAGCTCTCCTCAAACCGGCTTGGAGAGAGCCTGGCCAGGACTGGGAGCCTGGTCCTGGCAGACCCTACACAAACATGCAGTGAGGTGGTGTTTGCCACCCCCCTGCTCCCACCTCCGAGCAGCGACGCTCCTTCAAAGTGGCTGCGCGAGTGCCTCCGCTCTCAGCCCAGATTTGCCCAAACTGAGGTGGATTCAGGGCTGCCAACTGTGGGCTTGCCCCCACTGAAACCTCTTCTGGGGGTTTATCTGAGTTGCTCTAGCCCAGGTCTCTCCAGCAGCTCTTCCCACTCCTGCCGTGCCAGCCCTGCCTCGGTGCCTGCTCCGCAGAGAAACCCCGGCAGTAATTAAGTCTCGCACATTTTTAATTCATGAGCTCGAACAACTTGTGATTTGCAGCGTCCCCTCGTCACCTCCTGGGCAGGGCACTGGAGCCAAGGCTGTGCTGGTGTTCCCAGAGCTGCTCTGGGGACGCAAGGTCTGTCTGTCCCGAAAGGTTTGCTCTCCACCCTTGCCAGTCCTGTGCCACCCCACAGGGCTGCCCAAGCTCACCGGGGGCTGGAAACCTGTGGGGTGGGCATGAGTCACCCTCCACCCCTCATTTCGGAGAGGCCACTGAACCACAGCCAGACCCTGATGATGCCTGAGCCCTTCTGGCACATCACACCAAGATCCCAGCGGGGAAACCTTCGTGTCCATCCCTTCAAAAGCAGGAAAATCAGGAGCAGCAGAGGAGTGGCTTGCAAAGGACGGGTCCTGCCTTCCTTCATAGCCTCTCTTTATTCCTGCTGGAACCCAGGGACTCATTATGGACATAAGCACATTCCCCAAACACCACACAGGCTTTCCAAAGCTGGCATTAAAACCCACAGATCTCCCACCAAACCCATTCCGGGCTGAAATCGTCTTTGCTATTCACGGCCACGGCGGAGGCTGCTGTAACAAACAAGATTATGTTCTTAAATATTCCCAAGGAATAACTCCCCTAAGTCAGTTTTTTTTTTTTCTGTGAATGCCTTTCATTAATTCTCCGTGGTGCTGGCACGCCACACAATCCATATTCATGTTGGCATTTGCTTGGTTTTTATGCAAATGACAACTCTGCCTTTATGACAGGATGTCTCTGTGTTCTGGGGCTGCTGCAGCCCCGCAGTCCCACGTTCACCTCCCTCGTGCTGGAGAGCCGGGGGTTAACTCAGCCAAAACCCCATCCTGAGCCTGCTGCTAATGCCACAAATTCCAGTATAAGTCAGATTTCCTCAATAACCACGTTTTCAGCTCAGAAAGTTCAGCCCTTAGAGATGGCAGCCCAAGCTTGCAGTGGCAGCGGTCGCCTCCTGCCCTCCCTGGCTCGGGCAAGGACCCTCAGCTGCTGCAGACACCAGAGCTTCCCCGGCGTTTTCCCTGATGCTTTTTTGGAAAGAAGAGCCAGAGCAGGAAGGATCAGGGCTTGGGAAGGGGTTTTTATGGAGAATGCAATGAGAAGTCACTGTGTGCCTGAGGGTGCTGTGCTGTGTGGGGCAGAGATCTTCCCTGGAGTGCCAGACCCTCTGCAGCCCCTCACACTCCTCCTCCCCAGATGTGTGGGGTGCTGGGGCTCTCTGGGGGGGGTCTCCTATGCAGAAGGCTTTGCTCCTGGCTGGGGGTGCCACCCTGAGCCCCCCACCACGTTACAAACCAGGGGAGAGGTGCTTGGAATCACAGAATAGAATCAGAATTGCGTAGGTTGGAAAAGGCCTCAAAAATCCTTGAGTGCCACCATTCCCCCAGCACTGCCCAGGCCACCACTAAGCCACGTCCCCAGGTGCCACATCTCCATGTCTGTCAAAGACCTCTGGGGATGGTGACTCCACCCCTGCCCCGGGCAGCAAGGGAGGACAGGGATTGCTCCTAACCCAAATTCCAGCCTGGCCCTGGTGTGGTCTGCACCCCTGCCTGGGGCAGCAGGGATGGGCCCTTCCCACTGCCCAGGATCCCCATTCCCTTGCAGACACTGGGTTAAAAACCTCTCAGGTCCCACCAGTGCTGGCAGAGCAGCCACTCACCATGCTCAGCGTGGCTTTGTCCCAGGGACTGAGGCTCAGGTACTTCCTCTGGCGTTCCTGCAAGGAAACCACACAGGATTTTAAGGCTCAAAGGGCTAATCTGGGGTTTGCAAAACACGGAAGGAGCTGTGTGCCCCAGGATGCTCCTGTTTGCCCCCAGCCATCATCTGGGCACAAGGACTTTTTAATTTACTTTTAATTTTTGAAAGCAAAGGACGTTGGAGTGTGTTTCATTCCATCAGAGGTCCCTGGATCTCATCTGGGCGTGATCCCACAGCGGCCAGAGGGGCTGGTGCAGAGGGAGGGTGCTGGGGGGGCCTTTCATACCTTCCTGCTGAAGGAGGAGAAGGGGTCCAGGCGTTCCTCGTACTGGGAGGAGTAGCGCTGCTCCGTGTCATCCCTGCTGCTGCCCTGTGGGAGCAGAGGCGGCGTGAGAGCCAGCAGGGACACCCAGCACAAGGACAGAGCCCCCAGGCCCCCCATTTGGAAGAAATGACCCCCGAAGGATGGAGCAGCACAACCCAGAGCTGACCCACGGGGCCGACAGCATCTGTCCCCTTCAGAAAGGAGAAGCACAACGGGAGCTGTTGAACAAAGTCCTTTCTTCAGAGAACTGTGGAATGGTTTGGGTTGGAAAGGACCTTGGGTTGTTACACCAGGGGATTCTGCCATGAGGACTCCCTGTTTCTCCTGTGTCTTGCTATTTTTGGCCCTTTCCATGAAATAATTGTCACCTGTGTCATCCTCACAGAGCTCACTGGGGCTGCTGCAAATCCCATCCTGAATTCCTTTGCTGCTGGGCCAGGTAGGAGAGAGACAGAGGTTTAGGAGGAGGAAATCACTGTTCAAACCCAGAGCTGTTACAAGCTGGGAAAAGGACAAGGGAAACGAAGAAAACCCCTTGAAAGAAGGGAAAGGTTTGGGTGGGTTCAGACAGGCTGGACTTCACACTTCTCCTGGCACAGAGGTTCCGCTTACACGGCCTCAGCCGCAGCGAGCCCCGAGGATGCTCGCGCAGCCTGCACATCCCTGCTCCTTGCAGGAGCTGCAGATTCCACACCATCCCTGCCCAAATCCAGCCTGGGAGCAGCACATGAACTGCAGGTTCCCCATCATTCCCGCCCAAATCCAGCCTGGGAGCAGCACATGAACTGCAGATTCCCCATCATCCCTGCCCAAATCCAGCCTGGGAGCAGCACATGAACTGCAGATTCCCCATCATCCCTGCCCAAATCCAGCCTGGGAGCAGCACATGAACTGCAGATTCCCCATCATTCCTGCCCAAATCCAGCCTGGGAGCAGCACCTGCCGCCCCAGCCCACTGCAAGCCCTGGCTGCCGGCTCGGTGCGGACCCAGCCCGGTGCCACCTCCCGCTCTGCCCGGCCAGCCCGGCAGCGCTCACACCCCCCGAGGGCTGTCTGGAGCTGTTCCTGCGCGCACTGGGCTGGGTGTTACACCTCTGTGTAAACCTTTAGTACCGCTGCCCTCACACACGCTGCAACCCGACCCTCGGGTCACGGCCATGAGACCATTTAGGGGCGCTGAAGCGGCCGCAGCCTGGCCCCGTGGAGGGATCTTTGATGAGTATTTTTAACGTGTCACATGCCCCATTAGGGGGTGAATTATGCAATCCTCAGCGCCGCAGCCGCGGAGGGTTTTGCTCTTTAGCTCATGGCAATGGCATTCAGGGGTTGCCTTGTGGCGGAGGATAAACATGGGTATGATATTCCGCAGGAGAAACGGGAAAAAATGTCAGAGGGGACGACCTGGCGTCATCACGGAGGCATAAATAAAAAAACCAAATAAGGTCCCTCACAGCTGTAGGAGTCTCCCACCCCCAAATGCTATTAAAATATCCATCAACAAAGCAGACTCGGTGCAGGCAGCACGGGAAGGCAGCGGCGAGCGGGAAGGATGGCAGGGAATGGGTGTCCCTTCTGTGAGTGGCACTTTGGCATTTTCAGGTCAGGACAGCCTGGCTCTGAGCGGGGAAGTGGTTGCAGTAGAAAACCCTCGGGCAGCAGCCTGCCCCTCCTGCACACCCCCAGGGATGAACCTCCTGAGGGACACAGCGTGAGCAGAGCAGGTCGCAGCAAAGTCTGGTCCCCCTTCCCAGCCTCCTCCAGGCATTACTGGGATGATTTTGGGCTGGTTTCTTCTCTTTTGCCTGTCTTCCGGCTGCTCAGGGAGCAGCTCTCTCTGCTGGATACAAGAGGTTCAGGAATGAGCACAGGTGGGACACGATGAATTATTTTCCAGGCTCTACTGCAGGGATTTACTTCAGGTGGTCCCAGTTTAACCTCTGGTTGCCTGCTCAGGCAGAAGTACCCACACTTGCCTGCTAGAGCACCACACTGCCAGCAGCGAGCATCAAAGGGGGGTGTAGCAGCTCTGTTAGGGAGGAGATTTGGGCTTCTGGCTTCAAAGATGTCAAAGACCCCTCAGCACAGTTCTAAAGCACCTTCCTGGCAGGGAGGTTGGGTCCGTGCTCCTCTGGACAGAGCACTGCACCCTTTTCCACCCCAATTACCTCCAACTTTCATGCAAGCTGCATATTGGAAATGTGCAGTTTCCGTGTCTGGGGTCTGTCCACCTGTGTGAGCCCAGCCCGAGGACGGACAGACAGATGGACACTCACCCGGCCAGGGTAGCTCTGCAGGAACTTGATCTTCTCGTAGAGCTTGATGTTGTCAGCTCTCAGGTTGTCCAGCTCGCTCTGCAGGGCGTGCACCGTGTGCTGCAGCATCCGGTTCTCCTGCACGGGGGGCGGGGGCAGAATGGGATCCAGCCAGGGGGCATTCCATGCATCCAGCCAGGGTCCAGTCCCTTCTCAGCAATTAAACCCCCCTGGCTCTGAATTCTAATTGCTCCCTAATTAAAACTGTCCCAGGTGTGGCAGAGCTCCCAGTCCTGAGCCATTAAGACCCCATCCCTCGGTGGCCAAAGAAGGGCTGGGGTAGCCACGGCGGCTGGGGGGGGCTTTGGGGTGGGATGTGGCTCCCACAGCAGGTGCAGACACAACCTGACAGCTTTGAAGAGGTTATTTTGAGCTCTCCTTCAGCTCGTTACCCCAAAATGCATTCCCTACACGCTTTCTCCGTGGCACCCCCAAACGCTGTGCCGGGAGGCCAAGCACAGGGACAGGGGTTTGGACCCGTCCTTGAGCCGGAGCAGCCCCAGGACGGGCTGGGGCAGGCTTTGGGCCTGCTCACAGCAGGATGGGTTTTCCTCCTGCCTGCAGAGGTTGGTAGAGCTCCCTGCAGGCCAGCAAGGCAGCCAGCCCAGGCTGCAGCCCCCCAGCCCCCTCCCCAGCACACTCACCCCCTCCAGCTCCTGGTTCTTGGCCCGGAAGCGTTCCCGCTGGCTGGAGATGATGGAGAGGAGCGAGTCCACCTGCCCCTCAGGGAACGAGGTGCCAGGGGATGGAGGGTGACCTGTGGATGAGGCTTGGCATGAGAGATGAGCTGGTAGATGCCCACCATCCACCCCAGGGGCTTGCTCAAGGTCGTCCCTCTGTGGGAGCACCCAGACAAAGCCCTGGGCACAGTTATTATGGCATGGACGAGTATTTATGGGTTTTTTTCATTTTTGAGGACTCGTCCTGGAAGCGGGCAGGAAAACCAATTGCATTTTTTGGTGCAACCCGTGGCTGCCTTTCCCTGACCCCACCCTCCCCATCCCTGCCAGACTCTCTCCTCTGGCTTCTGCAGCAGCTGCAGCTTTAAAACAAAGCCCCAGAGCCACCACCAGCCCCTCCATCCACACTCCTCTCTCCCCTACCCCGACCCCTCATCCACCACCAGCTTGCCATGCCCAGCACCCCATTTTTTGGGTGTCCCACACGGGTTGCCACCCACGATGGGGCTCTGAGCGTGCCTGGGGGGCTGTGGCCATCCCTCCCTGCTCTCCCTTCCTGGCAGTGGCATCCACAGCCAAGGAGAAATGTGTCCCCAAGGCCATGCCCACACCAGCTGCACAGAGCAGCATGACTCAGCCAGCTGCACAGGAGGGGTGGCTGCAGGTTGTTTGGCTTGATGGGACTGTTGCTGTGATATTGTTTATCTTGTGTTTTCAAAACCTTTCAAAACAAAACAAAAAAAATAACCAAGCAAAAAAAGAAAAAAGGAAAGGAAGTGTTTTCTTGGTTTATTTTTTTTCCCAGAGGAGCAAAGAGTTGTTGTTTTTTTTTTTTTTTTTTTGGATTCATTTTCTCTTGCAGACCTCAGCGTAGGGGCTGATGTACAGGAAATGTTTCACTGGCTGGCTCTGGGGGGGTTGGTGTGGGAAGAGCAGGAGGCAGAGCACGGAGCTCAGGGTGTTTCCTTCAGCCTGGGCCCACCAGCTCAGCACAGCCAGGCCTGGCACGTGCCCGCTGCACCCCTCGGGAGGAGCCAGGGGATGGGCAAACCATGCCCAGCATGGATAACTGTCCCAGTGAGGGACACACGGAGCAGGGGATGCCTGTGCTGGCTCAGGAGCATCCTCGTGCTGCCACCCCTGGACAACTGACCACCCTGCCCACGGCACTGGGGTGTCCCAGCCCCAGTTTCGCTCCCTCCTCTCACCATAAAACAGCGCCGTGGCCTCCTTGATGGGCTCGGGGATCTTCTCCAGGCCGGGGGCGGCCGCACCCTGGGCAGCACAAGCAGAAGGGATTAAGCATTTCCCACCCACCCAAAGGTGCCCGGGCAAAGCAACCCCTCCTGGATCCTGCTGCTGCAGCCTCACCCCTGCTGGACAGGCACCCTGACAGGATCAGGGCTGACACAGCGTGGAAAGGCTGGTGCTCAGCCTCAAGCCCCAGGCTGTCCCCGGGAAGGAGAAGGGCTGGATGGTTCCTGGATGCCACTGGTACCACCCCCTCCCATGCCAGCACCTCCCCACTGCACGGGCACCATGCAGATCTCTGCTGGGTGAAGTATCAGGAAGAAAGAAAAGGAAGGAAAAAAAATTTTTTAAAAGGATAAAAAGAGGAGGTGAACGCTCCCCCCACGTCTGCAGCTCTGCCAGCCAAGCCCGGGGCCACGGGGACGGGGGTACCTCTGCATCCGGGCGATGCACAGCAGACAGGGCTTGGATGGTGCTGAGGTCGTGCTCCAGCTTGGCCACGAGCTCCTTCTGGCCAGCCAGGGTGGACACGGCCTCGGTCAGCTGGATCTGCAGCTCGGCACAGCGCACTGCAAGACAGAGCCACGGCTGTCACCCGGGGGGCCCCAAACCCCAAACTGTGCCAGGGGGACACCAGAGAGCTGAGAAACCCCCACCTGGAGTACCAGCGCCAACTCAGAGCAGCAACCCTGTTCTCTCCTTGTGTCTGGGGGCAGCAGGACACCAGCAATCCCTGCTCAGCACAGGGGTCCAGCCCTCCTTGGTGATGCCCCAGGGTGGGCACAGTGCCCAGGAAGGAGCAGTGCCACGTCCCAGTGCCAGAGGCAATGGGAGCAGGCAGCTGCCTGCGCTGGCACAGCTGCTTCGAAGCATCAGCAAGGTATTTTTGGAGCCCCAGGGGTAGCTGGCAGCATCCTGGCTGAGCAGAGCGGGGGACCTGGAGAGGGATAAGGGGAGCTGAGCCCAGGAACTGATCCGAGGTCTGGTCTGCACGGGAAAGGTGATGGAAGAGGCTCCCCTGGCTGTGGGGGCTGGGAGAGGCACTCAGAGTGCAGATGGTGGCGTGGGGGCTTGGAGCAGGGTGGGGGACATCCCGCAGGAGGGGCTCAGGTGGGACCGCTCCTGCCCCAGGCACTGGGCCAGGCCGTGCAGCCCCCGGCCTTCCCGCTCAGCCAATTTTCTACAAAGGATCCCTCTTTCCAGTTGCCCCCCAGAGTAAAACCCACACCCTAAACCACAACAGGCACTGCTGGAATGCTCCAGGAGCAAAACAAAAACCTCTCGTTCCCCTCATATAACCCCAGCCCAGATGTGAAGCAGCGGAGAGCTGCAGCTACAGCGAGAGGCGCGGGACCAGCACCTCAGGGGCAAGCTCCGTGTTCCACAGGCAAATCCATCCCAAAACTGTCCTGCAGCAGAAACTGACTTGTTTCACCTTTCTCCCTTGCTGCCAGCAGTGTCTGGGCCTCTCCCTGGCTGGAAAACCCGCTCAGCTCCAGGTTCAGAGCTGGTGTCTCGCACCGCCAGCACCTCCAGCTGTGGGGACGCAGGATCCGCCCCTCGGTGCCTGCATTTCCAGGTGGGTGAAAGCTCAGGGCCCAGCTGTTCCAGTCCCTCCCTCATAATTCCTGTTGTAATTATTCCCCTAAATTCCAGACAGCTGGAAGGCAAAAAAATCCCTCATTTATCAACAGCCAGGGAGCAAGAAGTGCAGGGGCTGCCTGGGGAGCAGCTGTGCTTGGGGGGGCAGCAAGGGTATCCCTGGGCTCCTGCCCTCTCTGAGCCTTCAGAAGAGGGGTGCAGCGTGTGCACAGCTCAATTCCAGCTCTCCCAGTCCTGCCAGGCTGGGAAATGCTCTGCACACCCTGAAAACAGCTGTGGAGGGAAGTCCTTGCACAGGGAGCGACGCCCTGGCCACAGGGCTGGGCTGAGAGCAGCAGTGATGGAGGCTCAAAGGGATGCCCAAGGTGACACTGCTTTTTCAGGAATCAGGGTCTTTGCTGGTGCAAATTCCCCCCTTTTTTTGCAGATGTGGCACCTGGGGACATGGTTAGTGGTGGGCTTGGCAGTGATGGGGTAATGATGATCTTAAAGGACTTTTTCAACTTAAACTATAAGAAACACAATTACTGATATTTCTTCATATAATGGAATCACAGGGTGGTTTGGGTTGGGAGGGGACTTAAAGCCCATCCCGTTCCACCCCTGCCATGGGCAGGGACACCTTCCACTGTCCCAGGTTGCTCCAAGCCTCGTCCAACCTGGCCTGGAACACTTCCAGGGATCCAGGAGCAGCCACAGCTTCTCTGGGTGTACTCACAGGGAAAAATTCCTGCCCAGTTTCCAATCTAAGCTTAGACTGGATAAACTTCTTCCAGCTGAAAGCCAATCCCCTTCCCATGTTTTTCAGAAGGACCAAGCCCCACCACAGGGAAAGAGAGGTGACACATGCTTTGAACACGACACCTGGATTTATTTTTTCCCCCTCTGCATATTTACATTTTGGAGCCCCCAATAAAAGACTCAGGATCGAGCAGGAGTAGTTGTGCTAAAGGCACATCCCACTGGAGGTCAGTATTTCTCCAGGAATGGGGAATCGCTGCCTGCTCCAAAACATGGGTGGCCTGATGCAAAATATTTGCATCAACAAGATTTGGAAAGGAGAAAACCTCTTCCCTACGGTTAATTATTCAATTGGCCATCTTTTAAAGTTGCATTAAAATGTAATTGGGAAGCTATTGCTGGCCAAACACGGGCTGGGGGGCCCAATTCTGCACAAAGCACTGCTGAGCATCCTGTCCAAGGTTCACCACACCAGGAGGTCACCTGGGGCAGGATGTGTTCCCTGACCTCCCACCCTGCCCAAAAATCCTCTGCAGAGCTGAGCTCTGGACCCTGCAGAAGGAGCCCCAGCCCCTGGATCCCAGTTCCTGCATCTCTCTCTCAAACAATCCTTTTGCCTTCTGAGTTACATGGACTGAGTTTTTCAATTTAAGAGAAAAAAGGGTCACCAGAGAAACAGAGCTCTCAGTTTTAAAGGAATCTGCATTTTTCCTTCCCTTAGGTTCCACTCGGCCTCGGCCAGTCCTCCACAAGCCATCCACCAACACAGAAAAGGCTGGAACTGCGTCTGACACCGAAAGCAACCAAACGCACGGAGCTTCCCTCTCATCTCCCCGTCAGTGTCACTCCTCACAGCTGCTTTCTGCTGGGTTTTTTTTTAATCATAACTTTCTCTTTTCACCGGGGCCACGGCCACCCGCGAGCTCGTCACTTGTGTGCCAGCGACCCTTCACCCGCAGCAGCGGGAGCTCGGCTCTGCCAGGCAGGCAGGGCAGCTCAGGCACTGAGATCCAGCAAAAGGGAACGTGCCTTTGTCTTCCCTGAGCTGCTGAGCTGCAGAGCCCTCGCTCTGACCCCTCAGATGTGCGGATACCTCAAAGGCCGCGAAGAGGAGAGCTACTGCAGAAGGCAATGGCACAAAGAAGGTGAAGTCCTGAGGAAAGCGGGTTTTAAACCACGAATCTTTAGCCTCCAGCTCTGCCAGCTCTGGCTTTTAAAACGCCAGGCTTGACACTGCCACGGCCTCATGAAGAAAAGAGCAGAAGTGCAGGGACTGGGCACCTGCCTTGCCCGGTGCCACGTTCCAGTGCCCGCTTGGCACAGGCAGGGCTGGTTTCCCCTTGTCTGATAGACACAAAATGAGAAGCTGAGACTGGACTATTCCCACCCCTGGAAGTGCTCAAAGCCAGCCTGGATGGGGCTCTGAGCAACCTGGTCTAGTGGAAGTTGTCCCTGCCCATGGCAGAGGGGTTGGACTTGATGATGTTAAAGGTTTCCTTCCAACCCAAACCGTTTAATAATTCTGTGATATCTTGCCAAACACTGAATGAATACTCAGAAGGAGCCTCTGCTCAAAGAAAATGCTCTAAAGAAAGGTCTCTTGTGGGAATTCTGTGTGCCCAAGGGGCACAGCCATGGATGACCCTGCCATGGGATGAATGTTTCTGGAAATGACATCCAGGATCGGTGTGGTCGGGACACAAAGGTGCCTCGCACAGAGAAGGAACAAAACCCAAATGGAGAAGAAAAGATTTGCATGAGTCTGATGCTTCTTTCGTTGTGAACAGCCCTGTCAGTCTCTTGCCATTCCAAAGCTGCAGGTTAAACCCTTGAAGTGATTATTGAGGAAAAAACCCTGGAGCCCCAGTCCCCACGCTGGTGGGGAGCAGAGCCTGGCAGATGCAGGGGCTCATCGGGAGTGCCCCTGAGACCACGAGCCCAGCGCTGCCACAGAGCAACAGCAACAGCAACTCTGACTCCTGTAAGAAGCCCCAGCAACTGGGCTCCCTTGGCAAATCATCCAAAATAAACAGCATCTGTTTTCACAGATGGAGAAAATTAAGACGTACTAGCAACTTAGTTTGAAGTTATAAGGCCAGACATAAATAAATGAGAGGCAATCTTTCCATGAGATGGTGGCTTGATTACTGAGGATACAGACAGATGAATAAATCACCTTGGGGTGAGATAGGCTGTAACTTGCTACACATCCATGGGACCGGGGTAAGTGCTTGTGCGGATCCTCAGAGCCCGGAGGAAATGAGAGGTAAGTGGTGGAGCTGAAGGGATGGGGGTAGGAGCACACACATGGGCAGTTCTGGCAAATTAGCTGATGCTCTGCAAGTTCACACCCCGATTTGCCTCGTGGAACTTTTTAATCTCCCTCCATTACTGTCTGGCCTCCCTGAATTTACATAACTGTAAAAAAAAAGAAAGAAAACAAGCCGAGAAGTGATGTGGCACGCTGGGAGCTCTCTTTGAAAAGTCAACTGAAGTGCACTGAAACCCACTACTTCAAAGGCTTGGAGTCTATTTTACTGACTGGAAGGAAGATGATGGTAAGATAAGTACACCTTGGAGTGTCTTGGCACGAAGGCTCAAAGCTGGAGGCTCACTCAACACAAACAGGGGTGTCTGAGAGTGCCAGGGCCAGGAGCAGAAGCCAAAGGAAGAAGCAGGAAACTGGGTCTGCCATGAGGCCTTTGATTTTTCTGTCTCATTCACCTTTCCCCATGCTGGGCCACTCCAGTTCATGACTGGACAGTTACTTCCAAGTTGAAATCATTGTTCTTCCCCATGAAGAAAAAAGTGCCAAGACTTCTCGGCATCGCTCTCCAGGAGCCCTTTCAAGCCAGCAAAGTCTCACCTCCGGCTCTACCTGATGCCAGAGCTCCCAAGGTTTATACATAAACTCAGGCCCAATTTCAGGCTCTTGAAACACTTGGCATTTAGCTTTTAAGGAAGTCTGGAAAAGGCTGTTATTGCCCAAAGTCCTGCTCCCCTTCCAGGAGACTCGACCTTGACCCAGTGCTTTGCAGCTCAAGGGATGAGGAGCACGTGGCCCAAACGCTGTAGAGCCAGCCCTGGATGCACAAGGTGATTTTCTCTGCCCTCTTTTTTGGTCTGTGAAGATGCCAAGGCAGAAAGATCTGAGCCAAAACCCTTCCCACAACGACAGGAAGGTTGTCAAAGGCCTTTCACCATCATGCAGCTTGATGGCTCCAGTTCTGTCTTGACCTTTTCGTGGTGAAGGACAACATTTCTGCCTGGCCCAGAGTGCGTGGGAGTCACTCAGTCTGCCTCAACTTCATGCAAAGCCTTTTCCTTGGGGCCACCACTGCTGGGAGCTGTCAGCAGGCCGAGAAACGGGACAAGGAGGCAGGGAATGATTGAACATTTCTTTTCTGTGAGTCACCAGAGCCCTGTCTGTGGGCTCTGAGGTGCAAATCTGCTCAGAGGGAAAGGCTGAAGAGCAGGTTGCAGTGCAAAAGCCCAGCTGAGGCATCTGCTGAGCTGCATCTCACCTCCCACGAGGCAGTGAAAAAATCAGTGTCATTCGAAGGGACTGTACTGTTCCAGAAATGTCCCCAGAGTGAATAAAGATAGTGAAGATCAAGTGCTCTACAGGTCCCACCAATGCTACAGAAACACACAGGAACTGGGCCTTTGGGGCATTCCAAAGGAACTTTTGTAGCAATCTCCAGGGAGGGAGGAAAGGTCAAGTCAGCTCTAGGAGCACCTGAGTAACCAAAATGCCTGGATTATTAATCTGGGAATAATCTCAGCCTGCAGTGCTGCTTCTGGGCTGGCCTGGTCCATCTGTACCTGCCATGAGGGCATTTTCTGATCAGACCTCCTGCAAGGCTTCTGAAAGGGCAGAAAAATCGAGGAGAGGATGAAAAGAAAGGATTGACGACATCTCTAAAAGCCATCTGTAAGTTCTAGCACAATCCCCCTGGTCTTTAGGCACACGTATCAGGCCTGGAAAAGCTCCAGGAGTGCAGAGATGAGGTTTCTCTGCAGATACAGAGTTGTAAGAGAAGACATCAAGAACATCAGTGAGGTCCTTCAGGGAGGACACAGCAGATGAGCAGGGCTGGGACTGGCACCAGTGAAGGCAGCAAGAACAGCTCTGCTCAGTTTTACTCTCACGTGCTGCCCAAGAGACAAGAGAAAACAGGGACAAGTGGAGAGCAGATCGTGTCCAGCACCCTGAGAGCAACACTTGAGACTTCAACTGCCCAAGTGACAAAGGGTTGGGAGCACAGGGAAAAGCCACGCTCGTTCCAACACATCAGCACCCTTCTCTGAGCCCCTGCTGCCCTCTCCTCACTGCCCTCAGGGCCAGCTTGGCCTTGGGGAAAAGAGAAGGAGCCACCAAACTGCAGCAAGACAGGACAAGGGGCGATGGTTTTCAACTAAAAGAGGGCTGCCTCAGAGGAGATCTAAGGAAGAAGGTTTTTTTATGATGAGGGTGGGGAGGCCCTGGCACAGGGTGCCCAGAGAAGCTGTGGCTGCCCCTGGATCCCTGGAAGTGCCCAAGGCCAGGCTGGATGGGGCTTGGAGCACCCTGGGCTAGTGGAATGTGTCCCTTAAAGGTCCCTTCCAACCCAACCCATTCCATGATTCTCGAGGTGCTCCCTCCCAGCTCTCTGAGTTTCTCTGCCAGCTGCTGCCAGAGAAGGTGCAAGCAAGATTTCTTCTCCCTCTCCTGCTTTTCTCCCTTTCTTTTCACATTTTGAGGGCCTGCTGGGAAGGGAAGGTTTGAAGGATTTCTCCTTCCCCTTCCTCCTGGCCCAGCCACTCCAAAATAAACAGCCCCCAGCAAAGAAACCCAGTGCTGCTTAATAAATTCACCCCGTAAGGAGAGAGATTTCTTACAAGAAGGGATTATTTCCAAGGGTACTAAGATAATTACATGGGTAACTTGGAAGAGTTCAAGAAAACAGTTTGAATTTTCTTATCAGCTTCCCATAGCTTGGAGCAAAAAGAAAATAAAATGCTCTGCTGTAATCAAATCATGTTTTCTGAAGCCCTCTGTTGGCAACTACACAATTCCTTCACCACTTCCATTAAAACAGAAATACTGAGGAGAAAATGACAGCATTTCCAAATGGAGAGAAGTGGGGCTCAAAAGCACCATGGCAGCCACTCAGAGTTTCTTACCTGGCGGGAACACAATGCCATGTGAAAAAATATCCCTTTTCCCACTGAAAGTCAGACTGGCTCTCACTGATGGTGGAGCAGGAGCACGGCCAGGACCTTGGCACTGAGGTGTGAACTTGCTCCTGCACCCAAGGATGCCACAGACAAGGACTCTTCCCATCCTATGCAAACCTCACCCACCCATCCCCAGCAGCAGCTCTGTCCCAGCAGGAACTCACAGCTGTGTCCCAGTTCAAACCAGTAAAGGTCTATGGGAACACCCAGCTCACACTTCGTCCAAAAAAAGAGAATTTTGACATCGTTTTGAAGGGCTGCACCAATAAATTTATCACAGAAGATCCAACCATCTCCATGGAAGACCATAAATATCTGCTCCTGACCTCTCAGAGGCTTCTTTGTGGTTTGGGTTGCCTTCCTAACTTCTCAAAATTCACTTTTTGGGATTTAGGCTTGAGAGAACAGCCTGGCTTTATCCCAGATGCAAAACTCTGAGCTACTGTGAACCTTCTCCAGCCCTCCCTGTACCAGGTCTGTGCTTCCACATGTTTAACACACACTTTGCTTATGACCATGTGTGGGACTTCAGGGGTTTCGTGCCAATACCACTTGAAGAAAAGTGCAGGTTACAAATACACAAATTAACCTACCTGAGGCATAGCATTTTAAAAGTGTAGCTGTTTAGCATCAAGTTTTAAAAAAAAATTAGGGTCAAATTACACACAACAATGCCATTTATAGCAATGGACCAGTCACTAAAGAACAGGGGGAAAAAAAAGTGTTAAACCACGAACCTTTCCATCTTATGGAACAACCTGTCACACACACTTCAAAACCAGAAAATGCACATTTATCATGAAATGAAGGCATTCAGTAGCATTTTTAACACATTTTGAGGAGCATTCCCCATGCCTGCAGAGCTAAAGATGGCAAAGACACACATTGGACACCAACATGGAGCTGGACAAAGTGCCACCCTCGCTGGGGTGGGAAAGCCCAGCCCGACTCCCTGCCCTCCAGGACAGACTTCCCGGGATAAAACCACAGCAAAAATCTATCCTGACCCTCTGAAACTCCTATTCAGTCACAAGACAGCCTGGTAGGAGAAATGTGTCAGGAGCGTATTGCAGGAGATGATGGAAATCAAGGTAGGTCCCCCAAAATAACCTTCAATTCACAAAAAACCAGGCACGAGCAGGCCAGGGGAAACAGAGCACCCAGGCAAGCACAGACACACACACACACATCCTCTACCTGACACCCAGAGCATCCAAAAAAAAAGATTTATTCCACTACTTTAAAAAATATAATCCCACTGATGGATTACAGCATCTCTTTCTTACCAAACTCCAAACTCCTCACTCTGTAAATACTGAGAGTATTTATAGGAACATCCCATAAGGCACTAAATGAGGAATTAATTTTCCTATAATGGATCTGTAAAAACAAACAGTGAGCCAAATATCTGGGAAAATTCTCTGACATTTTCATTTCTGAATCGAAAGCATTTCCAACCTCAGAGAACTAATTTTTTTTTGGTTAAATTAATTGATGTGTTGCTGTGGTGCTCAAAACAATCCCCCTTGGCAGTCTCAGACCCCAAATATGTATTTTCAATCTATGGAGCTGGTGCCCACCTCTCACTGACTGCAGCAGGAATGGCCACACTTGGATTTCACTGAACATTTTGGGCATCTAACACTTCAATATTTGAGGTACTGGAAACACACACACCCTCCCCATAGGAACTGATACACAAAAAATAAATTTTCCTCCCCTGGCCAAACACAAATCCCACCAAACCATCCCTTTGATCCCCCTGGGCACCACCAAACCAGAAGCACAATGTAAATGTTTGCTGCTTGGACTCAGGTCTCACCTCAATAAAAGACAGCCCACGCGGAATTGTGTTTGTATAAAAGATATTTACTTCAATTATCACACCTAGGGTGCTAGTGAATAATAATAATAATACATCGTGTGAGTTTCATACAGTGATATTGCTTCTCCATATCATATAGGGACCGTTGTACAGTGCTGAGAACAAACATTTTATGGCTAAACCAAACAAAGACAGAAACAATGCCGTCTGCTGACGAGGGAGCGCTGCCCTGCACTGCCAGCCAGATAAACTCTTACTTTTTATGTTTAAACAAATACCAAGAAATAAAATGTTACAAAAGATGAGTCACAGCAACACAATGTGGGCTTCTCAAAGCTACTTGTACAAAAAAAATGACACTTTTTTTTGTTTGTTTTTTTTTTTTTTTTGGTCAATTGGGTCTTTGTGAGGATCTTTTTTTTTCCTTTTTTTTTTTAAAATCCGTGATTGTGAATATAACAAACAAGCTCTAAAAACATCTAAGACTTAGTGCGTTACAGAAAAAATATAAAATACTGCTAAAAATGTAAGACACCACAATACACTGGGGTAAAAACTGAGCTTATTATTAAAAAAAAAAAAAAAAAGTTCTCAGGAAAAAGTACACCACTTTCTGTTCGAGTTCATCTTGTGCTGTGTTAGTAGTCGGGGCATTTCCAAGGTCTGCCCATTCTCATGGCAAGTAGTTATTGCACAAATGCAAAGAGTTAATTTTTTAATTAAAAAAAAAAAATGAAAAGGGACATGAGGGAAACAAT
>VXBT01005673.1:848344-1010295 GCA_013400235.1 Oriolus oriolus | reverse complement strand
AAAAAAAAAGAACATCCCCCCCTCCCCAGCCTCCATCTGCTTTGGGATCGACGTCCAAATTTGTACGTGTGACATTCTCACAGCATTTCCAGCAAGGAATGGGAGAAAATGCTTTTCACCACAGAAATGCATAGAGTATTCCGAGAGGAACAACCTTTTGTTTGGCAGAGCTGATCCAACACTCACACTAGGGCTTTCTTTACTCTGATTTTCAGTTTCTTTTTGGACTACACCAGAAGGAAAAAGAACCTGACGTGGGAAATTCGCCGGATTGGTTTTTTTTTTTAGTGGGACACCCTCGAAAGGCAAAGTGCAAATTTGCTTCCCAAGCCACACAAGTGGTGCTGTGCCCTGCAGCTGGCTCAGCACCCTCCCCGCTGCCCACGCCAGGGGGGACCTGGCACCGGCCGGCGCTGCCCGGAGCCCTGGCCCGTCCCTCCCTCGGACACACCCGGATTTGGGGCTGCAGTCCGGCTTTTCTCCTGCTCTCCGGGGTCACCTCGCCAGGGAAAAGCCTGTCTGAACACATCTCGACCTGGCAGCAAAACTGAACCACCCCTCCGTGCCACAGATCAACGCACAACGTGGATTTCCAGAGCTCACACCAGGAAAAGTTGCTGCTGCACAAGGTGAATTATTATTTATCTCCTTTTTTTCTTTTCCTTTTTTTTTTTTTTCTCCTTGACCAACTTTTGAATGAGAAGGAAATCAGCTCTGAATTCAGAAAGTCAAACATATGCCAACAAAGATGAACATCACAGGAAACCAGTCTCTCATTTTAAATGAACACTCGTGGGTTAATTGCAATGTGCTCTGACCAGGGGCTCTGCGTCTTCAGCAAATTCTCAGTAGAGGCTCTAGGAGGCTCAGGGTATTTTCTCTCTCTGTATATTTTAAGTCTCTTCTCTCACAACTGAGGCTTCTTATTCTCAGTCCTAAATTATTTTTAAAACTATTTAAATAATATTATTTATTAGGCATTTAGATAAAATACTTTTTTTTTTCTTAAAAAAAAATGATTGCTCTAGAAAACACACCAGGGGCACAACGATATGGATACTACGAGCCAACACCACCTGTTCCATCTCTAGGATATCCCAAGCTTTCTCCAACATCCATTTAGGGGACAGCAACCTGGTCTAGTGGGAGGTGTCCCTGCCCATGGCAGGGGGTTGGAACGGGGTGAGCTTTAAGGTCCCTTCCAACCCAAACCAATGATATGTAAATGCTCCTGCTGTGTTTATATCCAACAAAAAAAAACACCAAACCTCGACAAAAAAGAAACTGTTAAAAATTAATCTCATAAATAGGAAATATTAGATTGTTGTCCTCATCACAAACCACCTCTGTGTATTTCACCTTATGATGCTGTAGAGAGAGCACGCTCGGGAAGGGAGGGCTGAGGGTACCGGGAGGAGGGGAGAGCCTGTTCTGTACAAAACCAAATCCACACTGGAATGACTCGACAGTGCCTCACCAGCCAGAGCCAGCACGGCCCCGGGCGCGGGCAGGGGGACAGCAGGAGTGACTGATGGCACAAGGGACACGGAACTGCCTTGTTTGAAGCTCATGGGGGTTCCTGGGACACTCACAGAGCTACGAGCGCGCGGGGCGAGACTGAGCCCTGCGAGCGTCAACTGCGGGGTGACGGCCGAGTCCTGTCCCGAGAGCTGCTGGAACTAACCCACAGCGACCTGGGATCTTCCTTCCCCCCAGGAATCTGAATTCTCCTGAGGGACAGCTCGCCCTCGCTGGCTGTGGGACAGGAACCCCCCAGACACGGAGCCAGAGTTTCTATTGCACAAAGACTCCCCGCACAGTGCTGGGCGTGCTTGTTCCACTACTGGACACTGGGATGCTCCATCAGTGTTTGCTCCCCCCCCACAAAAGAAATGAAAAGTGGCTGGGAATGCTGCAAGCCAGATCACTGTGCTTTAGATTATTCTCCACGAAGAGATTAGGAAATAAGGCACATAGCTTTCCAAGTAGAGAAAGTGAAAGAGGAAATTTCAGGAAGCAAAACCTTAAAGACTTAACGGGAAATGTGGCAACATCCAGGATTTTGAAGATATGTCTATGGAGAGAAAACAAAATCCTTTCAAGCTTGACTAATATCATTCCCCCACAATAAAAAAAGAAAAGATCCATGAACTCCATATCTCAAGAGAAGGTGAGAAGGGAATGGAAGCCCTGATCAAGGAAGAGGAAAAGTACAATACAGATGTGACCTTGCTTGTTCCCCACACTCCTCCTTTCCAAACCAGATGCTCAAGTACTCCCTGTATCACCTGCACCAGCATCCAGAGGTAACCAGATACTTTGGAAACACTTTTAAAGCTAGTAATAACTTACCCACATATAAATAACACATCAAAACAGCACAAAGGGTCCAACACAAGCTAATAAAAGCCAGAGAAGTCTGATTGAAAGACTGATTGCAAAAATATTTTTCCTAGTTACTTGGAGACAAGATTGTACTTCAGAGCAAGTCAAGTGCCAAGTTTTATTTATTCTCTTGAAAGCACAGACACTCGCCTTCCAAGAGGAGCTGCCTAACAGAAAATTTCTACCTCATTCCTACGAATACTTGAATTTTCAGCTAAGGGAGAGCAAGGCTGAGCTGTTTGCTTTAATTCCATACTTGCCTTGAATCTACTTCATCAGCTGGTTTTGTGATTGTTTTAAATATGTCTGTTCTGTCCACCTTCCCACTGTACATTGACAAAGGGAGTGCACTGCATGTGTGCAAATACCTGGGACAGTAACTTCCTGCAGGAAGCCAAACCTGCAGATGAGGTTTGACCCCTCCTTTCCAGTTCCTTGGCTCTTGCACATCTCAGACCCTTGGGATCATTTTTATGTATTCTGAGCATGATTTTCCCCGTCCTCATTAGTTAAACCCGTGCATCTCCAGCAGCCTGGTCTCTCCAGTGGCTAATCCCCTCCTTACAGCAGGGAATGGATCTGACAAGTGGGGAATGGCATCCTCTGCCCATTAAAATACATATTGGTTTAAGCCCTCACTCACCTACATCCCAAATGATTCCACAAATCTGGCTGCAGCAATCCTGCTGCACCATTAAGACCAAGCACACAAATGCTAAATCCACAGAGGGGCTTTTCCATCCTGGAATGATGCAGAGAGACACATTTAACAACTCCCAAAAATGCATATTAATTACCCACACGGACAGAAGAGAACACAACTCCTGTTCCTGCTGCCAAGAGAGAGGCTGTGCTGCTGTGACACTACCAGAACTACACAGGAACCATGCAAAAATCAGGTGTGGCACCACGACAGGAGGAAATTCCGGGCATTACTCTCCATTTCCAAGGATCTTTGGATGAAGACTGTACTATGTATCACAAATATCTCAAAATTCAAACAGAAAGCCAAAGACACGACGTCACAGGGGGATTCACTTGTGCTGCACTGTTCCCTGCACTGGTTTGTTGTGGTTAAGGATTCAGTTGCTCTCTGCACCCAGCTGGTTCAAAATCCAAAGAAACTGAAATGATGTGATGAAACCAAGAGTTTTAATGATAGGAAATCCACAGAACCGTGGCTAAAGTCTCCCAACACCATTGTGAGTAAAGCAAGCTTAAAACTGGCAGAATTGTCCTTTATAGAAGAGCTGGACAAGGAAAAAACCCAATAATCTTACTAATTTTTTTTAAAAGGGGGCATTTCCTTTTAGTGCACTTCAGTGCCAGAAAATGTTTGTGAACAGCAATGAAAATCAAGCCCAGGAATCCCATCAAGGTGTTTTTTTCCGTTCATAAGAGTTGTAGAAACACAGCCTTCACAGAGAGCCAAGGATTTTGGGATGGATATGGATGCCCAGGTCTTGGGAAAAGCAGGTCCTGGACTGTACCAGAGGATGCTGGTGAGGGGTTCACTAACAGAGTTCAATGAATGACTTTCTTCAACTGGAAAATGACCTTTTAACTAAGAACTGCTATTAAATATGCCACAGTACCACTTGGCTGGGGGGAAATCATCCCTGAGGACAGAGATGGCACCACTTACACACCTGTTTTTAAGGCTTTTTGAAAACTTAAGTGCACAGGCCTAACGCTAATCTTCTCCAAAAGGATAAATTTCACGTTCAGAGCATAACACCATTTTATCCTTGCATATTAATAGGGTAGGGTATAGTCCATGACCTGGTCATGTAGGACAAATCAGTCCCTAGGCATGGCATAAAGAGCTTTTCTTGCTATAAAGTCCTTTATTAACTATACTTTATATATGGCATAGTCAATATATCCTATAAAAGAGATGGGGAGGAAAGAAGAAATTGGTGAAATTATATTTCTACATTTTAGAGCTCAAAAATATATGAAGGAGACAGGGACTGCTACACCCCTTTAGAACAAAGAAAGTTATATCAGAAAAGAAATTCAGATCTTGTACTTCCCATGCCAGTGATTCTCCTTGCAATTCAAAACCAGACTTTAAACTGCTCAGAGGGTAGGGGGTGGGGTGGGGGGGAAGGGTCTTTCCTTTGTGCAGAACTTTTAAATTCTCTATTAAAAAAAAAAGTTAATTGTATATGCAACACAAAGAAAACGTTGATGTTCACAGAGCAGAAAGGGAAAGGCAGAACAACACAGGACTAAACCCAGTCCTGCTTTGCCGCTGTTTTATCCATGTGAGTTAAATTTAGGGATAAGAGGCTGTAACCAGCTGGTCACACCAGGGCCAAAACTGCCACACACTCACGGGAAAGCCTGGACTTGGTTTTAGGAAATGTTAAATCCAGTCCCCACCTAAAGACCAACTTTCCTTCTTCTGCTCCTGAGAGTCTCCAAGAGGAGCTCGGCCACACTTGGTGCCTGAAGACAGAGAACATCCACTGGGTGAAGAGGAAATCAGAGAGAATTTCAGAAACTCCTTTGTAGGATGAGACACAAATGAAGCAAAAATAGTGCCCTCCATGTGCAGGTTAAAAATGGCACCACTTTCAGTCTGCCACAAATTGCCAAGCTACTGATCTCTCACAACCCTGCTAAAGGCACAGATTAGTGCGGCATTTCAACTGAAATAAAACATTTTGGATCCAAGTGCAAAGTGTCCAAGCACAATTACTTTTTTTTGTGTATTCTCATAATTTCTATGTGGTCAAAATGTGATATTTTTTTCTGTTTCTAACTTGCCCTGTTTTTGCCAGGAGCATTCTTATTCATAAAAGCTTTAAGAATACTGGAAATTATTAATTTTAAGATGGGAAATGACAGACTTCTGACGGCAGCTGTGCTAGTGGGGACTGCAACCACTGTTAGCATTTTCCATTATTTCATCGCATTAATTTGTCACATTTCCCTCGATCCTATTTGATGTCAATTTATCAGCTTTGTAGTTTGAATTACCACCAGAACGATGCACTTCTCTAACTTACTACTTCTCCTGTTAAAGGATTGAAAAATAGTGACTTTTAAGTAATTGGATTGGAAAATATTGCATAGAATTCTGTGGTGTTCATGACCCCCCTGCTCTACACCAATCCCATATCAACAAGTTACATAAAAATAATGCAGAGATCTTTTAGCTAATGAGAAAGGCACATACTTTTTTTTTTTTTTAACTGTAATATAGATCTTCCCTATTACAGCAAGGAGTTTATAACTAAAGGACTCACTAATTCATGATATGGGCAGAGTGCACTGATATGGGCTCCTTTAAAGGGTGGCTCTATTTATAGGCATTTTACAGATGAATAAATAAAATGGCCAAATTTTATGGCATCAAAAGCAACTGTAATTAAATGCTTTTCTGCCAATAAACATGTGCAATGCTGTTGTCTGAAACCTGTATCCTCAAAAATGGGAGTGTATTGACAATCCCACTGCATGACCCTTCTGCCAAGGGATACTCTTCCCAGGCTTTTAGCAAAAAAAGCACTGCACTTTTTTCCTTCCCTAATCATCCAGAGAGAAAAATCAACAATTTAACTGCAATATAAATGTATTTCTATTAAATTAGCCCTGGCCCTTCATGCACACAGCATTGGTAAGAACATGGAACTGGAAACAGAGAGAGAAAATAAAATACTTATAAAGAACCTCAGGAAAAACAGACTCTGGCACAGTGGATTTCCTGAAAACTGCCTGTGCTTTTATCCATCAGGAAAAGAAACGTTGGCAGCGAGGGATGAGCCCCATGTCACACATTCCCTTCCCCTGGAATCAGCCACCCAAGGGATGACAGCCACTGTACTGTGCTGCTCTTTGGCATTTCTTCTCCTTCAACTTTTTATCCTTTGAACTAAGTAAAAAAAAAAAAAAAACCAAACAAAAAAAGTTATTCCAAAGCACAATTTCCTCCCAAAGGTGAGTTCCAAATTGATCCCAACTATCGTTCACACCCTGCAGTGTTAAGTTCAGTCCCTAAACTAGGGGGGGGCTTGGCCAGAAAAACCAGCAGGTAACTCAGTCCAACCCGAGCACCTCAGCAGTAGTTCAGCTCATCCATCCTGCTTCCCACTGGAACACAAAAGCAGCTGTGACCTTGGCTGAACCCCGGGACAAGCCCCGGGAGCATCACTGAGCTCCAGGTCCGAGGGTGCTCCTCCGCCCCTGCCCTCGGAGCAGGAGGTCACCAAGGACCCCAAAGTGACTCCAGGCAGGAGATCACCCCGACAGCATCTCAGCAGGCTTATCCACATTCAACGCAGATCATTAAATATGAAACAGCAAAAGGAGCTAAGCCATTAATAAAGTGCCAAAAATATAGGAAATACTGACAGCATTTTATTTGATTAATTTTATAATAGATCCCAATGACAACCCTTGGCAGGATGGAGTGACTTCTGACTTCTGAACGCTGTCTTTATCCAGCAAAATTACATGACTCAAATGGAATAATGGAGCTTAGAATTAACAGTTAGTGTTATGAAAGAAAGATTTCCTCTAGGGCAAGCTACAGATATGCTTTTTAAAAATCATTACAGCATTAAAAACTGGGCGGATGCTAAAGAATCCTAAAGAACTAGTGGAAACCTGAAAAGCAAAACAAAAATAAACAGGAAAAAAAAAATAAAAGAAGATATGTTTCAAGGCACTTACGTATTGCTTATTAAGAAGAGAGATTGACCTTAAGTGCTGCATTTGCGTGCGACCTGTGAATACAGTTCTGCTGTCGTACAATGCAGCCAGAGCTCTCAGTAAGCATCATGGAATGCAATCAGATAGACACAGGCACAAGAACAGTTTGGGGAATATTAACTTCAAAAAAAAGTAAAATCATCAAACAGAAAAAAACGCCCTCGCTACGGAGAAAGCCGAGAGTAACCACTTGACTGCATCCAGCACCTGGGTCTCAAATCAGCAGACAAGGACAGTAGGAACAGACTGGCAAGTGTATTGCCTAGAATTAATTAAAAAACCCAACCTGAACCAAACAACAACAAAGAAAAAAAAATAATTAAAGAACCTAAGAAAATATCTGCGTCTCCCAGGCAGAAGTTTTGCTCTTGGCTGGAGACGTAGCTCGTCGTGACTTGTACTAAGGTACGTGTACTCCTACCAGGACGTGCGTTTATCCGTGGAGCTGTGCTTTGGAAGTCAGACCAGGACACTGGACAGGTACAGAGAGGTCACCCTTGGCTTCACCCCGTTCCCACGGCCTGGCGGAAGCCCGGAGCGCTCCCAGCACGCGCTGCCACACCCTGGTGTCTGTCACTGCCAATTGTCCCCTCAGCTCATCACAGAAAGGGGCAGTTGCTCTCTCTCTCCGTTCCTCAGCTTTAGTTTCGCATCACGAGTCCCCAATTACCCAAGGAGGAATCCTGAAACTGCTAGCAGTGAAAATCGGAAATAAATCCCTGCCTTTCAGCCTCCTAGAGCCTTCTTTCCTTAGTCATGAGAAGGATGGATTTTAGTGTACTGATTCTTAAATTTGTGAAAACTTGCGCTAAGTGCTGCTGTCGCATGTTAAGAGACTGTAAATGAAATACATAAGTTCTAAAACATCATGCAAGAAATGTGGTTTCACATCTTACAGTCAAAAATCCTACTAATGAATTAATACAAGCACACTGAGGTGTAATATTGGGAACATACCTTTAAAGTCGGAACTCCTCTCCCCCATCCCTCCCTCCCCCAAAATCAGAAAAGTAATATTAATTAAACTTAAGAAGTAATGAATGCACCATTAAAGTGTCATCAAAAAGATGCTGACCTAAGACAAAAGTTCAATGATACACAATACGGTCAAAAAAGTCTTCAATCAATAATATACAGTATGACAACTACATCTTGTAAATTATACCCAATACTGCCGGCAGTCTATCCCTCTAAAGAATATTTGCCCCCTTTCATCCCTTCCTAACAATCAGATAATAAAATACAGCACCTATAAATAAGCAAAAAAAAATTATATATATATATATTTATATATATATATATATTCCGAAATCATCTATTGTTAGTTTTAAAGATATGGCAATAAAGGAGTCTAAATTAGCAAACTTGTAGAAGCCATAACTGATAAAACAGCTTATTGAAAAAAGGTGGCAGTAATGCACTCTATGTGTGCACAAGTACGTAAGAAAATACACAGACGTATAAAATTGCACGCACACACCCACGCACACACATCCTTCCACACACCTCTATGCTCACGCATATACATATAGACAACAGGAGGAGTTAGAGACAAGTTAGAATTGGATTTGTACTTTGATCAGCCCTAACCTGTGCATAAAATAATGGAAAAAAAGGCTGTATTTCTGCAGGGCAGAACGGGCCGCACTGGGATTCGAGAGCACGAAGGTTTTGGTTTCGAGCTTGGGCTGCTTCCACCCTGGTAAGAGCCCATCTGGTCATTGCCATGTACTCTTTATCCACGCAAAAAAAAAAAGGAGCTTCCCACAACTAAAACGTATTTAAAATCAGTGCTTGTGGTGGGAAGAGAGTCAGTAAATGGCCACCAACAGCAGGAAAAGGGCCGGGTCTGCGGCAGCTCCAGTCCCTCTTAGTGGTGTGTGACAGCAATCGGACACGTGAAACTGCATTCCCACGGATTCCTGGCAAGCTGAATGTTCGGGATACGGGCTAGGCCCCCAAGTAGCAGGCTGAAATGTTACTGGCCAACGTTTTTGGAGCGAGCTGTCTTTGCAGAAAGGAAATCCTGTACACTACGAACCAAGTGAAATGATCAAGTACATGCTGCTTCTAAGTTGTCTCCTAAACCTCCCAGATATGAGGTCTGATCAGCGTGCTCTGTGGTTAGAGGTTAAAAAGCAGATTATAAAATACCTAGATTCAGATTTTTTTTTTTTTGTCCTGATTTGGCCTAAAATGGAGTGTATTAAACAAATTCTGGGCTGCAAAAGACCAGAATCAGTTAAAGCTATGAAACAATGTGCACTACGTGTCAATATTCTATTTCACTTACAAGAAAACACTAAGTCAGCTACCACAAATTAAGATATTTTCCTGATGTGACTTTTTTTTTTGTTTTGTTAAAAAATATGTGGAGTAAATGTGTTTTTTTTTTTAATTCAAAGTTTCAAACAACAAGATTCTTTTCTTTTCTTGAAAATATGTAGGAATCCAAACTAGTGTGTTTAGAGTCGGTTGACTGTGCAATCTCTTAGTGGCAACTGAACAGCTACAAAAAACTTTCTTTTTTTTTCTTTTTCTTGAAAAATCTCCCCTTTTTTCCTGGTTTAAGAAGATAATAGTGTATTATCGCTCTGTAGCCATTAGATGGCAGATAAAAAGCCCCCTTTTAATATGTGGGTTTGATTTTTTTTTAGGATTTTTTTTTTAGGTTTTTTTTTTTTTCCTGTTTTTCATTTTTTTAAAGCCCCACACCAAAGAGGAGGGCACAAGGCAAAGCTGTATGAGTTATTCCAGAAATTGTGGAAATCACTTAGGGCAATAATAAAAACACTTCAGGGTACAAAAAAGCTTGACTACACATTTCAGTTTTCTTCCTCGAAAACACAAACATAAATTGGGCTTAACGCTCCTTTTTTTGATTTCTATATGCACCTTGGCCTATGGCGTTTTTGCCCTGTGGCCCGCAGGGCGGTTAAGTGCGAACACAATAAAACCAGTAGAGGTCCAGTTTGACTTCCCAGCTCTCCCGAGTTGGGCCAGTTTAATCTCAAAACTCCCACTCGACGGCCTCTTCCCGACTCGCGGCCTTCTCCAAGCGGTGGATGATGTTGTTCAAGTTGGCCGCTTTCTTTTTCCTCAGGGAGCTGTCTCGCGTGTTCCTGGAGCTCGCCGCCTCCGAGAAGCCGAACAAGCTCTGGAGAGAGTTGGCTTTCTGCGAGCCTGCGGCCGGCGTCGAGCTCGTACTTGGCACACTGGAGATTTTCTCTGAACTTTCTTTTGACTTGTAGGAGCTCTCCCCCGTAAGGACTGAGGTGGAGGCAGCTGAGGTAGAGGCATCCCCTTCCGTGGCAGAGTTTGGCAGTGTCTCCAGAGCGTCTCCCGGGCGCTGCGGTGCCGGCGGGGAGCTCTGGCGCGGCGCTCTGAGCCGGCCCTCGTCGTCGGTGTCCTCCAGGCTCTCGGGCTCCGCTTTCTCCGAAGGCCTGGCGCCTCGCAGTGCCTCTTCCCCCGCCTCGAAAGCCGGCTCGGCGGGCCCTCCCTGAGACTTGGCGGCCGCGCTGCTGAACTCGTCCGCCTCCGGGCCGCTCGGCTTCCCGTCGGGAGGGCCCTCGGCATCCACGCCGTCGCAGCTGTCCCCCTCGGAGCTGTGGGCCGCCCTGCTGCTTCTGGCCGAAGGGGAGTCGCTCGACCCGGCCTGGCTCTGGCTCCCGGCTTGGATCTCCTCGATGAACAGCTCCCGGCGGATGCGGGACCTACGAGACAGGGGAGAGGGATGTGAGTCTGCCAGGGCTGCGAGGAGATGCCCACCTTCACTAAAAATGCGCTTTCCACGCCACTGAAGATGCCCTTTTGTGGAATCATTAAGGCTGGAAGAGACTTCTGAGATCATCAAGTCCAATTTCCAACTGAGTACCACCAAACCCTACTGCCAAGTGTTGCACTGACTCATTGTTTGAACGCTTCCGGGGGTGGTGATTCCACCACTTCCCTGGTGAGAAGTTCGTGTTTTTAACAAAAAATACGAATACACTTGTAGGAAATATAGAATAAAGTGGATTGTAAACACAAAACAATTCAGATTTCTACTAGAAATGAGCCAGTCTGCCTAAACAAAAGATAAGCCAGGAGAAAGCTGGACAAGCTCCCTGGTGTTCTCCTGGACAGTGAGGAGAAACAAAGATGAAACCAAGCCCATTGTGCTGGAAGTGCTGTGAGGAAGCCCAGCCTGTGACAGGCTGCCAGTCTATGAGCTGGTCTGACTTTTGCCTCATTTTTTATTTAAAAAATCAATTTCAGAATATGAATAGTGACAAGTCAAGCAGTGCCTTTCATGGGGATGACCGCACTCCATGTGTGGGTAGAATTGCCTGGTGTGCAAGGATACCCAAAACACACCACCTCTGCCACTTAACTCGGGCTTTCCTCTTCCTTCTCTGTTTAGGAGTTCCCAAAATCCTCACAAGTACAGAAAAGTTCATGGAAAAACCTTAGGGTCTGGGCTAACCCTTTCTCTGTCCTGCTCCATCCATGAGAGAAATGATGAACACCATTTAAGTCCTAATTTATAACCAAGAGGGAGCCTCAATGATCCGGGCTCAGGGATGGGCCCACAGGCCTGGGGAGAGTTTACCAAAACTTAGTATCTTTCAGAGTGAAGATAAAAAACTTGGTTTCAGCCACAGGGAACTGTGCCAAGGGGCCTGCAGACCACGATGAAACGCTGTCCCAATGCTGATGGCTGTAAGGATTTTCTATTTTTCTTTAACTGTGCTATGGAAGACAGCACACAATGGAAAAACATTTGGCTAAATGCAGAACACCACCTGAATACTGCTTTTGAAGCTAATGATCTTATTGACTTACTTGAAATGCAACAGAGTATTTCAGCAGTACTCGCTGACTCCACACTTTGGAAGGATTTAGGGGGTCTGTAATTTTCCCTAGGAGAATATTATTCACCTAACGGAAGACCACAGGTGCTAACATTAATTTTCTATTACCATTAACTGCACGCATCCTGCAACATCGATTATCAGGCTCTATTTATGCCTAAAATCTCCCTGCATGGACATTGATCCAGAACACGGTGCTTCTGTAACATTCCCCGGGTCAGGAGAGGAGGCTGCTAAGAGCTCTGTGCCTGCACAGCATTTAAAACACCTCAGCTGCAGCAGGTACTGAACGACAACATCCTCGCTGAGAATCTGACCATGGCCCTACAAACATCAAACCCATGTCTGTGGAAATCCCTGGAATTCACACCCAATATACTGCTTCTGGAATCTGGTTGGGCTCCCAGTCAACATAGTAATTAAATCCTTATGGTAAAGAAGAAGTGGTGACAGCAGCCAGAGAATTCCAGAGAGCATTCCTGTTGGGGAAGGTGTTGGCCTTGGCATCCACACGCCCTGTTGGCTGTCACCAGTGGAACTCAAAACATCAGAGATCTCCTGGATGTTTGCTGCAACTCCCTGGACAAGCCTTCACGCAGCATCAAAACCAGCACAACATAGAGCTCACTGAAAAATATACTCAGAATTTAGGGTCCAAGAGTGCAGGATTACAATTCCAGAAAGTCTGGTTTCATTCCTGATGTGTCTGTAGTACCACCTCTGTGGCCTTACTGAGTTTATGTGCCAGTTTCCACAGGTGAAGTGGGATAGAAATTCCTACCTCCTGCTATTTTGTACCATTCTTAAAACATCAGAGCCTCAAATGCTGATGTGTCCTCTATGTGCTTCACCAGTGCAAAGCAAGGGATATTTATTGTGTATTTTGAGAGCTCTGTGACTGGTATGAATGCAAAGCCATAGACCTGGAGAAGTTTTAGACACGTCAAAATCCTTTATACCCATTTATATTCTGAAGTGAATTATTTCTTTGCCTGCTGAGAATATTTTTTTCAGTTTTTCTTTTTGCTGCAGGAAATAAATGCTAATGCTGACTTTCCATCTGGTGGATATAAAGGTAGATGCTGCTGCAGCAACCACCTTTGGAAAGTCAGATTTGGGCTGAATCTGAAAGGAAAAGCATCACTGCAACAGGATTCCCAAGAGACAGCAAGACAAACTTGTCCAACTCTGTGCCCTCCCTTATCTGAAGCTACTTAAGGAAAAATTAGTATAAAAGCACAAGCACATGGTCTGAGATGTGGAATTGCTTCTGTACAAAAACTCTTCCATTTGGAAAAGAAATGGCTGAGGGAGAGCACAAAAGAGATAAATAAAGTTAAGTGTGGCCTGCAGAAGACTGGAAGAAAGACCACCCATTTCTTGTAACAAATGAGCTGCAGAACAGGCAGACCCTGCTCCCCTCACGGGACATGGAACCTGTCCCTCTTCTGCAACATCCCACAAACGATTCAAGAGAAACGCATGCATGACAGCTAAGAAACTTATTGTCAAGGGGGAAAAAACCAGGTTTGTGTTTTGATTTTTCAGGGCTCAGAGCACGAAACAGCTTTTGAAAGCACTGGAGTCCCAGCAGCACATCTGGGAGCAGGCCCAGATCACTCAGTGCTCAGCCTTGTGCTGCCCCCAGCGCCCTGCTTGTAGGGTTTCATTTTGTGTCCAGCTGTCAGCACCTACTCCCCGGGAAGGTGGGGCCGAGCACGCCGATCCCTGCGGGCTGGAGGCGCCCGCTCGCCGCGCGCCCAGGCAGAGATCTCGTGAGAATGAGGGAGGTGACACCTGCCACCAGCGCTCCCGCGCTCCTCTGCCCCAGTGAGAACAGCACATTTTGCTGTCAGGCCCAAGGGAACATATTTTCATAGGCATCCCTCCAACTTGTGTATAATTGCCTGGAAGTGGGAATTGGAAGAGAACTCTGAGCGGTGAAAAGAGGCTGCATCTGCACCGAATCCAAGGCAGTGGAATTCAGTGTAAATATGATTACTCGTTTTTTTTTTTTTTACATTTTGCATTGTTTACTATAAACATGATTTAACTGTTGCGCACAATATTTCTGAGATAGTTCATGAAACTCTGCTGCTTTTGCTTCAGCAACTTCCCTGGTAAAAGCTGAGAAGGGCCAAACTACCCTTTAAATGTTAGCAGTTTTTAAAAACAAACAACTTTAGCAATCTGGACTAATTAGGAACATTACTGGCTCCGAGTGAAGGAGCAGAATAGTATTAAATCTGGTAGCTTAAGTGTACCTGTTCAATATTCATTAGCACAAATTTCTTGGAGAAAAGTCTGCTGCATTAATTAAGATTCCCAATCCCAAGCACAGTTGATAATGTTTATTCAAATCCTTATAATTCTTAGGTGCTCTTCCAGCCTTGTCTCTTTTTATTGCTGTCTCTAGGCCAAAACCTGCTTCAGGGGTTCAAATGTGGAGAAGGTTCCTCCTCAAATGAGAAAGGAACTGAATAGACCAATGTCTTATTTCAGTGAGACTCGATTTAATCATAACAACGAAATAAATAATAGAATTATGGAATGGTTTGGAAGGGACCTTAAAGCTCATCTGGTTCCACCTCCCTGCCATGGGCAGGGACACCTTCCACTATCCCAGGGTGCTCCAAGCCTCATCCAACCTGGCCTTGGACACTTTGAGGGATGGGGCAGCCACAGCTTCTCTGGGCAACCTGTGCCAGGGCCTCCCCACCCTCACAGGGAAGAATTTCTTGCTAATATCCCATCTAACCCTGCCCTCTGGCTGTTTAAAGCTGTTCTCCCTTGTCTTGGCACTCCAGGCCCTCAGAAGAAGTCCCTCTCTGTGGCCACATCTGCCTTCAGGGTTACTGGTTTGCTGTCCTTCAGGACTCCACAAAGCTTCCCAGAAACATAGCACAAACACTGTGCCTATCTTCAGAGCTCGGTGACTCAAGGCCTAAAAGAAAATCCTCTTTTTGTTCTGATGCAGGAAAATGGCACAATGAAAGCAGGGCAATTCTGATGCCATCCAGTAAAGGACATTTCCAAGTACCCCCCCACCCAGTGACCCAGGGACAACACCCACCACACACCCTGACACGTGTTTGTGCGTGTGGACATGTGAGTCAGACAGAGCAGCCTGGCTTACTGCAGTGGGTTTATAAATATTCATCAGTGGACATCTCTACATCCACGCCCACCCCACAAGCCAGACTTTCTGTTTAAAAGCACTACTTACATCAATATGTGAATATTGCTGCTCCTCGGGGACGACTTAAAATTAGTCTGGAGCATTAGCACCGCGTTAGTGAGAACCTCCCTGCTGTCAAAGCCGTGCATTTTGTACAACCACCCGCCACGATGTGCTGAGGCAGAGCAGCGCCCCGCCAAAGCCGAGCCGACCCATCCCTCAGGAGCAGGGCTCCTGCCAGGCCACGCACCTGTAATTGTGGAACCAGTTGATCACGGTGCTGGTTTTCAAGTTGAGCTGCGTGGCGAGTTCCTCAATGGTTTTTGGTGATGGGTATGGCTTTTGCTGGTAGGCTCGTTTGAGAGCTTCTTTCTCCTCCGGTGCCAGCACCACCCGGGGCTTCTTGAGCTGGTGCTGGGGCTGGGGGCTGGCGCCCTGGCTGTAGTCGATGCCAGCGGATGAGGACTCACAGGACTGGCTGTCGCTGACGGAGCTGTGCCGCCGCTTCATGTAGGCTGGAAGAGAAGCACACGGGATCAGCCTCGGCTGAATACAAACGCAAAATCAAATGGATGCACGAGCTGAGGGATAAACACGGAGACGGCAGGTGGGAGATGCAGGATGGGCTGCTGGGAGGGGACGGAGAGGATGGGGCACCACCAGAGATCAAATGCAGGGAGGACGCAAGAGGCAGGAAGAGGAGAAAAGAGGGTAAATCAGCTGGAAACCTGCCAGAGTTTTCTGCCTTTACAATGAACGTGGGACACGAATGACAGGGTTCAGCTCACACAACTCATTTCAGATTCACTCCTTCAGGAGGAGAGAACTCCCACATTAAGGCCCTGATCGGGACAGTTGTGCTTCATTTTGACTGAAAGAGGTTTGGTGGTTAAAACACTTCAGGTGCACACGGAGGTCTCTCTGACATGAAGGAAAATATGCCTGTGGAAGTGGAGCTGCAGCATTCCCAGCCTTCCCAAGCCATCTCCAACACACGATGGCGCCTGGAGCCCGGAGATCCCAGGGATGGGCTGAACAACCTGTCAGGCGTTTGCTGCCTTTCCCCACAGCTCTTTGCTGTGGCAGTGACAGGTTATGAAAGAAATCCAGCCCCCAGAACCCTCCTCCCCTACACAAAGCTCCTTCCAAAACACAGACACTTCTAAGAAAGCTCTCCCTGCACTGATGGGCTCGCTGAGGCTGATGGCAGGAGCCTGTGATCCTGCCACTGGCCTTCCTCCCCGACTGGGAGTGAATTATCCTGGCAAATTCCGCAAGGAAGTAGTCCCAGCAAAGGCTGTCACTGACTTGATTGATTTACACTGGGCATGGAGAGGTGGGATTTACTGCACCTGGCAGTATCATGCACAAGCATTGCTAATGAGGGGGCTGAAAACAGCAAATATAGATGAATCTTGTCAATAAAATATTTAATGGCCTGTTAAATACCTTCTAGATATTTAAGAGTATACGTATTCAAGAGCTGCAATTTGATAACCTCGGCTATTAAGTTCCAGATTACACCAGCCTGACATCAATCCAGGAGGCATTAGTCCCCAGGAGCCAGGAGCTCTGGTCGGAGCCAGGGACCAGTGTGGGGCCAGTCACATTGGTCAGCAACCAAATTCTTCAAAAATCCAATTCTTCTCTCCCCACAGCTCTGCCTTCAGGCTGAGGCTGCACAAAGAATAAGAATTCAGTGCAATCAAATAAACTGCAGTGTTCAAAGCCCAGCCAACGTCTCCTGGCAGAGCTCCCTCCAGGGCTGTCTGGGTTTTCTGGCTCCAGTGGGTTCCAGCACCTTGCCCTCTCCATGGTGCCTCCTGTGGGACCTTTGGCACTGTGGCTTTACCATCATGGAAGTGAATTCTGAACACACTGCAACCTTTGGGGGTATCTGCATGGCCCACATTTTGTTTTTCCTGAATATGACAGATTACTCGTGGATTGCCTACTGTGTAAGATCACTGATATGGAACACAACGTGAGGCTGCTCGTGATCCATCACTCTGACGTGATACAGTCCTGCACACGTTTGAAATAACCATAAAAAACGTTTTTTTAAAAATAAATTTCCTTTAAAAATCCACCTATTTAAGTTGTTTCAACCAGACATAAAACTGCAAAAAATCTGCATTATTTCAAGGTGACCCATTGGCCTTATTTTTGTAGCCTTCAAGGAACTGTCACAACCTTCAGCCACGGAATTAATCATTCCAGCAAGATAATCTCGTATTTCTATAAGGTTTTTAATCTCAAAACTCCTTCCTGGGTGTTATTTCCAACTTGCATTGACATGCAAACTACAGACAAGGCTCCTGTGTTTCCTTGCACAGCAGAACCAAGAGGCTGGAGGACAACATCCATCACCGCAGCAGCTTCCAGGAGGCCACGAGACAAAACAGAACCTGGCATGGAAGATGTGGAAGGTGCTCAGACCACCTCTAAATGGAGTTTCTGGAATTTGGTCAGGTGACTGAGCCAGCATGAGACACCCAGGGGTCAGGATGGGCTGGATCTCCCTTTGTCTGCTCTCCAAAGGATGGGATTTCTGGCTGGGCAGAGCTCCTGCCCTTGACAGCAAAGGACAGCCTGGAGCTGTGAGAGCTTGGGAAAAATGTCATTCCTTCCTCTGCTCCTGTGACCTCACACTGGGATCACAAGAGGTGCAATGGCTGAGCTGGGTTCCTCTCATGTGAATGGAAGAAACTATATAAAAGCACATATTCCATTAAAATACAAATAAAGAGGAGGATGTCCCTCTGTTCTGTTAGAGCAATTGTTTTCTGGAGGATAATCTATTATCAGGACAAATTTCCTCTGGGCCAAAGGCAGAACTAGGACTCAGACTGCAGGCTTTAATGCTGGTCTCTGGAAACTTAGATGACATTTTTAAAAGCTTTTCCATTTTAATTTTTATTTTTAAACATATGTGCTGCGTGTAGACAACATAAGGAGATCATTCAGCACATTTGCAGTGACAGCAAGGCTCAAACTGGAATCCAAGTTGCAAACACACTTTATTTTTGGAGAAGTTTGATTTTTGTCTGTGACCAGTCTCCACTTCTCAGGAGACATATGAAAAAAAGGAAACCCAGCCGTGATTTGGGCAAAGGTCTGGATCTGGGTCTGAGACTGACTGAGTTAGACCTTTCCCCCCAGCATCCACACGTTCCTCTGGGAAGACTCCCCAGCATGTGCCCAGCTACAGATGCCACAGACACCATTGCACAGCTGCCCACTGAGATAAAACAGAGCTCCTTTTAATATAATTTTTATCTTATGTGGTATTGAACAAGATTATTAAAAAGTGAAATAATGGGGAAATAAAGGGAATTCAATTTTCTCCTGACAGCAGTGCTGTTCTGTGAGGAGGGTGATGCTCCAGCAGCCCAACACCCTGGAGGTTATGAGAGGAATGAACTCTTCCAAGGCAGGAAAGGTGTGCAGAATGTCTCAGCCTAGTGAGCACGAACCCCCAGCTCCCTCCAAAGAGGCTGGTTAATGTACATTGCAAATTTTCAGAACCTCTTAAAATGGACATTTATAGCACAAACTTCAGACTGGCAGAACAGAAAAAAGGAGATATGCAGCTCACCTTTACCATAATTATTAATTTACTCCCTTAATAAAATGTGGCAGAGAAATAATTGATAATAATGTTTCACTGGAAGCAGACCCAGTCACATTGTTCTTTAACTGACATTAGCTGAAGGGAAAGTTAAATTCTTAATGTGGCTCTGGAGCAATTTAAAAGGTTAAATCACAGGATCCTTACCTGCGTGAAAGGATTCTGCAGAAAATACAGGGTTGAATTCACTTTAGCCTGCTCTGCTCTGAGGACAGCACTTGCACAGTTCAGGAGCTCAGTGCAGAGTCTCAATGATTTATGGCCTTATCTCTATTCAGGTGCCATCTACAGACCATATGTATCGCTCACTATTTGATAAGAATCCAGTTTAGAAAATAGTTTAGAAAGGATATTGTCAGTACTACTTTTAAATTATTTTTATTTTATTTTCCTGCATTATGGGCAATATTCTCTGTGAGGCTATAAAAATCCAGCTAGTTGACAATTTTATTTCTGCCATGTTTCTAATACAGCAAAACCCCTCACGATTCCCTTTGGTTTACAATTGTAAGTGGGAAACCCAAGTGGATTTTACTCCCCATGGAAGATCATACACAATTTGTGCTAAGATACTGCACTGCTTTATATTATACTGGTTACTGTGACAAGGGTTTGAATTTCTTCTTAAAAGCCTGCAAGACTGTAATTTTCCCAGAAGTTCCCTCACTGCAATTTTAAATATAATCACCAAGTTCTTGATCAAATGTGTAAATGCTTTCAGAACATCAGTCAACAGCAGAGCTTTCAGTGTACACGATTAATGATGTCTGTGCTAATATCATTAAGGGGTAGCTCCAGAGATGTATATATCATTAATTAGTTAACTGCTGATAATGGCAGCCCACGAGTCTCTCTTGTAAAATCACATGAATGTACTAAAAACAGGGCTCTGAATAACCACCGGGTTTTAGTGATGAATTTAAAATGGACAGAGCTGGATAGATTTGCAGGATGTACTCCCTACTAAGCCACCCAATAACAACTCAGACCACTCACAGGTCCATCCCCGTGACCCTGTTTTACGCCAGCAAAACACACAAATTTTATTGTATTAACACAGGCACCTTCCCCCTCCCTATAAAGGCTACAAATATCATTATTCTCCAATACCCTTTTATAAAGGCTGCATTTTTCTCTCCTCCCAGCAGCCATCAGTGCAGGACTGGCAAGGAGCTCTCCCAGGAATCAATGCACAGTTCTTCCAGCCCAACATCTGTGACCAGCTGCAGCACTATTAACTAATAATCCAAAGCCAGCTCCCAAACTCACATTTCTCATTTGGTAAGGCAAGTTATCAGCGATACACCAGGGCCTCAGTAATTAATCTATAGGAGAAAACAGCAATGATTCCCCAGCAGCTGGTGAATATTTAGGGTTTGGGTTTGGCTTTTTATTGTGTGTTTGTTTTCTTTTTATTTTGAGATGTATCTGCTTGAGCAAGCATCAAATAAAAGCTCCAAAAAAGCTGTCATGAAGTCCTTTTGCATAACCTTCATAACACTGGATCAGTGCTGCCTCTCCACTATTTATGGAGGGTTATAAAAGCCAGGCTGATGTTGGGAAGAGCGGAAGGCGTGAGTCAGAACTCTGCTCCCGGTTACCTTTTTTCTCCATGCGCTTCATGTCCATCAGCTTCTCCACGTTGTTGGGATCGTTGAGCCACAGCTGCATGCGGACAAAGGGTTCCCTTCCCTTCAGACTCAGCTTGTGCCAGGGCTTGGGGCGAGCCAGCAGGTCTGAGACAGAGCCTTGTGTCAGCCCTAGGATTGTCTCCCCGAACAAACGCTGACCTAATGCGAAATTGAGAAGCGCATGAATTCGCTCGGCCGAGACGCTCACGGAAAAGAACACGAGATCATTCCTCAATTATTCTCACTTCAGAACTGCTTCAAAACCCAGAAGAAACATTTAGGAGAACGAATGCTCTGCCCCCCACTAGAAGGGTAAATATTGAGCTTTAGTTTAATCCTCAGGAGCTGACTGGGATAAAGGGGGGAGTTTGACACGTTTGGGGAGCGGGACCTTACAGTGAAACAGTGTGCAAAAAATAAAATTAGGAGAGGAAAAATAAACTGAACTTCTAGCTAAGCAGGCAGCTAGTGAGAGCAGTGAGGCTACTTAGCTCTTATGCAGGAGGGCAATGCCACAGCTTTGTTCCAACAGGGCAATCCAAACATTTCCAGCAATCAGTGAACCAAGGGAAATGCAACCTCCCCCTTCAGCACTGGCCATATAAATGTCCTGACAGAAACATGTATGGAATTTCTATGCTGTACTGTCTGTGGGGATCTAACTGTGTCTTACCCACTAGAGATAACCAGAATTTGCAATACAACTTTATTTTTTACAATCTCTACAGTATTGCTAGTTAAGAATACTTAATTTTAGTTCTCTTACAAAATGCTGTCATCTGGCAGGGTAAAATCTGCAAATGCTTTACAGTGTACAGTGTTCACATGGGCATTGCTGACAATGATTTTATATGGGAAAGGTCTAATGTATCGAGGACTGGGGAAAATGCCTGTGCAGCTCAAACCCAACCACACAGCTGTTTTCTAACCCCCTTCACTTCAGTGTTCTTCCTCAGCTGAACTGCCTTGATACCAACTTCTGGTACAGGAGAGAGCCTGGAGTCATCTGAGTCATCAAGAGTTAAGATACAAGTGCTGCTATCACGGGATTTCAAGGCAACCCAAAGATCCTTCCATAACCCCAAATCTGGGCCTCAGGGTCTTGTGTCTGATCTGCAGCTTTTGAGTGCCCTCACTAACACAAACCAGAACATTCTCCCTTCACGTCCCAGCACTCGTAGCCAGCGGCAACCAACGGATCCCTAAGGGACAGTGGGGCTGAGTGGGGGCTTCTGACCCCACAGCCCTGCAGGACAAGCCCACACCTGCAAAAGCACCACCAGCTCTTCCCTTCACAGCCTTCCCTGATCCTGACACAAACAGCTCACGGAAAATATCTGCTCTACAGACCCATCCCCTGTGCTTAACTCCAAGATTCCCCCTCCTCTTTCTCTTTAAAAACATCCCAAGGCTTTTGCCCTGGTGGGGCATTTTTTGGCTGTATGGGGAGAGGAGGGAATGTGGGACCAGTCAGAAGTTGCAGAACATCCCACTCAGAAGTGTGGGGCAGGTGGGTCTGCAAAGCTTTCAGAGGGAGCAGCTGAGATAACGAGAGGCAGAGAGGGGAAAGGAGGAGAGGGCTTAACACAACACTCTGCTAATAAGCTCTAAAACTAACCCTGAAAACAGTTCTTAAAGACTGAACAGAAACCTACATTCAAAATTCACTTAAGTTCCTGAGTAATAAGTGATTTTCTACTACCCTCAATATCAGGAAAATCAGACAAAAGAGGTAATTTAGGGGCAATTTTATCAATTTTATCTTTATGTCTTCATCACATGTATTGCTGGGGTAACCTGCTCCCTGTTTGTGTTTAAAAACATCAGCAAGGCCTCATCCATTTCCCTGTAAACCTGCCAGCTACTAGCAAGATAACACAGCTACTTTAAAAATCTGTTATTGTGTTGCCACACGAACAGGAATATGGGCACAGACTTGCAAAAGGGTTGGGAATGAGCAGTGCTGGCAGTGCTGCTGAAGGAAATGAACCTCAGACTGCAGCCTAAAAATTAAAAATGCAAACGTGGAAGGAGGTAACATCATGTTCTCTAGGTGTTAAGAACAAAGCTAAAGATGTTTGTGTCGTTTATTTTATGTCAGGATATGGCAGGACAGGATAAAACACCTGAAAGACTCCCAAGCTAAGGGGGAAGGTGTCAGAAATCGTCCTCGGGAGGTAGCAGGTGTATCACGCTCCATCTTCACCAGAGCACTATTAATAACGGGAATATTTTTAAGCACAGGTTTCCTAAACCTTCTCCCCATCCTTCACGCCCGTTCCCACTGATGTAGATCCTAATGGACAAAACTGTGTTGGTTTCATGGATAGTCCAGACCCCTCCTACAAAATTCCCAGTATCCCCTATCCTCCAACAGCTGAGTGCATCTGCTTCCCTCTGTGGGTTCCATGTGGCCCAGCAGGGAATCACTGAGGACACTCTGACCTTTGGGGCTCAGAACATCAGCAGCATCTCAGTGTGAACGCTGCCATCATCATCTGCTGAAGACACCAAATCATCAGAGAATGGTTTGGGAAGGGACCTTAAGGATCACCCAGTCCCAACCCCTTGTGAAAGGAACACCTTCCACTATCCCAGGTTGCTCCAAGCCCCGTCCGGCCTGGCCTTGGACACTTTGAGGGATGGGGCAGCCACAGCTTCTCTGGGCAACCTGTGCTGGGACCTCCCCACACTCACAGGGAAGAATTCCTTCCTAATATCCCATCTGAACCTACTCTGTTTCACTTTGAAGCCACTCCCCCGACTGGTGATGGGAGGAGAGACCCGCCCAGCTCAGTCTGATCTGTTTTTTACTGGTTCATGACACTGGGACACCTCAGCCACCACCAGTTGCCCATGACAGGTTCACAAGGCCCAGTGGCCTAAACCAGAGAAACCTGTGCACCAGAAAACCTGGTGCACTAGCACACTGAGGGCACAAAAGGAGACATTGAAACTGGTTCCACACCTAATGCAGAGTTTGGGGCACATTTCCTGGCTCTTCTGCTGCTTTTTAGGCTTGTCAGCCACACTGTAGGAAAACAAAAATCATGGGAAATAAAAAAGACTAAGTAAAAATGGCATCAAAGCAAATGTAAACAAAAATACTTTTTTTTTCAAACCTCTCTGGAACACCAGAGCAGGTACAGCACTCAACAGCATTTTGCCCAAAAACCAGGGGCTTGGACCTGCAAACCTTTACCATGATTTGAGGCTTTATCCCTACCTTATCTCCACTGAACAAGCAACCACCATCTGCCCAAGCCAAATGCACGGGCAAGGAATTCTGCTGGGCTCAGTGGAACACAGTCTCATTCAGGGTATGGCAATGATCAGGGCCATTTCCTTTTTTACCCCAAATTATGTTAAATGAGAACTTGGGACCTCCCCCATCCCAGTATTTTTCCCCCTTAAAATTTTTTTAAGACAATAACATGTTATTCTGTGTCTGGATGCAAAAAGGATTCCTCACATTCTAAAACACAGGAGTTTTCACTTTTACAGTCATAATGTTCAGATGATATGGATAAAATTCTTCTCACTTAAGTAACATCATCAGTCTAAATCTAAACTTTTGGTCCTATTTGTAGTGAAGGAAGAGAAACTGGTACTTCTGGAGAGCACCAGACCTTGCTCTGAACACCCAGTGCAGGTGGGATGAATCCCTTGCTAAGACCCAGGAGCAGGAGCAGGTGACACTGGGACAGCCTTATTGCCCTCCTGCCAGAGACCTCAAAGGATCCCATAAACATTTCCCAAAGCCTTGTGAGAGAAGCAAGGGTTAAAGACAGGAAGAACCACTGATTTAGAGGCATAGTGACAGTATTAGTGTGGATTTCCTATACTCACAGCAGGTTATTCCCTGTGACTATTCCAAATAACAGCCATGACACTGAATGCAACAGCCAAAACCCCATCTGTAGGCAAGAGCAGCCTCAGCTTTGCACATCTCTGAGCAGAATAACTGAGTGGCCCTGGACACTTATCTCAGGCTCATCTAAACCTCGGCTGAGTCTGCATTTCCCCTCCCAGCTGTGCAGGGACACTGTGCTCCTGCTTGTGGTGCACCTCCCTCTCCAGCCATTCTGGGCTCCTCTATTTCACCCAAAATGGGCCTGGAATCTCTTAAGTGTGGGGGAAACAGCCTTTCCCAAGGGGAGATCTCACTGGCTCTGAGGTTCTGGGGGTCCTGACAGCCTGCTGGACTCTGTTTTGGGAGGTGGGAGCAGAGCTTAGGAAGAGCAAGGGTGTGATGACATTTGAAGTAGAGTGGGACAATCTGCAAGGAGTTTTCTACCAGTTTAAAAGGATTAGGTATCTTTTTAGCAAATTAAAGCTTAGGCCAGAGTCAAACACAAGTATTCCCATACACATCTACTGTAGCTAACAATAAAAGCATGAGCACTTACACGTGATTTTGGGCAAGAAATGAGAATAAAGCGATTTACCAAGATTGTTGTCCGTGAGCACTTCTTTGACCCTCTTGGTGATGCCATAGGTGTCCAGCTCAGGGGACATGGCCACCAGTTCTTGGATGCTGAGTGCTGAGTGGCCCGAGAGCGGCAGAGGGGTTGTGGATTGGGATTCAGACGCAGGCGGCTCGCTGGATTCCTGGGATTTGCCATCCTTACTCGTCTCTATGGCGGGACAGGGCTGCTGTACCAATTCAGTCAGGCTTTTCACTGATTCACTGGAACTCATGGGAGATTCAGGAGCAGGACTGCAACTGGCAGAAGTCTTTGGAGTACTTTCTGTAATTAAAGAAAGAAAAAAGTCCCCACTTTAGCATAATTGTAATGTTTTGATTGCAGGATATTTAACTTTCCTCCTCATTTATATTCTACCTACTTAAAGAAATGCCTAAGTATGCAAAATGCTACTTGCTATGACTTGGGTACTAAAAAGCTTCTTTTTAAAAACAAGAATTATTTTCTAATTTTATCTTGAGTCATCTCTGATTTCTTATAAAGACAAGATGTACAAATACAAATAAAAATCAGGAAAAACTGAAGTGCAATAGTCTGTAAGTTTGCACGCAATTTCCTTGGTCAGGAAATCTCAGTTTTGCTTGCCACAACATTTTTATATAAGGATGGTTTTAAAGCTACCATTCTAGACTGGTTTAAACCTCCTTCTGCAACTTGTAAGAAACTCACTCAGCCACTATTTTGTACTGCCAATGAGGGATTTTCTACAACTGATACGACTCTCTATCTTGAGAGTGTTATTGATTTCATTTTGCTTCTTATCACATGCATCACATTTTTGCAATTCTCTTTGTCCAGAAATAACAAGATTAAAATACGGTTTGTAATTATGTTGTATTAATTAAAGTGTTTGAGAATCCAACATAAAGATAGCGAGTGGATCAGGAGACACCCAAATCTGTTATTGTGACACTCGGTTTAAAAGAAAGCTTTCCCAATCTGTTAATTTGCCAACAACAATAGGTTCTGTACAAAATGTTGTTTTCCCCCAATAAATTTATCTCTCACAGAACATACTGACTGAGCTTATTCAGAGATTCCAGACATCTGAGGGTACAGTCTGAACCTTTTTAAAAGCAACAACACACAGGCAATGTGGTTTACAAGAATAATTCAGGAGATAAGGAGCATGGGCGATTTCTCCATCCACAGTTTTTCCCATTTCTGTGGGGCTGTTTCTTCCTCCTTGCTGCCTCCCACCTCTTTACTTGCCAGGGTTACTGACACAGATTCCAGCCTCACACATCCATGGGTTTGGCTCCAGCTCTCTGGAGGAAGCTGACAGAGCTCTCAGCCGCACAAGGAGGAGGCCAGACCCCATCCAAACCCAGTCCCTCCAACACTGCCGTGTTTTCTGAGCCCTGCGGTGCCACCACAGAGGGTCTTCAAGTCCCATCAGGCAGTGGCTGCCAGCAAACCTCACTGGTTTTTGAGTTTGTTATCCAGAATATTGTCAAATCATTCCAGACCATGCAGCCTGCATAGCGTGGAAACATATCCCAAATGTTAAAGGAAAATATTACCACAGGAAAAGTCAGGCTCAAATGGAGCAGAGGGCAGAGGATAATGGTGCTGTTCAAGGTACTGGGAGCTTTCCCATGCTGCATCCAAGAGCTGCCCTGACACACTCACGTGAAGCTGCTCTCTCAAACCTAAAAATCTGACTTTTTCCTTAGTGCTTTATGAGAGACGCAAAAGAGGCAGACGTAAAGGAAAGTGAGGTGCACATAAAACCTTTAAGGTAAAGGGGATCCTACAAATCCCATTTCTTTCCTCTGCTCACCCTGGGTCATCAAACAACCAAACGGAAACCCTGAGAAACGTTATTTCTGTACCAGGAACGGCAAAGGAATCGCACTGTAAATCTGCCCTGATTCACCCATGCGAGGGACCAATTTGGCAGATCATCCATCTTGCTCACTGTACACTGTCAGGGATGGCATGAATTCCCTACATGATAAACAGATTTCTTCTCAGGTCTGTGTCCTTTAACCCACAGCAAGGTCAAAATTATGGCTGCCTAGCTAATAAACTGCACGGCACTCGTTCAACTTCCCTCTAATTTTGTCCCTTGTGCCAGCTTATACAAATCTTACTGAATAACTAGAGCAGCTGCAAATTTCCTATACAATTCCTCATCCGTGCACAGTGAGCCACATGCACACACGGAGCATGGGGGGGGAAAAAAAAAGGACAAAATAAAAAAAAACCAACCCGAAAAAACAAACCAAACCCAACCACACAGGACTAAACAAAAGCATCTCCTAAAGCCTCCTTCTCCCTCTCCTTTCCCTGCTCAGCCTAATTATGAACACAACAAAGGTAATCTGTGTTATCATCTATCACTGAGATGCTCTCTGTTGCTCACATATTAGCTTATTTATTTTTTATATCACTTACCAAGAGCTTACTTGAGTTTCATTTTTAAGACCAATCTGCTGCTCATTTACTCCAAAAGGTGGGATTATCTGAATCTAATTTTGGAAGGCAGTACAGATGACAAACTGCTTTTTTTCCCCACCAAAAGGCAAGTGTACAGTGATTTCAGGCGAGGCATTATGTACACATACTACAAATAACTCAAAATATGTTCCTCATTCATTTTTAGCATTTTTCCCTTCTGGAAAAACATTTTCAAGATCACATAAATATTTGAGGAAAAGATCCATTATTTGGGAAAGTAAATTCAGTAATCAAATAATGCAAAAATTTCCCATTAATCTACTTAAAAAATTAAATAGACATTTAGAGTACAAGTGACTGCTGACAGAACAAAGGGGAAAATTGACTGTATTCACTATTCCAGATTTAACTGTCAATCCACAGCCATTTCACATGCTTTATGAAATAATTTGGCTGTATTCATTTCTCTCAAGTTCCTCACAAGACAAAGACACAAATTCAGGATATCTGAAAAATATACATTAAGATTTCCAAAGCAGCAATTGAATATTTCCAATGAAAACAATACATTGAAAGCTTATTTCTTTAAAACCTGCTCTGCTATTTTAACCCCAGACTGCTCTGAAGAACAACAGAATAACTTAAGAGCAATCCAATTTCTTAAAAGTGATATTCACTGGATGTTTTCACATTTGTGTTTAAGGAGGAAGGGACCGTTTTGTCAATATAAATGTAAAACTGCATTACAGAACAGCCTGCAAACTCCATGGCCACTATTTATTGACGAAATTACTTCAACAAATTCCAGGTAAACTTTGCTATACCAAAGGGGTTTGCTTTTCAAGGGCCTGCATCCAATTTAAGATGTGAAGCAAAAGCTCCAAAGCTTCAAAAATAAGGTTCTTGCAGAACTGGAGAGATCAGGAGCATCACCAGCGATGAGGTCATTGCAGAACCTGGGAAATTTTTAAGTCTCAAGTTGCCCAAGACATCAGTGGTGCCCTGAGCTTTACAGAGGCTGGGGGAAACAGGGTGTCCCCAAAATGACTTTTGGGGAAGATGGTGACCATTAGGCCCTGCACGTGATGAAGACACAGCTTAACACAACAGTTTTAAATGATAAAAAACCCCATGTAACTTCTGCACAATTACAGGTTGGTGTTGACAAATGCCATTAAAGATGCAAAACCAGCAGAAATGCACTTAAATCATCCAAACTTCTGAAGATATAAGTAAAACTGAGTCATGAAAGGGCAAAGGTTCTACCAGCACTTTTTACATTATTAATTCAAAATATAGTCTGGGCTATAGGGAAGTCCTTCCAAGTGACTTTAGAAAGCACATTCAAATATGCAGCATGGAAAATAATAATCAAAAAGACAAATCAAGTACCAGAAGTGATGTCTGCAGAAATGGGTCAGCAAGCTGAAATGTTTGGCAAGTGGAATTGGCCCCCATTAATGGCCAAGACATGAAGAGAACCAAACAGCAACACTGGCTATTTCACAGCTCAGAGAGAGCGATGTCCCTGCACTGAAGGGGAGCTTCCAGGCTTTGGAGGCAAATGTGGCTCCAAATAAAGACAAATACACCTGATCCAGTCTGCCAGCAGAGACATCCCTGCTTGGGGACACCTCACTCCTGGCAGAGCACACGGGACTTATTCTTAAGTCAGGAAATTCTGCCCTTCTGTTTTTTCCTACAGTACTAGAGAGGGATGCACAATCTAAAACGAAGATGTACAAATGAGTGGAAACAAAGTCAACATTACACAAATATCTCCTGTTTTCTTTTAAAATACCATTTGCTCAATATAAAGTTGCTGCTTGAATGTCCATCTTACTGCAACAAACCCCCAAACCACCCTCACAGCCTGCCCCTTCCATTCCCACCCCTTAGTAGCTATGTGGTAAGAAATTAAACCAACTTTGCAAACAATTCAGCAAATAGGTCTGGGGTCTGAGTATTTTACAAACCTGGCTGAGAACCATAACAAACTAACTCTGTCTTAATTACACAAACACAGAAAATCTTCCGTGGTCTTGCATTCCTTGGCACAATGGATGAATCCAAACGCTGCTCTGGTCCCATCCATCCCCTACACCTTCCCCACAGCACCTGCCATGGCAGTGTTATGGAAAATGTGAGAAAGTCAGAAAACAGAGTTCTGGTCTCAGTTCATTGATTACAGTGGTTTTCCTGAACTCAAGATTTTCTTATTCTTCTCCAAGATTTCCCACCCCACGCTGGGGTCAGGTACCCAGTACTGGATCCCGGGACCTCAGCTGCTTGACCATCCCACCGATAGGCTGCAAATCACCTGCAAACGCTTCCCCCAACACAGTCCAGCCTGACCCATCCCTCTGCAAGGGCTGTTTGTGTTCTGCCACGGCAGTGTGGCAGAATCCCTGCCCTGTGTAAGGAATCCCAGGCTGTGCAGGGCTCCTCTCCCGCAGCTCCCCCGAGCATCGCCAGCTCTGCAGGCACCCAGCAGTCAGGGACATTCAGAACTGCAGGGCACTGCTCAAGAAGGACCATTTCTGTGACGTCCAGGAACGCTTGCAAAGGCCACAGGAAGGCATCCAACAGGCCCCTCCGTGCTGAAGCACAGCTCAGATCCACAGCACTCTCCAGCTGGAGGCTCCTTCTGAAGCTCAGGACATCTCGGATGCAAAGAGCTGCAGGTGCCACCTGCTCCAAGCTCCCCAGAAAATCCGAGACATCTACAGGAGCTGACACCAGTGCCGGGTGTGTCCCCTCCAAGGAGGCGTTCAGCTGACGGAGCAGTGCTGAGACACGGATCCGGTTTCACCAGTCCCAGAGGCACCACGTCTGCCAGCACGGACACATTCCTCCACTGCAACTTCTCGTAGGCATTCTGAGAGCTGCAGGTTTGCTGCCTTTGCTCAGACCCTGCCTCACCTCTGCCAGCAAACTGACTTTACCAGCCACTTGTAAATCCAAAATTCAAAGATTTGAACAAGAGCATTTGAATCTGTGAGCATAAACCATGAGCCCAGTTCTCCCAGCCTCTCCTCCCAGCACACCTGTCCATCCAGACACCCTGTACTCCTTGAACTGCTGGGAGAATAACCTGTCCAACCTCTGCTGCTAACACAGGCTTAGCTAATAAACTGCAAAAGGACTCATGGGGAACGAGGTACAGAACATGGCGAAGTTGAGGAAGACCATGCAAAACACAGAAGGTATTCAGTGGCCTCTAAAAGGATTATGAAAAATATTATATTCTAAAGACAGCAGGCAGACAACAGCTGCGTTAAGTTTCAGAGAGAAGTGGATTGAAAAAACAGATCCACTATAATTTTCAGAGACAAATCTCTGTAGTTTATCTGATCCACTATTTAAATTTCAATACACAGTCCTCTATCTGCAGTAATAATAACCTAAATTCCATTTAGTGTTCATTTGAGCAGTCAGGATAAAGTCATTTCTTATTATCTCCCCACTGTGTAAAAAACAGCTTGAAGGTAGGAAGTCAGCAAGCATTTTCACCAAAAAGTAATTATTGTAAGTGACATTTTTACTGCTGGCATGCCATAAGGCGAACTGCGCATTTGGAAGGACAAGTTGCTAAAACAAAATGACAGGGTACTCCGTGACATTCCGACAAGAACCCAAACATGATTTCGCTGGCGCTTGCTTTGATGCACCACTTTTCCCACTGTCCAAAGCTCGGGCTGCAGGTTTGTGCCAAACTAGTCAAAGTTGCCTCCTGAGGAACTGGGGGAACGGGCACATCCCGCGGGAGCTGGGGCATCCCGGGCTCCGCTCGGTCCCAAATCGGCACTTTAGCGGGGAAGATGAAAGCTGACAAACGTGGATAGGAGATTTCTCAGCAACCTCTTTAAAAGAGCATTTGCTACTTCAGGGCTGCATTTACCTCCTCGTGCAGATGAGTTAATGGACAACAACAGGCCTGGCAGGTTGCCTGAGATCAAAGTGTCTCACCCTGGGACTGGATTAGTTTCTGTTCTCCCCGATGATGAGGCTGCCCATTCTGTCCGATTTGCAGACCAAAACCTGGTGAACGCTGCCCTGAGAATCGGGGCCTGATCACACACAGCTGATCAACATCCCCAGGACAACCCCGGTGTTCAGTTTCCCAGGGTGTGAAAATTTCAGGGAGAGATTTCTTCCCTCCAACCTTCTATTTGATTTTACCTTTAGCCATTTGCAGGGTCTTACCAGAGAATCACAGAATGATTTGGGTTGGGAGGGACCTTAAATCTCATCTGGTTCCACCCCCTGCCATGGGCAGGGACACCTTCCACTATCTCAGGTTGCTTCAAGCCCTGACCAGCCTGGCCTTGGACACTGCCAGGGATGAGAAGAAATTAGCATTCTAAAGTTAATCTTTTAAAGCACCATAATAGCAACTCTCCTCACTAACAGTGGGTGCAGCAGAAGCCTGAACTGCATAATAAAGCTGAGCAGCACTTGTGGGAGAGCACTGCAACACATCCCTCTTCTGACTAATTAAAGAGAATACGCGTGAAAGCGCCTTCTCCAAGGTAGTGCTTTTGGTGGATTTACTCTGAGTGAGTGAACCTTGCCTAGTCACAATTTGCAAATTAATGTGGCTCATGAAAATATGATCCTCCCTACAGTTATCAACTCCCCCAGTTCTGTGCAGGGAGTGCACAGAGCTCCCTGCAGTTTGCATCCATAATGATGTCAAATACGTAGGTACGTGCAGTTAGAGTTGTAAGCACTCGCTGGAGTTACCACCACTCTCACTGTGGAGAACTTGTTTGTTTGCTTCCTAAATGTTATAACTTTGGGGAAAACGTTATTTTGGGTCTTGGCTCAGAGGGAAATTTTACGTGGATGGGGGGGAGGGATCACAGGAAAAACCCCTTCAGGAAAGCGTGCAGAAATATGTGTGTCTGCATGGAAAGGGGAGCAACCGGCTTCGGTTAATTCTGGAATTACTGGGGCAATATGAAAACAAAGGTTCCCACTCTGCATATGAGTCTATGGTAAGTGCCAGGAGCACATAAAACTGAATAGTCAGGGTAGATGCTAGAATTACCTGAAAAAACCTGCTTTTGAGTATTGCTGAAGGATTACACGGTATTGCTGCAATTTAAGTTGTATTTTCAATAACTGTACTAGCTTTGTGCCTCTATTAAAAAAAAGTGTTTTCAGCTGCTCTGGAAAGCAGAAGGAGCTGGAGAAACCAGATGAAGTTGAGAAAAGAGCACGTAAGACAGAGCTGGTGATAGACTCATGAGGAGAGATTTACAGCTGGATGTTTAAAAGTACTCGGAGGAGTTGGGCAACCAACTCTCCCTTCAACCAACCCGCAGCCACAAACGCCTCCGAGCCTTAGAAATCCCACTGTTGTGCCCAAAGCTACACCAAGACCTATTTAAAGGCTACAGAAACCGAAACCATCAGACTTCCACCGAGTTAGGAGGACTGGGGAGTACAGATTGCTCCAAAGGATGTCTGGAATCTTGTGCAGGAAGATACAACTGGAGTCAATCAGTTCAAGAGAAATTTGTCCTGAGATCTGACTTTGGAGCAGACACACCAAGCCCTGACGCAACCACACGCCCAGAGAAAACTCTCAGAGGAGAAGAATTAAGGGAAATTTTTGCAATGGCCTAGGGAGAAGATGAGGCCTCTGTAACCCTAAGCACCACTTTACAATAAAACACAGGAAAAGAAAAGGGGAAACTGAAGAATTTTTTAATTAGATGTAGATACATAGTTGAAAATACCAGAGCAATGCCCAGGTCAGGCCAACAGCCCCAAATTATCCTATGATTCTATGATTCCTGAGCCAAAAGTGGGGATCTTGGCGTTGAAGAGTAAATGATAATTTTTTGGTTTTACAAATCATCCTTAAACAATTAAAAGACCCTTTCTAAAAATATACTGTATTTTAAATTTGGTGATTAATGGCAGAATCATGGCTGCTTTAAAAGACATTGCTCTACTCTGCCAACCTTTACTTAATATTCAGATTTTTCTGTGTTTCCGTAACTTAGCTAGAAATCAATATTTAGAAATAACTGCTGGAAAATATTTTCAATAACCTTATTATTAAACCAGCTTGTGTGCAGAAGCTTTATTAAGGATTTTCTGAATGCTAAAACAAATATGTCATGGAAGCAATCAATCAAGATGCCACAACCCCACAGTGTTATATTTTTAGTATAATCAAGACAAACGCGTGCACAATACCTTTTGGAAAACAGAGTGAGAGCCTCTGTGAGGAGGCTCTGCTGCAGTTTGTGGTGTCTTTGTTGACTTGCTGACCTTGTGATTTAATGCGTTAAACTAACCTGCTTGAACGTGGCACTGATTTTATGACTGTGTGTTGTCCCCCTGTGTCAGCAGCCCGAGTGTGAAGGTATTTCTACACCCTCCTTTGAGATTTGAACCTCGTGGCTGCTCGGGAGCAGAGGCTGCAGCAGGGTGCATATGTGCTCTGTGCACTGCATTTAAAGAGATCTCCCCCCATGAACAATGTGGACGTTCCCTCGCCACGGGCAACATCCACACGGGATGGATCCTGGGCTAATGACCGCCCTGCTTCCTTCCTTCCCAGCACAGGAGTCCCACCTCCCACCCTCAGCACAGGGGGCTGCTCTTCATCTCGGGGAAGCAGAGTGACCCTGAGCAGTGCTGCACTAAAGACCCTCCTTTTTGGAGGAGTGCTGGGGAAAGTGCTGAAACAAAATGACATTTACATTGTACGCAACAATATTATAAAAGCTATTAAGGTACATTATTTTACACATCCTCATAATCTCTCCATACTGCTTTACTTAATTTGTGATAAAATTGTTGAGAAAGGGTACTTAATGTAGGACAGTCAGTAAAAGTAATTTATCATCTTCCCGCTTCGGTGCTCACGTTATCAGCGAACTCATTTTCTGCATTCATCATGCAATCAGCCTATTATTTGCATATTAATCAGGCAGTGGACCATGAAAGAGCCGCATCCCAGCCAAATGCTGCACTATCTCAGGAGGAACACTCAGTAATTATCATACATCAGTGTTATGATGTGGTAATTGATTATAACATCTTTCTGTTGCCCCTGGGGAGTCCCACTGCTAACCCAGCTTCAGGCATTCTGTGCAGATTTTTCTCTGAGAATTAGAGAAACCATTGCTGTCCTTTTATTAATGTTTTTACCTTTACAATAGACAGCTCTCTGAGCATTTCCAAGGTACTTTAGCCTTTTTCTTTTTTTTTTTTTTTTAATTAAACCTTCTTTTGGGAAAACCCCTTTCTTGGATCAAAAAAAGTAAAAAAAAAAAAAACCAACCACCCGAATCAGAACCCCCCCAGAAAACCCAGTCGGGCTCGTTCATGTTTGTCCTCTCTCTTTCAAGGTCTGGTGGCTTTTTAGGTGCTGGTGTTGCTTACATAATGCCCTTCCCCATCAAACACAACAAAATGTTGCAACTTCAATAGACAGTAATTGCAAAGTTCGCATAAAGGCAGTTAAGTTGCTTTATTTAGGTGCCAAATGAGAGGCTAATTTTGGTCCTCTCCTAAAGGACAAATGAAACATCTGCCAGTTCAAACTTGCACTATTTTTAGGACCCAAGTTTCAGAGGGGTAAACCAGAGAAACAAATGCTAACCACAGCTGTGGTTACACCGTGGTGAATCTCACACCTCCTTCGTGTGCGAACCCATCCCAGACCCATCCCAGGATGAACAGGGGAGATGGTTCTGGAGATGAGAGCAGAAGGGACCATCTCATGCCAGAAAACAGAAGGATGCTTTTACAGGGGCATGGAGGGACAGAACAACGGGGGAATGGCTTCCCACTGCCAGAGGGCAGGGTTAGATGGGATACTGGGAAGGAATTGTTCCCTGGGAGGGTGGGGAGGCCCTGGCACAGGGTGCCCAGAGCAGCTGTGGCTGCCCCATCCCTGGAAATGTTGCAGGTCAGGTTGGATGGAGCTTGGAGCAACCTGGGATAGTGGAAGGTGTCCCTGCCCATGGCAGGGGGGTGAAATGGGATGAGCTTTAAGATTCCTGCCAACCCAAACCATTCTGTGATTCTGTGCTAAGTTGCCATCAGCAATATCTTTGACAAGTACAAATACTGGACATGTACTATCAGGCCTAGCTTACATTTCTTGTTGTAATTGTATTTTCTCCTTTCATTGGCTTTTTAATTGACTATCTTTCTCTTTTCACTTTTATTTAAATTTGATCTCAAAGCCACTTTGCTTTGTTTTCAATGCAAGTTGCATTTCTCATCAGATTTAAAATAATCACTGGATTCTTTCATTTGCTGTTTCTCTGGAAGGTTGTTGGCAAACTAAAAAACCCTCCAACACACATCAAATGAGGTGAGACAAATTCATAAGTTTCTCTCACACCTTAATGTAAAGGACAGGCTGGGAGGTAACTTAGAAGACATTAATTTTCTGGTAATATTCTGGGTTTTCTTCTTGGGAATGATTTGCTATCAAGCAATATGTAACTCTATAATCAGAACAGGCTGTTTATTTCCCTGTTGCAGAGCTGCTGGGTGGAGAGGATTTTCATCCCCATTATAAGACGGAAATAACAACCCGCACATTTGGTGCTCACACACCTTTTTCCCAGTATTTTGGGAGGAAAATAGCCCATTATCTGTTCTTTGAATTGAAAGCAAGGTAATTTTCATCCAGTGGAGGAGCATTTGGTAATTTGCTGAGCAGCAGCTGGGCTGTCACCCAGGGAGGGCCGAGGGTACCACGGCCATCTCCATCCCACCGATGGCCACGGGGCTGGACCTGCAGCCCCCTCCTTTTCCCACCAGCAGCCAGAACACCAACGTGAGCTTCTGCCAGCTGCCAGAGTCTTCTATCCCCAGCAGAAAAATATCTGCTCCCTTTGAAAAAGAGCCTTTCCAAGCTCTTGTGCAGCTGCCAGCCCACGGGGGACAGATCGTGGCCGTCACCCCGGCTGCTGACCCTGCCCGGAGCTGCTCGGCCTCCCCGCGCCGGAGCTCGACAGCCACGGCCTCGCTCGTGTGTCTGTGCTGCTCCAGTTATTTTGGAATTTGGCTTTCCAATCTCTCAGCTCCTCACTTTCCACCCAGCCCCTCAGTGGTTTGCAGAGGGTGAGGGGAGGGGGTGTGGGCCCCCTCCCCAGGGGAGGCCGCGCGCCTCTGAATGCGCACGCGAAGGGAAAGGAAAATGCTGGTAATTAATGAAATGAAGTAATAAGTAATGAAATGAACAACGGTGGAATTTACAGAGCTCGACTACTCAATGGTCATGATTTCTCTCCCTAACTACATCCCCTTTTTAGCAACTCTCATGCCAACCGCTACTCTGTGAACTACCTGAGAAGCCTGAGGCAATAACGGTCAAGAAAGTTTCTTTTTTTCACACAGCTTAAAAAATATTTCCATTTATTAATTCTTCTCTTTGAAAATGAAGACTTTAAGTGCCTGGCTCAGTGCTGCTGCAGAGTCACACTTGAACTCCCTGCTTAGGGATCTCACACTAAGGGGGAGTGAGTGTCAAGGACCCACATTCCCAAATTAACCACAGAAATAAAACAAGGCTGCAACTTGACTGGGTAACTTCTCCAAAACGAATGCTAGGAACCCAAAACTGCACTTTGGAGTGATTAAATTTGCCTTCAGAATCCAGCACAGGTCTCTTTTTTGCTGTATTAACATGAACATTGTAATGGAGTCACAAGGAGTATCTGCCTAGAAAACAGGGTTCACTCCCCGATGTTGTATTTTACTTTAGCCCGTCTGTAACAGCAAAGCTGTGACCACAGTGAGGATGGAGTTGTTTAATCACTGGGTGGTTCCATGGACAGAGAAGAATACAACCAGGAGAGGAATTTCTCCACAAATACTGACTATTTGCAAAGCATCACTGATGGAAAAGGAGCAGGGCCACGGAAGGCAGCCTGGGCAGGACAGGCTGAGGCAGGAAGCAGGAATGCCCAGCTGATGGCCAGGAATCGGAGCCAACGCTATGCTCAGCGTCAACTTGAGGCCACTGACTTCACGCTGCATTCCCAGGTCCCAGTGAGGTGCCTTGACAGCGATTCTCCCGGCTTTATTGATACCAGAAAGGCTGCCAGGGAGGTGTTCATGGTCCAAATGCCAGGGAAATGGCACAGAAGATGATCACACACGTTACAGACAGACTACAACAGCTGCCCTTATCAGGAGCCAACTGATACCCTACGGTTTAAAATCAAGACAGCCACGGCCAACTGCTCCCGAGCCCAATTCCAAACCACGCAGGAAGAATGTGGAAACTTCACCAGGATGTGCCAGGGTGCTCCAGGGATAAGCATGAAGGTAACTCCTTGGCTGACGTAGTTGTTGAGCTCTCAACTTTAAAACCGCATTTGCACCTAGCACAAAAGGCCACAACTTTCCCAAGTCCAAGACTCAGTAACTGGTCATCAAACACAAACTATCTCTGCAAGGAATTCCTGCAGTCGCCTTCTGAGCCATGTGATCTCTCCTCTCTTCCATTTCACAGACTGCATTAACCACAAACATTTCACGTCATACATTTTTATTAACCTGGAACGCCAGCCAAGGACTGCAAAACCATCTCTCTCAGTTTTTTTTTGATTCAACAACAAAAACCAGCTCCAGTTTGAGAAGGTCTGCCAGCATCACTGGATGGATCACTTTGGTGATGTCGTGGTGTAAGGATTCAGCTCTCCCTGTGCTAATCCCAACAATGCTCTGGAGCACCATCGGACAGCTCTGCCCACCGAAAACAAACCAGAACAATGCAAGAAAAGATGATAAAACATGGGGAAATGGGGGTAAGAGCTTCTCCTTTGCCACCACAAGGCTACTGAGCTCTTCCCATAAGTGCATCAGGGTGGTATTCCCGAATATGGGCTGCCAGCCTGAAACACGCTCCCTTCTCTACTTCATCTCTCCCAGAGCAGCCAACGTGACAGAATTCTGGTATCAGGAAAAGGGGAAGATCCTCCCAGCACAGTGTTAACTACCTGCCCACTCAGCAGCTTCTGTACTGGAAAACGTTCCAGGAATCTGTATTACATAAATAAAACCACACCGGATACCTGGCTTTGCCATCACTCCCCGATCTCTCTGTTAATATCATAACGACGCTAAACCATACTGAGGTTTTTCCGATTTGCGTTCCCGAGGGATGATAAGAAGTAATCTCCCTGTTGTTACAAACGCTTTATTTTGAAAAGAAAAGCTTTTATGCATATTTTAGTTGATCTAAATACAGTAGATCTCGGGTTTTTAAATCACCAGATAATATGCAATTATCTCAAGCTAGATTCTGATTTCGAAACAAGCTCTAATTAGCTCCCCATTTTATGCTGCTATAATCCTTTCTTCAACTCCCATGAGTGTTACTATTGCTAAGCAGCATGAGGTTAGGAATGATGGATGATACCCAGAAAGGAAGACAAACAAAAGGGAAATTCAAAATCCCCTGAGATCACCCGCAGCTGTATCGGCAAATGAAGATTTCCACATTAGGTCATAAGACGACCCTTACAGAAACACACACCAAAAAGGCACGTCTTCTTCCCACTGAGTATTTGCAAGTCTTTAATGTAGTATATAGAGAGTATATGTCCTTCACAGAGGGTAAAGACAAAAGTGAATGTAAAAATTCAGCTTTCCTGCGAGCAGCCAAGGAATCAACAGCACCAAAAAGGAAACTCTGTCTCAATCTCCTATAGATACACAGCACAAGCCCCCAAAAATAAAACCAACTAATAAAAGCTGTGCACAGTACAAGTATTGAGAAAAATATCCAAGCCTTCTCCTGGCACATGGCAACTGTTCAAACCCACCCCAGCTCCCATCAGCAGTAATGCAACTAAATAAGGGCCAAATTCATCATGAAAAAATGCTGATGCAGTTGGGTGACACTAATTCAACTTTTTTTTCCATGTGATTTGGTCCGTGCTTTTGACACATAAATCATTAAAAAGGCAGATTTACCCAAGGGCATTAGAGCATTTAGGTGGAAAGAAATACACAGAAAAAATGTTAGAAAAGGCACAGCAATACTATTTTTGACCACCTAGGGTACAGACACCATTTTTGTGTAAAACATGTTCTCTGAAACTTGCACAAAATCACCAAGCCTTGAAGAAAGCTCAGAGGCAGAAAATACAGGTATATACCTGGCTGTCATTTTGGTATAGACTGTTTTATATAAAATTCATAAATACAGCTTCCAAAGAAGAAAACCAAGCCTGGCTTCTCTTTGCTATCTCAACATACATATAAATATGTAATATATATATATTTATCCATTCATTACATGAAACACTGATGGGACCATGCGTCCACACATGAAAATGGAAAACTACTGGACAAAAGGTGAGATTCTCATGAATGAGGTGTTAACCAAAACCTTATGATCTAGAAGTGTAACTAACTGGGTCAGAAATCCAGAAAATCTTGCTAGTTTGATAGAATAGAGCCAAACAGTAATGAAAATACTCCCAGCTAATAAAAGTTGGAGTCGTTACTATGCATGTTGACACTCTGTACACTGAAGACCTTCTTGGCAAAGCACTCAGGAGCCACTGAGTGTATTAGTTTAATTTCACTTCTTTCCCTTCATGCATTCAACAAGTTCCAAGCCAATTATATTACATGGAAAAGGCTCCAGACCTTTCCTCGTTTCAAAATTGTTCTGATTAATTTCTGTTTTAAAATTACAAGTATGCAACCTTCTCTGCCTTGATTTTCCTGGGAAATGTCTCAGAAGACCAGAAAATTGGAGCTGTCTCTCTCCTTTTTTTTTTCTCCTTGCCCTGGAGTGATGGATCTTTCACAAATGCATAATTATTATTACCTTTTCCAAACTGTTTGCTGCATTTTTAATTACAGAACAGCTGCTAATAAAAGGAAATTACCAAACTGCCCTTCCTCATTCGAATAACTTGGTTTTTGCTCTTTTGTTCTGCCTGGTGTCACAACCTTCCTTATTCCTTCACACAGAAAAAGCCACCAAGAAAAGAACATTTTGTACAACAATTCTATTTTTAATCCTCCGAGAGGAGGTAGGAAAGGGCACGAGCCCATTTTCTCATTTGTAAGTCGGCTTTAAGGAATGAAGGAGGACAATCATCAATAACATGATTTTATTAGCTGATAGGAACGTGTCACCTCACAAAATATTAGCTCAAGGGCAGGAACTGACAAACGACACTGGGAGTGTGGGAGGGAACAAAATATCCCGGCAGCAAAACTGAACTTCCTGAAGGAAATCACTTTCAGCTCCCAGCGATCCCCCCGGGAATCCAGAAGGGGGTCGGATTTTAATACTATGGGCTTGTCTTTCCATCTTTTATAATTAGAGCTAGTCATAAATATGAAGATTAGCAATAACAATGCAGCGTTTCCCAGCTCCTCTGATTTCGAATTCCCCTTAAAATGGCTACAATTAATTACTCATATTTTCCACGCCGTCTCAGGCGTTTGTAACTGTGACACTCTTGCACGGCATTGATGCCACAAAAAAAAGTACTCAATGGCATGTTTTTAATGAACCATCACAGGAAATTTCCATGTTCCCTAAATGCTTGGCTATAAGTAACAATAGCCCTATGATTGCAAATCATTTTCTCCCATTTTGGTTTTGTTTTCATGGCTTGTTTTTACTGGGGGCATTTTCTTTTTTTTTTTTTGCTTTTATGTATTTATTTTCAACTGTTCTTCTTAAGAAAAATGTGGACTGAATATCATCACAGATTTTCTTCTAGTAAAATCTTTTAGAATGCAAAATAGTTTCCCCAGTAGAGAGAAAAAGCACTTTGGTTGGGATATTTAGAGTAAAGCCAGCGAGCTGCAGAAAAAAAAAAGGAGTGTTTCAGAATAGCAGAAAAGTGGAAGAAGAGCACAACCCATCCCTGTCTGTGTCCTGAAACGCAGCAATTCTCCAGCACAGGGCACTGGCTGTAAGCACAGAGCAGGGCATGGGTATTTTTCTGGAGTGTTTTACGTCAGTGAAGCATTTCATTGGTAAGAGGCTGTGTGGGTAGAGTTTGGTATCTAACAGCAGGAACACAGCTGTTCTCTCCTGCCTCAGCCTCCCTCCTGTCCTGTGGCCATCTCTAAAGCCTTCAGCCACTCACTTCCCTGACACTCAGCTTTGCTGCATCTGCTTTTTTATTTTTTTTAATTTAATTTTTGCAAATGGAAAAGAGAAAAAAAGGTCAGCTGGGAATATTTAACGAAGCTCAAAAAAGACATAACGTGGTCCGTTCCCCACCTTTGGATTAACAAAGCAGATTTTGTGCAAAGGAGAGTGGAAAAAACCCTACCAGCGAGTGAGGCAGCTGGAGTATGTGGATCACATTACAAACCAAGGGCTTGTTTTACAGCCATTGTCACATGTCACATTGATAAGCTGAACTATGGCAAAAGAAACCCTTACAGAGCCAATGATCTCTAAGATCAGACAGAGTCTCTTTACCTAATATATGCAGCTAAATATGTGTGCTCCCTACATCTGCCATAGCAACAAGGAGAGAAGGAGGAATTAACTGCATTAATAAAAAAAAAATCGAAGGGACTCCTGTATGATACAACAAAACGTGAGAAACTTTCTGGCATCAAAGCAAACGCAACAAAAGCACAGAGAATTATTTCAGAGCAAATCATTGAAACCAGCTGATTACCTGAGCTTGCACATCCCTGCTGTAGGGAATCCTGTAATGATGTCACAGAGTGAAGGACTAGATAAGAGAGGAGAGGAAAATCAGGGAACAATAAAAGGAGATGCCAAACCACAAACTAAACAGTAAGCAGGCTCAACAAATAGCAAAGTGCTGATCTCGGCAAGGGCTCGCTGCTCAGTTAACTCAGTGGCACAGAAAGGTACGACCGAGGCCAGGCTCCAGCCTGGCTTTTCTGTGTCAACAGGTATTAGGGGAAGAGACAGCCACAATAAAAGTGTCATTGCAACCCAGCATTCCCCCTTTAAAGCTTAGTTTTCCAGCTCACCTCCTGAGACAGCAATCGATATTCTCCCTGGAACAATCCAAATCCCCTGTGCAACCCTAGGAAACAGCGCGCAACATTTTCCAGCTCTTTGGCCAAAATTTTTGGGATTGTGTATCGTATTCATGCCTAGATAATATCACCCTAATGAGGAACTTGATAACTGCTGCTTATCAATTACACATAAACGATCGTAAACGTTCCCAGCGCGTCCCCTTAGGGACCGGCCGGGCTGCCAGGGTGGGTGTTGCCACTTCCACAGCGCCTGGACCAGCACTGGTGCAAGGCTGGCTTACTGCAAATTTAAAAAAAAAAATAAAAAATACAGAAAATAGAAAAAAAAAGTAGGAAAAAAAAAAAAAATCTCCTCCTCCTCAACTCAAACAACATAGTGGAATTTTAATTACCTTGTCCTTGTTGCTGCCCTTGTGCGGGCAGGACACACTGTCCCAGCTCACCATTCAACCAGAGCTGCATACGAATAAATGGTTCTCGGCCTTTTTGGGTCAATTTGCTCCATGGCTTTGGCCTGGAGAGCATGTCACTGACACTTCCTTGGGACAGCCCCAATACCTGAAGTGAAGCAACCAAGAACGGCACGTTAACACACTGGCAGTGGAAACGGGGGGAATTTAAGTCATTTTGGTTTCCTTTACTATCTTTCTCAAATTGTTTGTATGTGGACAATTATAAAAACTGTAAAAATTGGACAACTACAAAAACTGGTTTCTGTGGACACTCGGAGGGAAATGCTTTTCTTCCTGCTGTGTTGCCTTGTGAAGGAAGGTGGGTTTTTCCTGCAGGATCTGGGTGGCAGCAGCCTGGTGAGGCATTTGCATGCTTTTCATATTTTGTGTCAAACAGTTTCATCAGTTTTAACAGGAAAAACACCGAGTCCAGGCACACACAGGCAGATGAAACAGGCAATGACTGGCATGTATTTTGTTCTCAAACAAAAATAATTGGGACTTTTGAGACTAGGCCTATATTTGGTTGATTTTTGGGGGATGAATTATAACGATGTGTGTTTTCACCTGTAGCAGCGGCTGCTCCACATAAGTAAATATTTAAGAATACAGCCGACTGCAGTGGGGGGGAATTTGAGACAAGCAGAATGCAATTACTTGCCTGGAATTCAGCACAGGTACAAGAGTTAAAAATCATACTTAATGAAAGCTGCCATGGGATCTTTAATGACCCCAAGAGGTCAAGCTTTTCATTTTACATCTTAGTGAGAAGGTAATAGTGCGGTGCCAGCTCCTATTACACTTTTATATTGATTCAATACTTTATAGGAAGAAGAAACAGCAAATGTCCAACACTTTTTACAGCCTGGGAGGGGTTTTCTGGTGGTTAAGGAACCCTCAAAATCCCACGTGCTCAATGCTTAGGGCCCACAACGTGAGAACTTCAGGGAGCCTTATCTGTAATCAAACATTGCTCTAAAACATCTCAGAGCACGCTGAGGCACCGAGCACCAGGTATAAGAAATGACTGGGAATTCTTGACTTCAGACTAAGGAGAGTTAGGGGATTTTCCATGTGTTTGTTTTAATGCCCTTGTGCACATTTCCAAATAATAACGAAGAAGGAAAAATGCTCTTGTGTCCATAATCTTTGCTTGTAACAAAGTTAAGACTCTCCAGTCATGACAATGGTATTACTCAAATACTCCACGAATTCATTACATTAAACATGAAATATTGAGTCTCAGCAACGTTTGCTTCAGCTTTCAAGGTTTCTAAACTCGGGGCCTCATTCCTAATTCCAAGTGGCTGAAGCCAATCCCTGTATAAAAACCCCTGCAATTCCTACCACACAGGGAAACGAACACTTTGCGAGCTTAGTTTTGAAACACTTCACACACGGAGCAAAAACATTTTTCCATAGGACACCCGTGGCACATCCCCCTCTGGCTCTGCACCCGCGTAAGGAGCAGAGGGCACAACCACAACACTGGTGAAACAAGAGAGAACCACTTCTTTACCTTTTCCCCAAAGATCCTTTGGCAGATGCCATTCTTTGCTAGCTTTTCCTTGACCTGCCGCGTTAGCTCTATCGTATCCACCTCCTGGTACATATAAATCTCATACTGCTCGGGTGTCAGTGGAGGAACCGAAGGTTTGGATGGCTTGGACAAGGACACGATAGGGGATGAAGGGAGGGGGCTATTTTGTGGTGTCTCACTGCGACTCGCCCCAGTCATGCTCAATTCAGAACTCTGCGAGTACGGAGATTCCGCGTTTGGCCACTCTTTCCAATACTCGGAAGAAGACGGTCCTTGGAGCTGGCTACGATCTGGCCTAGTCTGATTGCTGACCTTTTCTTTTCCACCACTGGCTTCCTCAACTTTTATATCTTCGGGAAGAGCTGCATTTCTTCTCTCATGCTGCACAGTATTCCACCAATGGTCCTTCCAAACACCACCACGTCCCAACTCATTTTTAACATGCCTCAACATACCCTGGGCAGAATCACTTATTCCATGAAGCTCTAAAACAGGTGCCTCCTGAGGCTCCTTTTTGAGCCCAGAGAGGTTCTGCAATGCAGAGATACTGGAATCAGTGACAGATGAATGTTTCTTCAGGGATATGGCCAAAGGAGAATAGCTGGAAACCGAAGACATTGCAGGTGTAGACACTAGTTTGGGGGACAGGATAGAAATGTCAGCTTGAGATAGAGGTGGTGTTTTTAAGGCAGGTTCAAGGGCAGCCTGCTGTGCCTCCATTTCCCGTCGGGCTTGTTGCAGAATGGATCGAATTGCATCATCAGAATTGCCACTGCTAGAGGCAGAAGGCGGCTGAGCCGGCTCAGCTATGAAAAACAACCAAAAGACTAAATGCAACAGAGGAAAACGCTTTATATTCAACACGTGCTACTGTAAACAATTCCCTGACAGGACAAAAAAAAAAAAAAACGGGGCTGAAATACATTTCTGGACAGGAGGGAGGAGTTTTCACTAAGCAAAGATTTGCACTTTTCAAAATAAGGTAAGATTTCCAAAGTTCTTCACTGGAAAATTTTGAGAGTTGCCAAAGTGCTGGATGTTTGCACGCACAGACTCAGCTGCACAAGTCTGGGATCACTTGCCCTTCCACCATTGTAAAAATTTTCAAATAAATGCCTTTGAAAATCAAGCCTTCACCTCTTCCTCCCCCACCCTCAAGTGGTCAATAACATTTTATAGCAGCATTTACAAAGTTATTTAACCTTTCACTTCACTCTTTTCTCCACAAATGAATTTAACACGCACTCAGAACTGAACACAGCTGCATTCACCTGGACAGACTATTATAGCATAAATAAGGTGAGACCTTTTAACTTCAAAAACACAACACACAAATTACACCAAAGCCAGAACTTTAGGAAGAGATCATCATTATTTCATTTGACAAGCTAAATATGCTCCTGCTTCCTGTTTTCTTGTTCCATGGTCCCAACCACTGAAATAAACAGCTCTACCAGAGCCAGGCTGACACCTGGCCATCACCCTCTCCCTTATCCGAAGCTCTAGGATGGAGCCACGGGTGCTTTCAGCAGAGATAACCCCTAAATGCAGCATTCCAGTGGGGAACCAGGATTTGGGTGGCTGTGCTGCAGCAGTCGGGGATGAGCAGAGACCGGAACGTGGGTGGGGAATTATCTCTGCAGTGCCAGGAGTTTTTTGCAGTGGCATCTGCTTCTATTTCAGTCTCCACTGAGGTCCCCAGTGCTTGGAAACCAGTTCCTCTAAAAGCTGCTCTAGAGAGAACAGGGAAAGCGAAGCACCAGGTTGGAGCAGGGAACCCCCACTCTGCAAGGAGTGGCCTCAGAGTGAAATAAGATTTGAAACATGCTGTGGATTGCTCCAGTAATACCATGGCTCATCTGAATGCATTTCTCAATTTGCCTCCCCACATTCCTTCCTGTCACGCACTGTAAAATACATGAAAAGCTAAGAAATGGGAAAAAAAGACAGCGAGACTCTCTCTGCTGTTTTATCTGCTGGTTTCACAGGGAGTTTTGAGGCCGAATTAATATTTGAAAGGAAGCCTGAGACTCTCAGATGAAACATGCTACTGAATAACATTCTTGCAGTTTCCTGCACAAAGCCCATATTTTTCTCCGTGTAATAAGTTCTTGTATAAAGCCATATTATTTAGATCATATATTAGCTAGTGTTTTATATTCTGCCATGAGATTAACTTAGTTTTCATTTGAAAGTCAACTATTCAAAACTGTAAACCAGTATTTACTTTCAAAAATGAAACAGAAGTATTGCACAGTAATTTCTACTTCATCCCATAGCAGTACTGGGAACTCTTAAAGCTGAGAGGGCTATGGAATAGACAGAAATGTTAATTACATGACAGCATACAATGAGAAATTAGACTTATCTCAGGCTACGAGGGATTTTTTGGGAAAGGGAATGTGTTTTGGATTTGCCAGTTCATGCACTGAATACATTCTGTAACCAAAAATAAAGTCATCTAAGAGGCAAGGCTGAGTTTGCCTATATGAGTACAGGATGTACCTTGGTGCTGGGACTGGTAATTGCTGCCTAGAGTGTGACCTTCACCCCAACAAATCCATCCAGTCCCTCTCCCATGCACTTGTGTCCCTGGGGCCTGAGTGAGACAGAAGCGAAGAGAAAGCAGGAGCCGTTCCCTTTCCAAGGAGCAAACTGGGAGAAGAAAGGATTCTGCAGGTTCCCCTCAGTGACTGCTGCAGGTCTGGAGGGCAGCCAGGAGCTCAGAGCTCTGCACAGGGATAAAGGTGTTCAGAAATCCCACAGGGAGCAGGGCAGAGCAGAGACCCCACCACGCCGTGACACCTGCAACCTCAACTTGGGATGTCTCAGAGACAGAAACAACTCCACTAAATAACAATAAAAATCTCCAAAAAGCTCTTCAAAACCTACACTGAAGGTTTAAAGAATGTAATTAACTGACCAGAAAGCTCATGGCAATTGTTTTAATTAAATTCTGCAGTAAAAGGAGGCAGAGACAAAATGAGGCTGTACCTGTTTTCTGTACTTGCAGCTCCCTTTTGGCTTGTTCGAGAATGGATTTGATGGCTTCATCAGAGCCAGACTCCGTGGTTCGGATTCGTGTGGTTATGTTACCTGGGGAGGAAAACACAGCTAATGACACCAGGAACACTTTTATCTGGCTGTTTTTGTAACACAAAGACACGCTGTGTACGATACACGGCCAGCACAACCTGAGGACAACTTGCACAGGACCTTTACCAACATTTACATCACACAAAGAAAGTACTTAACACAATAAAAGAAAAATATCCTCGTTGTGCCTGTTTCTAGCTGCCCTGGAATGGTGAGAACATCAGAGGAACAACTAGGTGGTCATATATTCCATTTCTGTGGTAACATATATAGATCTATTCTTTTTCCTTTTCTTTTTGGTTTTTTTTTTCTTTTTTGGAGGGGGAGAGGAAACAGAAGAGAAAAGAACCAGAGGGGAAAGGAAGACAGCTAAAAACATAAGCCCAGGAATCAACTTTAAAATGGCATCAGCTGCTAGGCAAAGTAGGATGAGTATAAATTCAGCCCAAAACAGAATTAAAAAGTAACTAGATAAAAATAATTTTTAACTTTCTAGAGGTTAATACATTAAGAGAAAGAGTCATTTAAACACAGATACCATTTGAAGCACTCTCCAGCTAAGAGCTATTACTTGGTTGTTTGGTTTTGCTTTGGGTTTTTTTTGTTTTTTAACCTCTAAGGGGAAGAAAAGGAGGGAAAACTGTGAGTGCTACTGCACTTAACTGCATTTTCCATTATGAGATTACTGTTTGTAAGCAAGCTACGTAATTTGTGACTGGAGTCAAAATAACTACAGACTTTTGATGTACCTGCTTTTGTTTTTCCTTCTTTCTGGTCTTACTAAAAGAAAAATTCTGCAACTAGTCTATAACAAAGAAAATGTGCAGACTTCCTGTTCAGTGATAATTTATGGATCTGATGTTCACTTATCTTGTTGTCTTTTTCATATATAACACTGAACTAAGCATCACACTAATTCAGCCATGTATTAAAGTGGAATTTGTCAGCATAAGCCCCATGAGAAGAAGTAAATCTAGAGCAGAAGCAGTATGCAACTGATGTTGTAACTGTGCAACTTTCTCCCTCCAAAACCACAAAAATAGCAAAGAGAGCATTCCAATAGATCTGATGACTTTATAAAGCCTCTTCTATCACTTCTCTCTTTTTATCTGCGGACGCAGGGAGGATGGCAGTGGAAGAACTATCCAAACAGGATTACGTTAGTACAGCAGCAGCAGAATTAGAAAAAGCAAAGTGTTCATCTAACCCATGGTTTGTTTTATACTTACTGTCTGTTTTTCTATCAGATTCCAGGCCAGAATCAAACTGCACAGTTTTAAGGAAACACACAGCTAAAGCACACTCCACTTCCTAGGGATTGACTGCAAAGAAAAACACCTGCCTGTGACGTACCTTCAGACCCATTTCTTCGTTTCGGTACTTCCTGAAATAGTCTGTTCAGGTTCTGGCCTGGATTCTCTGTTGAAAAACAAGTTTGGTAAGAACAAAACAATCAGGGGATGGTTGCTCTGACATCACGGGCTGTGTGACATGAGGAGCTGGCCCTGAGCTCTCCTGGCCCCTCGGGCCCCTGAGCAGGAGGAACTGGCTACTTGGGAAGAAGCAAGGCTGGCTGATTTGTTAATAAAGATTACAGCTATGTTCGGAAAGGAGATTAGACAGATATAAATAAATGTCTAGAGATACCAAAAATGAAGAGGTTAAAGATGGGCAGATAATCCCCTCAAGTACAATCATCAAAAGGGAGAACAGATTATAAATCTAACAGTGTGTGCTTCCAATTAAACAAAATCTAGGAAAACCCTGCCTGTCCTTTCCAATATTTCTTGACTGTAAACAACTTACTTTTCAGTTTCTCTAAATGTAAATCTCAGTCTTAAGATGAATCACAATGAAATGCATGTTACTTCTTAAAATCGCTGCCTTAAATATGCAAAGCTGCTTTAAACTGGGATTGTGTTTTAATTACTCATCTCATGCATCACCTACCCTATTTTGTCAGAACACTTTGGGGAAAAAACATAATCACACAAGACACAACAGAAGCCTGGTCTCAGTAAACAACCTCAAATAAAAATCCCCAAGTATTTCTGAGGGCTGATACCCCGAGTAGCTGCTGACCCTTTTCACTCCGTGTTTAGCTGTGGCACGGAGCTGCTGGGAAGTGAGGGCTGTGAGTGTCCCTGCTGCTCCCTCCCGCTGACAGGCACCAGCCAGCGGCTAAAAAAAGCACAAGCAGAGATACGAACCCGCCTGAGTGCTGCAAAGCAGGGCTGGGAGCTGAACCCGCTGCACCTGGCACCTGACTGGGGTGAGAGCAGCAGCAGCGCACAAACGGCCCCGGATGGGGAAGATCCTGGTTTGGAACATGTGGAGCTATGAGGAGCAGGGGGCTGGGGAGCACTTACCTCTCTGTCTGCCCTGGATGCTGCGAAGAGCCAAGATGTTCTGCTCGTCCGACAGGAACTGCTTCATCTTATGAAATGGCTCCTTGCCTCTCACAGTCAGTTTATTCCATGGCTTTGGCCGGGCCAGGATCTCGCTCACAGACCCTTGTGACAGTCCCAACACATAATGTCCAAATATCCGCTGTCCAATATTGTGCTTGATCAACTGCTCTTTCACCTGACGTGCAATTTCAGCCGTGTCTATCTCCTCGCCTTCAGAGATGCTCCCAGCACTTTCTGACTGGCTGGGAGATGGGGCCATGCCATTTACATCCGGGCTTTGTTGTAATGGACTTTGGGAAGATATGGAGTTTGTGCTGTATGGACCTGTTGGAAAAATCATGCTTGTGCTTCCTGCTTCCTGCATTGCCTTGGAGTAGAAGGACTGCATTAGCTGTCGCTGGAGGAGAGAGTTTAGTGCAAATTTTCCTGTGGAGGCCAGGGGTAAGCTGGGGCTCGCCAGGGATGAGCTGAAAAAGTCTTGACTTAAACCCGTTGGTGAGAACTGGTGTGTACCATTAGTATTGGAAGCCTGCTCCCCCGCGTTGCGGAGCAACTGGGAAGGAGGGGAGGCCGGCAAGGTTGCAGGACGCTGACTCTCAGGCTGGTCTTTCCCTTTTCTCCTGGCTGACCCTACAAGGAAGGTCAAACATAATGCATTATGGGGGGTCAAAGAGGGAAAAACCAAGATAAAAAAATGCAAAGTTTGCCCCGCAAAGGGAAAAAGTGCAGATTGACACGGGCCAATGGAGTGGTGGTGGGAGATTTGGTTTTGTTTGTTTTTGGTTTGTTTTCATTTGTTGGGTTTTTAATTTTTTTTGTTTTTAAAATTTTTATTTTTAGTTTTTTTTTCCATGATTGAAATTTTTTAAGCCAAACAAGGCCCCCAAAACAAACAACATGCATTTCATGTTTGCACCTTTCTTGTATGTTGCAGCCTGGAGAATCCCCCTTACAGACATTAACACTAGAACAGTTACATGAAGTGCAGTGATACAGTTAAATAAATGCAGTTACAGACAGCAAGTCTCTCTGTTGTCTCTCATTCAAGATATGACTCATTGGACCTGACTGAACCCAAACGCAGCAAACATTTACATTTTGGAACAAACCAATTTGAATAAAGGAATAACCATTAGGTGGATGCACCAAGATCGCTCAGTTAGAAGTCAAAAAACGCTTCAGAATTCAGTAATCCCAGGGCCAGTGGCAACTTTTAACTTTCTTCCAGCTGCAAAAACCATAAGCATTCAAGTATCTGGAAATTCCATGACTTTCCATTTAAAAAATGTGCACACAAGATGTAAAAGCCCACGTTAGGAAAGCCAAACGGCAACCACACTTTGCTGGAAAGAAAGGATTTTGCTTTCCCAAGCTGACCTGCTGGTGGTATCTCCAAGGGTATCGGACAGGAAGACTCTGTTCTACATGCAAACGTTTTGCACAACGCTGTGTGTGGGGGAAAGAGATGGATTTGTTCCCAAAACAGAAGACAGCCTCAAACACTGGTACAGCCTGTAATGCCTCTTCCTTAACCTTTATAGACTCTCTAAGCTTTACTTCGTTATCCAGTCTATAAAACTACAGAAATCCAACGTTACTCAGTGTTCCTGTTGCTCATTAATCCTCCTGCCACGCATTAGCTCAGACACTCAGCTCTCACTCAGCCCTCCCTCCCGTCACAGGACAGCAGAGGCACCAGAAGAGCCAAAATTTGGGTGAACCTACCGCTCAGGTCGCTGTTGGTGATGCGCAGCGTGGCGTTCTCCGACTGCAGCGAGCGGTTCTTCTCCAGCAGCAGCACCTCCAGCGGCTTGGATGCATCCTAAAGGAAACCAAAGGGGGAGGTTTGTTTCTCAAAGCACTGAGAGTCTCACTCAGGCACTAAAAAGGATTTCAGAGGGAAAAAAATAAAAAAAACCAACAAGTGCTCGACTGGTCTCTGAAGGCGGCGAGGGAATTCGCCGGGCGTAGATCTGCAGGAATCACTCCGGGCTCTGGTGTGAGCCATGGAAGAGATTCACTGTTTCATTTTCATTGTATATCATTCATCAGTTCTGCATTATTTTGAGATGTGTAACGGAACGTTTTCTTAATCCTACTTATTTTTAAATGGTCCTGGCACGCTTTCCGTTTACAAGCTGTAGACCTCTTTTAATCTGATTAAAACAGGAGTTAAGATTATATTATTCCTTCTAGGTCAACTGACCCAAGCGAAGTGTTTCCTTGACATGCTGCTTTTCAGCAGAAACAGTTTGTTCAAAATAACATCAGTCAGAGAAACCTGCTATTTACCCTCCCTCTAAATATCTAACCCTTGATCATTAAAAAACTCATTGAAAATGAATCCCAGGATATCAATATTCAGTTCGGGTTTCAGAAGCAGGAATTTAATTCATAACCTTTAAACTTAAGTAAGATTAATTTGCTGGAACAGCAGAGCTTTCTCAGTACTCAAAGGTTTGTTTTCTTCTGTGAAAAGAAATTTTCAAGGCTAACAAATACTTAAAAATGCTGAAGTCCTTGCTCAGTGTGCTGCCCGTACACCAACTCCAATATCTTTAAATAACTCAACTTCACAACATTCTGGTTTATCCACTCTAGCACAGCTCAAACGTCACTTTGTCCTTGACCACTTAAAAGAAATTAACAGACAAGAAAAAAATGTCCAGTTCAGCTTTTTACATAAGAAAACATCAGGAAAAACAAGGATCGATCCAGAAGCCTCAACATCAACAGGAAACTGTCAATGTCAACACCAAGGAATTGCAAGACAAAATCTTTGTTAATCAACTGAGCTGCTGAATAAGTAAGAAAACAAAAGTAAGTTCAGTACCTGCGCACCAGAGCTTTCAGATGGTGCAAACTCCATGGATTTCAATATACTGTGGAAGGCAGAAAAAAGAAATTACTTTCTATTTCTCCTTTTCATAACAACTCCACTAATGAGCATTAACATTATCATTTCCTGTTCTCCAGCAACACCACAACTTTCCTTGCAGTAACACAGTCTCCTAATGAATATAGAGTAACTCTTCAAACCAGCTATTGGACAAGAAAATTTTCTCGAGCGTCATCTAAATCATTCCATATGCAATCCCACCAGGCCAGTTTAAAGCGTAAATTTAAAGGTTAATAAGGATATAACATTTTAAGCTGTCAGAAACGATATAAATTTATCTGTGAAGCTGGAAGGGAATGAGGAAGTTGTAGCAAAGCAACAAAACAGGGGAATCACCACCACAGTACAGCACTTTATAGAATATACACCAGCTCACCAGCAAGGAAAATATGCACAAATAATCTTCCCAACCAAGGCACTACAGGCTAAAAGGCAGTTTTTCATTTTAATAACCCCCTTGTTCTATGGCAAAGGCAAGACAAAATGGCTCAATATTTCTTAAGAAATATGAAAGATCCAAATATTTATAAGTACATTAGGAGAGGAATCTGATAGTCTCATTGTCAATATTTTATACAAATAGTGAGCGGTCAGAGGATGTCTCCCTTCAGAGGCTTTCAGAGCTGTGTTGTCTGGCAAACCAGAATCTTACAGGAATCCAGACTTATTACTGTGCTTTGTTGGATAAATTTGTTTTAAATCAGCCTGCTGCAGGCAGGACATGAACTTCCTCAGACTGAAGCAATGATTTCAGCTCCTTGCTGTACAAAGACAACATTCATTTGGTGAAGAAAAACACACAAACACATATAGATGGTGTTTACACAGCATTTGTCATGTATAAAGCACCAGGAACTCTGTGAGCAGGGACAATCTGTTTAATCATTATTAAACTGTACTAAAGGCTGTGGATCATGTATTAAAAGTTTTGGATGTCCCATCCCTAAAAGTGTCCAAGACCAGGCTGGATGGAGTTTGGAGCAACCTGGGATAGTGGAAGGTGCCCCTGCCCACGGCAGGGGATGGGACTGGATGAGCTTTAAGGTCCCTTCCAGCCCAGAACATTCAGTGATTCCATGACATGTGGAAACTGAGACAAAAAAAGGCAGAAATCCAGTATTAAGACACAGGGACCAGTTCTGGATGTCACGAGGAGCTGGCCAGGCACCCATTAACTGCCTGAACCTGTCCCTGCATTAATCCAGAGCTGGATGTGCATTAAGTGGCACTATGGAAATCAGGTCTCTGGGCCACTGAAGACCACTCGAAGTCACAGCAAATCCAAGGGGAAAAAAATCATTCTGAGAAAGAGACCTCATGCATTTTGCATCTGTGCATACTCATTGCACACAGGGTTAATTCTGACAGGCATTCCTAAAATATAGTAATTAATAAAATCACAAACCTCTGGCCATCACTTTCATTATATGGCATCACTCAGTGTCACCTCTTGCCTGGCTGTAGGGTAGAGCCATCACCCCATACACAGCACATAAAGTGATGCTGTGAAGACTCTACGTGGGCACAGCAGCTCAGCCACGTGCAAAACCAATTCTTCTGTGCTATCAATGGACTCGTGCCAGTCCAGAGGAGAGGCTGTGCACTGATGGCTCGAGTTCTCAGAGACCCTGACATCACTTGGACATCACAGCTGTGTGACTCAGGTGGCAAATCCCTGCCAAAAGCCAGTGCTTCTTGGGACACCCCTTCAGAGGCCCAGCTCTGCATCCCAGGGCTCCGAGGTGCTGGGGGAGATAAATGCACAGAGACTCATCCAGGGAAAACCCCAGCCACTGGCAGGTCGCTGTTTCCATGAATTCTGCAGGGAATGGCCTCTGCAAGGACAGCCAGTCCTAATGCACATCCTCATGATGCCCAAATCAGGAGACTCATCTGAATTTAAACCCGGTTTGAGCAGCAAATTATCCCGTGACTATCGTCCCGTGGGAAATCCCATTTCAGTTCAGACCAGCAGCACTTTTGTGACCCCCACTTACCACACATGGGTTTGCCATATGGAGCAATCCAGCAGCATTCCAATCTCCTTCCTCCTGGATGAGGCTAAACCAGAAAAAGCTGCTCTTTCCCCAGGGAGCAGAAGTGAGTGGTGCCCTGACCACACCGTGATGCCCCCAGAATCCGGCTGACAATGGTCAGCAGCATAAACCTATTTATGGTTATATTTGGTTCTCCACATCTAAAATCTGGCTCTAAAGCCTCGATCCCACCATCCCTCTCCTTGCACAGGCTGATGCATTTTGGTTCTGAGCACCTGCTGCCAGCTGGGACCTTCAGGAAGGATCCCAATCCTTGCAGCTTGCATTTCCAGTGAGCTCTGTGCAGGCAAGGTGTATTCAGTCCTTGGCTGGAAACCTGCTGACCTCTGCCTGCCTGAAGGGGATTCTGTGCTAACTGAATTAACTTTCTGACAATTTCAAGGTAATTTCCTATACAGTTAAAACACAAAATATACTAAAAATCAAGTTGATGGCACCTCTAATTGCCCTAAGAGGAATATTCACTCCAGCACGTTCATTTTTAAAAGAATGTAAAAGTTAAACAAGTCAAAAATGACTCTCCAAACGTGTCACAAAAGACACGTTCTCCTCAGGAATATGAGGAAGCACAACGTTTCTTCTTTGGATTCCAGGAATATCTTTGCCCATGAGATCTTGACTCAGTCTGTGGCTCAAGATCAGTTACCTGCTTTTTAAAGGGATGATCTTGTGACTTGAATCTGCACATCTAAGAAGATTTGAAAGATCTGGCTGTAAAGCAAAGCGTGCATTGGGACAGCTCGACTTTCTGTTCGTCTGATCCCGACTGCAAAGGCAGCAGGGTCAGCGCTGTGGTGCTACTCGAGAGGGAACTGAAAGGACACACAGAGCTCTCAGATCTCAAAAACAGGTTTAAAAGCCATTGGGCACAAAAGCCAAGGCAGAAAGTGAAGAATCCTCCTACCCCAGATCCTGACATGGGCCCACCTAAGTTCCTCCATGGTTAGAAGTTGGCTGATATTGAGACCCCTCAGCCTAGAATGCCTCTAACATCCTGGGAAGGATTAAGGAAAATACATCAGTGCCAAAACACCTAAAAAATTCATTCTCTTCCTGCCTCACTGACAAGACATCTCTTCTCTTGGTGCAGATGTTATGAGCAGTTCATTTCTGTCCGTGTTTCAGGGCACAAGGCAGGTGCAGCAGGATTCGGTGTGAGGGCTCTGGATCTACAGCAACAGACTCTTCCCAGTCTCCTTTAGAGCAACAGCCTCACTTCAGCTCAGACTGTCACTGCCAGGGGATGCACATTCAGCCTTCAGCACCCCTTTTGGATTAGATGGGAGCAGGGGAATGGTGTGGAGCAGCTGCTTGGAGGATGCAGCATTGCAAACATCCTCAGTGCTCTCTTGGAGGGTCTCAACCCCTGGACCATCCCACAAGATGGTGATGGACCCCACAGTCCTTACAAGCCACCTATCAATCCACAAATTAGAGATACAAAAGCTGGAACAGCTGGGAGAACAGGGTTAATTTACTGGCACCCAACCAGGGCCACTTCCAGGAGAGACTCCCATCTATTTCACTGCAGGCTCAGCCTGAGCAGAAACACCATATGAAGCCTCCTGTGTCACAGCTTCTCTCATCTGCCTTTCCATCCCTGCCCTCATGTAAGTCAGTGTTTCAAAAAAGAAAAATATTTTAAAATATTGGTATTATCACCAGGAATACAGGGTTTGTATTTAAAGTACAAATGCAAAATACACTTAAATGAACATATTCAATGAGTATATTGAGTTCTTGGCACTTAGAGTCTGGCTTTAAAGACCTGATCCTGTTGTATTAAACCTTTGCATTAAACCAGGTAGGATTCAAAATTCATTTGTTGATTCAACACATTTACATTTAATATCGAATGTAAGAAGCTGGGAGGTTGTGGCCTTATTCCCATTCACTGCTTTACATATGAGGACATAAAATGGCTAAAACCTGAATCTGTTCCCTTAACTCAGGAGAGGACATGGATGTATTTACCCCTATCACTAAATGATGATGCTATTTTGAAACCAGGTAATAATCAGGTATAATGACCAAAGAAATGGTCAATTCATTTAATTTAAGTGAAAATTATACCCCTGCATCAGTGTGTGCTGCAGCTGGTGGTGAACCAGAACCTCAGCCAGCGTGGCTTGAATAAATCAGCACCAGAGGCTGGGCAGTCGTGGGGCTTGCAAATCCAAACCTGCTTTCCATATTCTCCAGGGACTTGTAAACAAAAGCACATGACTACCAGGCTCATCTGAAATACCTCATTAAACCAGGGAATGGGTTATTTCAGCCTTTTTAAAACACACACAGAAACGCCAGAATGATGAAAGAAGAGATGGGAGTTTCTCGCAGTTATTTAAACCTTGACACTAAACATATTTCCAGTCAGAAAAGTTCTCTTCTGAACCTGACAGCTTATCTTGTTATAGTTTAAAATGAGGCTCTTTTAAGTCTCTTAAGAAAATCCCTGGAAATAGGAAGAGGCTGTTCATGGCTTTAGTTTAAAACCACAATACATTAGCAAAAATATACAGTGAAACAAGCCCAGCATTAAACTGGTAAGTGCTGAACACTGGCTGGCAGGAGCAGGGAAAAGGTACCATGGCCAAAGGCTCTGCATGAAATTTTTGGTCCACATTACCCTCAGCTGTTGGCTGGAGATTTTTAAAGAGTGGTCCACCTAAAACACCACAGATTTTGAGATTTTGAAACTTTTTTCCCCTTTGTGGACAGTAATTTCAGTGGCTTTTCTTCGTGGACACGTGTTTCATTTGCTATTGTGATCCCCTGCTGCAACAAAAAGGAGCACTCTCAGATACAGCAGTTCCACTGGTTCTGGATGCAATTTCTGCCAATATTCCCAATTTCCCCGTCTTTGTGGTTTTGACTGAATTCTTTATTGTTCCAAGAACACAGATTTGTGGCTTCATTTAACAAGCACTGTTAAAACAGAGTTTTTGAAAAAAATTATGTAAGCATTTAACACTTACTTTAATTCTTTCTTAACCTCTTCATAATCAGCCTGTCCTTTCAGTTTTTCTTCCAGTTGCTTTAAAAGAGAGAACATGGATTTAATTATTTACATTGTTTTTTTTCTGCAGGCTTTGAAAATCATCTTCAAATTATTCCATATATACAGCAGCGCACAAGTGAGGGTTAATGACTCATACCTAATTTACATATATTAGAAAACAAACTATAACCAATTAAACATAAACACAATTATACCTCGCTCATCCTTTGTTTACAGAGTGCCAAGCATGACAGAATTCAGTGGGTCCCAGTTTGGCTGTTTGCAATGTCACCGTCATGTGTTCAGTGAAGAGCTCGGGGATGAAGGTATTAAAAAAATGGGGCAGCTGAAATTTTCAGGGAACTGAGAGACTGAGTAAACAAACAGGATGCTTTGGCACATACTGTATTCTTAATAGGACAGTTGTTGATAACCTTATCTACATGATAAAAAGAACAGACTGAAGAAGCTGTTGTTGACTGGAATGCCTTAGGCTTGGAAGGCTCCTCGTGCCCCAACCAAACAGCTGCACCAGGAGGTTTCACAGGCGTTACTGACTGCAGGAACTGCTGTGGTTCCACACCAGACAGGGAGCACTGAGGCCACCCCAGCAGCTCCTTCTGCTCTGCCCCACCCAGGGTGGCCTCAATGGCTTCTCCTGGGTGCGAGGATGCCCCAAAGGCTGAACCAAACCCGCTGCCACAATCCAGAATGCAATGCCACACACTTGTACCTTACCCAGCTCCCAACAACAGTGCTCATCACTACGGGGTAAATGCTTCAGGAGGCCTAAAACATAGTGATACATAATTGATGCCATTACGTTGCTTGCAGAAGCCATGTTCATTTCAATAATTCCTTTGCTTAGTGCAGGCACACCTGATCTAAGCAAAGAACAGAACTTACTGGCTTGCAACTTCCATGGATAAATTCAGGCTAGCTCTGCTTCACTTCACTTTTGGTGTTAAAATTGGCACAGAATCCCAAAGGTCATGGGAAACAGAAATAACACAAGGACGTATCACCTCAAAGACAGAGAAATCTACTTTGAAAAGGAAAGGAATACATGACATGAAAAAGAAAAATAGGACTTCATGTCCAGGAGAGGCTGCCTTCAGGGGAGAAGGGAATTCAAGATCCTACACCCACTCTGGGGCTGCTCGTTGGATGCAGAAGGAGGGCAGGGGAGGGCTGCTGGGGACTTGGATAATTTCAGCAAAGCTGTTTAAAATGCAGCCCCACACAGCTGTGCAGCAGCCCAGCTATGGGGACACAGAGGCAGGGCTGGGGAAGGCCAGCAGATAGAACTGGTCTGTCTCCCGTGCCGTCTTCCCCGGTAAAGTCAGCGTGTGGATATCACCCATCTCAGAGCTGTACAAACCCCAAAATGATGTAGCACAGCACCCACAGAAGAGTGAATCCACGGTTTGACTCATCTCAGTAGTTTAAATGAGGCTTCTTCAGGTGACAACAGCAGCATGGTGGGGCTTCGTGGGACCTCCAGCTATTCTGCCATTTTTTACAGGATTTCCTACCCGGCCCTTTGCAGCTCCCACACTGCTGACATTTGTGCCGTGCCATTAGCACGGATATTAACGAGCAGTGACAAAGTGGACACCCACGTTATCAACACACAGCCCTCTCCACGCCCTGCTCCTGCTGTTTGACACCGCAGCCCGGCATCCTCACCACTGCTGACGAGAGGCCTCTCCCGGCAGGAATACCCGGGCCCCGCTCAACGAGCAGCTCTTAATGGATCACAGGAGCTGCTGCTCAGTGTGGAATTTGCACTCTATGGGACACTGATGAAACGAGTGGCCTCTTAAAAAGGTCTCGTGTCCCAGTGTCTTTTGTCATCAGTGACTTGTGCAGTCATTCCAATCGTGTTAAAGAGAAAAATAAAGTGTCTGTTTTAGCGAAAACAATTTTTTTTCCCACCTGGAATAAATATAGAGCAAGTTTTAGTCATTTCTTTGGATGTGTCCTGCCTTACCAAATTCCAGTTATTGACTGGAATTACAGGAAGCACTGACTTTGCTTTAGATAGCAGACACAGTTCTTCAGGTGTTTTGGCCCTGTACTTGACGTCATTAGGAAAATCCGGGTTGATGTGACCAGGAAAATCCTACAAATATTAAAGATGGCGAAGGTTTTGGTTATTTACAACACATGTTGAAATCTCATTATGGAAATATACTGTGTAGTCCCAGGGCCTGAGGTCTCACATTTTAAGGAGGGTCAGCTATAACAGGCCATGAGTTCAAGCAGCTTTTCAAGCTGCAGCTCAACACTGACCAAAACAGAGAGACTTCAACAAGGCATCCAAGCAGAATTTTTAATGCATCACGTCAGGCTGGAGAGGGATCTTTAAATGAAACCAGAGAGCCAGAGAGCCCTTGGTACTGGGAGGAGACTCAGCATCACAGCTGAGAGTTTTCCAAGCAGTCACAGGCAATGGGAGGATCTGCCAAACTCCACGATATCCTTCTGCTCTCCTTGGTCTTGTCACTTTGTCCTTCTGTCTCCGTTTGGAGCTCTACAAATCCACTACAATTCACCCTTTCCTTAACTCTGTGACTTGTACCATTTTGGGTCTAGAGCAGATGAGCTTTTACAGCAGGAGTAACTGGCTATTTATACCAGTTCTCAGTATAAAAAGGACCAGAAGAAATCTAAAACAAACAATACCCTGGATTAATATGTTAGTTACTTATGCAAGGATATGCTAAGAAAACAGCCTTTTGTAGAAACCACAGAAAAGCTAATGATTCCCATTTTAATGCAATCTGTATTAAATGCAATTCTGGGCAGGGAATTGCTATACCCTGACAGAGTATTTCTGAAAAATTTAGGTACAAAACACAGGTAGAAAAATAAAGAAAAAAAAAAGATATTGACAAAATGCAGCTGTTTTGGACTCTCAGGTACCTGCATGCTGCTACAGCAGTATGACAACCAGCAATATTTTACTTTGGATTGTATAAAAAACACACACATCCATCATGCCCAAGTACCTAATATAGAGATTGTTGCCATGGAAAATCTGCACCTAAACATCTACTTTACTAAACAATATAAACTAACAACTGAGGATGCAGTGCCTGTGTAGAAACAGAACATTTAGGCACTTGGCATCTTCCCAGTCAATGACTGTTTTAAAATGTATTAGTATGGTAATTGTCTCCAAGAACCCTGTAAAACGCACAGAACACAGGATAACAAAGGTTCAAGCTGTGAGACAATCTGGAGGAACTAATATCTTGCACTAAATATCAACCTGGTTAATTCAGACAAAATATATTCCAACGACCTCCAACACACAAAAATGCAGGAGCCAGAGGGCAGAAGGAATGGACTGGTGGCTTTTCTGCACATTAAATTTGCAAATAGCCCATGTTAAAGAATCATCTTGCATTTGTGGTGTGAATGAACCCATGTCAGAGCATGCACAGATTGGGTCCCTCCTTACATTATTTAGAAAATATAATTACTCCTGTATTGTTAACTGAAGAGGGATAGGTAAATAGCAGGGGCTGTATTGAGGGGCTTAAAAAATTTAAATAACCTATTAGATTAACACTGTAGATCAGTTTGGAGTGATCAGCTCACATTACTGAATTTTAACTGGGTAGCAGGGACGTTCTAGCACCCAGCCACAAAGGGTTAATTCAATTAGAGTGAGGAAAGTCTTGTTACTAGAGGACATGTTTTGATTATTAGATCAGATGAAGATAAAGAAGCAATAATTTTGAAAGTATTTCTGTATTGTTTCATTAAGTCATAGAGTATTAAACAATTCCCCCAAGATACAGGCTGAGAACATTGCTTTAATTTGTGAAACTGTGAGTCGTTTTTTGCGGAGGCGACCATTAAAACCTTTGTTATTTCAGAAGCAATTCCTCCATAATCAAACAGGAGATCAACACATCATCACTGAGCTTTGGTGCTTTGTACAACATGTGCCTGGCACAGGCTTTCCCAGCACTTTGGGGTGAAAGTAAGTATTTGGAAATATTTTTATAGTTGCAACAAATACGGTTAAAGAGGGTTGAAATGACTAAAACTTTATCAATAGAGGCACTACATCAGACACTATCAACAGAAAGCTAAATACAGAGCATTAGTCGGGCAAGGCTATGAGAAAATGGAAGGAGATTACTGAAATGGAAATCAAAGACTTGCTCTGTCATTTCTATGATCCTACTCCCTTTGAAGTTAATGGCTAAACTAATACTGACCTCACCAGGAACATGCTTTATTCCAAGAAAATCTGTCAAGTGCAAGGACTCAAGATATTTTCTATCAGGCTTTATGAAAAAGTAAAATAAAAAAATTCCCCGGAACATGGGTGTAGCCAGCAGAATGTGTCCCTCAAAACCAGGGCAGCTCCTTTCTCGCTCAATAGAAGTGGTGCCCACATGGTGACAGGTGGGCAGAGACTGATACCGTCAATGTCGTTACATAATAGGTGTCCTTTGCTCCACTGAATTTTCATCAAAATTCTGCAAAGATGGCTTAAAACAAACGGAAAGCACTGACTGCAACACTTCAGGCTTTCATTCCTAACAGGTATCTCTCCATGTGAATTATGCTCCACCGCAGCAAAACCAGTAACTGCTAAAAAATGTCAGAATTAGAGCAATTTGTAAGAGTTTCAATTGAACATTAAATCATTCTGATAGAGCAAAGCTGCCCACGCCACAGTCAGAGCTGAGTGGGAACTATCAGCCTCCTGCTCTCAGAAAACTCTCAGACTATCAAACCTGCAGAACGACCAAGTCTTTAATGGAATAGATAAATTTATCTTGTTTACACTTCGGAGCTCATAGATGGTGGAACAATGAAGGAGACGGGAGTTACAGGAAACTGATTCATACCCCACGTCAGGAAACATTTCTCATGCTCACTCAGAGATCAGAACTGTGTGGGCTCGGCACAGGGAAAGTGAAGCTGCCCAGGAGAGAGGTAAAAGGGTCACTCAGAGAATTCTTAGCTCTTCTTTCTGGTTCTAGCACAGTGCTGCTCGTATGCAAATGAGTATAGGGCCAGACTGCTAATTAGAAATGGGAATTATTGTGCAGCAAATACACAGTTAAAAAATAATTCAATGGTTATTGAAGCTAAAAGCCTTCTCCATGTCCTGATTTTACTTGTTTCTATGCCCTAAATGACAAACTTCCCACTTCCAGTGGGCAGAACTGGAGGGGGTAGCAGGGAAATTCAAAGATAAACCAATTCTTGGCTAATCTTCAATGTGAATCACTGCAATGAGAATTAAAAATTTGAAAATCTAAGTGGGATTTTCTGTGCCTTTTCAGTTCAACTATTTCATTACATACCCATGGTCAGTGTATGCTGGGGTTTGGTGGTGATTTTAATCCTACAGGTAGCCTTGTTCTGCAAACACATTTCAAAACAAGAACTGGGCCATTTAGAATTCAAAAATCCTGCGATCACTTAGAAAACAATACATGCAGGGGGGTGGAACGAGATGGGTTTGCAGGTCCCCTCTAACCCAAACCATTCTGTGATTCCGTGAATGCCACAGAAACCAGAATTCAGCCACATCCTGAAGAAGCTCAGAACCACAGGAAACTCACACCAGCAACCCCCAATATCATCGTCTCTGTGATATCCTCCAGGCAGAGCTGAGCCTTACTTTGAGTGTGCTGTTCTTGGCCGTCAGCTGCTGCTCCAGCTGGGAGATTTGGCTGCTGGAGTTCTCCCTCAGCTTGGTGAGGCTGCCCTGGAGTCTCTGGACATCTTCTACGAGCTGGGCGATCTCCCGCTCCTTCGCAGCCAGTTCCACTTCCAAGCTGGAGCGTGTCAGCACCTCGATGGCCTGCTCCTGCAGGGAGAAAAGGATTAGACCACAAAAATGAAGAAAAGGCGACAAACCTAAATTCAGGGCAGTTGGGCAAGGAGCAAACACGGCATTGGGCGGCACAAGAAACAGACAATTCCTAAATCTGGGACTCTTGTGATTGACATTGGGAATCTGGAAGATGAAACTTCCTACACCCCAGGACAGCTCTCTGGGAAAGCAGGGATAACAGAGGGAATAAATTTCCCTATTTCGTAAGTGCACTGGAAAGATACAGCCGTGAAAGTCAAAGGATTCTATTTAGATCTATTTATTATTAATAGCCCAAATGCTTTGACAACTATGAAAATCTGTGCTTACAAAATACTAATCAGATAAAATATTCTGAAGTAATGGAGCAGAATTTCTTAATCAGGAACGGCAGAGCTGTGTGCCTGTGGCTCTCTGCTTGCACACGGCACGTTTCAGGCAAAATTGTCACAAATTGCCCCAAACTGCTACTTCCATGGAACTTGCTCCTTGCATGAAAATTGTTCATGTTAACATTATTGGAAACATCCCTCCGTGGGGAAGAGGAGAGATGTGACAGCTCTAAGACAAGGCCATTCTCCCTTTGGTCACCACTTTCAGCAAATCTGTTCCCTAAACCTTCCTTCTTCCAGTTTCCCACAGCTGTAAAATCTGTCCTCAAGTCTGAAACTTCCTCTCTGGACTGACTTCCTGGGAGGACAAGGAATCAGAGAGGACAGAGAGGTCCAGAAGAAGGCAGATCCATTCAGAAAAGATAATAGAGACTGATTGTACCATCTCTGTCTCCTTTTGTGCTGGGAGATTACAGCTGTGATGCATTGGGGAGCTGTGAGCCTCCTCCAAGGAGAATGTGAGGAAACCCTCGTGCCTGTGTGGGGGGCACGAGGCAGCCCAACGAGGGGCACACACCCCATTAAAGAGCCCAAAATGCATCTCACAAAGGTTAATGACCGTTCCTCAGAAGCACCAGTGAAGGAGAAGAGAATCCATTTAGCAAGAGGGAGATGATGATGGTGAGCACTAAACCAAAGGTCTATGGTGAAAGAGCTGAGAATTCACCCCACTGACACCCCGACAACTCAAGATGACACTGCAGCAGATTGAAATACATTCCATACCCTCTTTTCTGGGAATACAGGAACAACAAAATCCCTTTTTCCATATCTTCTAAACATTCAGCTTGATTCTCAGTGACTACACCCCGCTGCACTCACAGAAAGCTGCATGTACGAACAGCAGTTAACAGCGCTCTCCTATTACACTGAATTATACTTTTAACTTGAAAAAACCTCTAATTTGCTTGCATGAAACATCACAAGTTGTATAATCATCTGCTGCTTGTGCCTATTGAGACTAGAACGTAGAGTCTGAAATAAGATAGATAATGATCATTTTCATCCTGCAGTAGTTGTCATATTAAATATAAATGAAGTGCAGAAGTACTATTAAATACAAGAAAGACCTAATGTTAAAATAATGATAAGACTAGGACACGAGATAGGAAGAGGCAGGTAATTCAGAGTTACAAGTGATATTCAGGCTTTTTATTTTTTGTTTTGCAGCCTACTTGTCTATCTTTTGACTTCTCTGAGAAAATACTGCGTTGTATTAAGAGGCAACCAAACAGATCTGGAGGACTTATGGTTTGTTACTCATTCTCTGCAAATGATTTTTAAAGGCAGCCGTGTGTTCCTCTGCTATCAGTGTCAAGCACGTATACGGCTTGCAAGGAAAAAAAAGCAATGATTTCTTTTGTTTCTTAAATCTGCTGCTTAGAAGTAGACTAAATTTCACTTAATTGCATATTTACATTTAAATACTCCTATTTCTCCTTTGGCGAAGAAAAATCAAAATAATCTGGCTGCTCATCTGTGATACCTGTTCACCCAGGGCCAGCTGGAGCCCTGGAACAGCCCCCTGCGCCTGCAGGTCCCATCAGCAGCCTTGGCTTTATTCAGAACCACACACAGGAGGCAGCAAGCAAGAGTGCAGGGTATCTTCTCAATTTTCCAAGGATTTATAGGTGTAATTCTCAGTTTAGACACAGCCAGTGACAACTGGAGTGGTATCAAATTTATTTCCAGTTTCTCTGACAGGACAGACACGGAGTAAGGAGAGGCAGAGCGGGCAGGGAGCTCTGGGTGCCCTCGGGATGGAGCCCCACAGCTCAGGCATGTGCTGATGGCCACCAAGGCTCTCTTGCTGCCTCCATTTCTCCTCCACTGATGCTCTCAGCCATGTGAAATGATTTCTGAGAGCTGTGCTGTCCACCTGGACCAGGGAGTGATGGATCACCACACAGCCAAGCGACCTCTGGGCTTCCTGTGGTCTCCTCCAGCCACCGACCCCCTCAGAAGCCAAACCCCACCACAATCCCACAGGAACACCATTCCCTTTCAGTTAAAATACGACTTCAAACAGCTATTTTTATAGCTGGGGGCATAAATTGTAGGAGCTGTACAGCAGGAATGTCAGAAACCTGTAAGAGTCAGTAAATATTTTCTCTCACCACATCAGGTGCCTTCTGGATCTGCGTGGCAAGTTGGAGAGATTTGTTAGCTGATGAGAGCTGCTCCCTTAAGGTCTCTGCCTCTCTCTGAGCCACCTCTGCCCTCTGAAGGAAATGAAAAGGGGTGAAAAGAGAAAGTACATTCAGTTTAACAACTGACAATTATTACAAGAACATTCATCAATTCATGCCTGACTGAATATAATTGATTTTCCTAAACACTCAACCTAATAAATGTTAGAAAAAAACATAGAATGTGATGGATTTTTATTTTAAACAGTACAAGGAAGAAATAATTGAGCGATTATGACAGTAATTTAACGCTAGGAGCAAGGAATCCCCTGCTGATACTAATGCTGCGGCCCACTGAATTTCCCAGACTGAATAAATACAAGTGGAAATGGAGTCTTTTTATTCAACTTCTTTCTATTCTCATAGACCAAGCAGATTTTATTGCAAGGCTCCTCATGGGAATAATTCTCACGGGTAAATGCTGAATTAAAAGATATTCTGACCACTCTCTCAAACACACATACAATGTTGTGGGCTGTCTTTCTGCAGTAATTATTCCCTAAAACATGAATTGTTAGATTCTGTTCTTTCAGCAGGTCTATTTATTCAACAATATTTAACCCTAAAGTGACAACTTTGCACAGCTCAGTTACCAGCTGCTGAGGATTTATGCAATAGCTGATAAGCCTCTGACTTGGCTACTGGTCAAAATTCCCATCTAAATATTGAATAATAATAGAAAGGAGAAAGGCAGAACGATAGGAAAAATTGTCTGTACGAGAATTTGGGTAGAGACAGATGGATCAGTAACTTCAGGCAATAAATAGCAGCAAAGTCCTTTTCAGAACTGTCTGTAAGCTTCTGTTAGAAACGGAACAAAACCTGGTTCTTTTACAATATACACTCATCCTGGCAAGACTGTCTTCTCTCTTTTTTTAAAAAAAAGTATTTTATTGTTATAAAACCATACTGCTTTCCTCTTTGAGTAATCACTGCTTTTTGCCTGGGTTACTCCATGCAAATCATGCTGTGCTTTCAGAAAACAGCCAAAATAATTTTCCATCTCTACTTCCAACACCTATCACCAATTCTACCAAACCCATCAGCTGCCACCAGTGAGGGTCAAAACTTTTCTTGACCAGAATGATAAATTCCCACTGCTATTTTTAAGCCACCAAAACTGCCACAGACTCCTCGCTAATCCTTTGGAAAACCTAGGTCATCTAAAATAGTGAATATAGAGCCCAGAGCAAATATAAAGCCTGTAGCGAATATAAAATTATAGTGAATATAGAAGCTATAGCAAATATAGAACTTATAGTAATATAAAGCCTATAATGAATGCAAAATCTATAGCAAATATAAACCCTACAGTGATACAACCCCTACAGCCCTGTGTGTGTGTGGTCTCCGACTTCCTCACCAGTCAAAGCAGACTGTGCATGTTTTAATCAATGAGCAAACTAACAGCAATCAAATACTAAACGCATCATCTGCGCTATTTGCTCACAACATTGTATTAAATGATTTTGCATAGGTTCTACAGCTGTAATTAAAATGTGATTGTAAAAAGTACAGTGACGTGGCTCCAATAATCAGAGCAGGGGACACAACCTATTGTGTGCTTGGAAAACATGGAAACAGCAGCAAAAAAGGCACAAAAAGAGGGATTTATGTTGTTTATGCAGCTGGATAATATTAGGATAAATACTGAGCTAACAACACACATTGAGATAAATTATTTTCTGGTGCTTTATTAGATGTGCAGCTACATATATTGATCTAATAACTGCAGAACAACTCCAGCAAAGCAGGACAAGTTACTGCACTGTGGTACTTGCTCTTCCATCTACTGCTGTATAAGTAATGGGTTTTGCAGCCTTGAGCAATTCTGCTGATGGCTTCCATTCAGCACAGCATTGTTTGGAGAATCTGTTCAGCTCGCATGCGAGCAAACCACAGAGGATATTGCTAATAGGTGGTACATCTGCATATACAGTGAGCTGTCAGCTGCCCTTTCTGCACAGCCTCCCCAGCCAATTCCCAACACCTGTTGTGATCCTCAGAATAATACCAGACAAGATTTCATACTAGGCATTGTTAAAAATACATCAGCACAAACTCTGGGCAATTCTATTTGGGAAATACTGGTCAATTTTCCTCTCTTTTTTCCCCTCTCACAGAATGGAAGCTTTTTAGAGCCAGAATTACAGATGTGTTCAGTGTCTGGAAAGCACTTTTGGGTGCTATTGCAATATAAATTATAAATGACACACAAAACCCTGCTAAAAGAATGGTAGTTTCAAATTTGAGAGCTTACAATTTGGAAAAGCCAAGCCCGAGGCTGGTGCTCGGCCACCCCCTGTGAGGGTTTCAGGAGTGGGATGGCACCACACAGGACCTGCTGTGGCTTTTTCCCAATGAGACCCCCATCTCCATCAAACTCTGACAGGAACATGGCTTGGTGAGTGGATCCTTTGCTTCGTCCTCTTGTTCCATGTGTGACCCCTGCACTTCATTTGCTCCGAGCTAACCCCGCTCTCCTCCGCCGATGGGATTAATCGCCTCCTCACGGAAGCTGTGCTGCACTACCACAAGTGCTTCAGGACGTTGGTGAAAGCACTGGCACAAGCCCTGTTTGGAGCTGTTTGGGTTCCTGGAGCCTCTGGCACATCTCCCTGCACGGCAGCGCTGGCTGGAGGCTCCCAGCGTGGCAGGAGCTGCCCCAGCCCGCTCCTGCGCCGAGAGCCCGCACAGTGGCTGCCGTGCTGCTCCCCTGCCAGACCCTCTGGGTTTGCCACTTCCACTCCCACCCCTCTCTGCTTGTCACTCTGTCCCCTTCCTAATTCATTTTGGCTGCTGGAAGCACTATTGCTGTGTTCTCTGTGCTCCACGGCGCCTTTAGCTCCAGGCAGGCGAAACCCAGCTCGTACCTCGCACGACCTCATGAGCATTCACAAACTTCCAGAATGAGCCTTACCCCCACGATTTCCTCCTTCCTCTTTTCCTCCTTCCTCTTCTCCTCGTTGCTTGTTCTCCGAATGTCCTCACAAAAGGTCCTCCAAGTGTCCCTGTCCCGGTGTCTCTCCCCATTCCCTCCTCACCACGAATCCCTCTCCCATTCCTGCTCCCTTGCTGATGTCTCCAGTCATGGCAGGGGCGGCTTGGGGAGCATCTCCCCTCCCTGTGCCCCCACCAAACCTTACATCACACCCAGAAAAAGCAAAACCTGCCTGGTAAATGCTCACCCAGCCGGAGCAGCGACAGACTGCAGCGTGCCTGGGACAGGCACCGACAGCAAAGCCTGGACAAATTCAAACCAGATTCTGCTGAGTTTCTCTGAACTCTTTTTTCCAGACTCTTACAGGCTGGCCAAACTTGAGGCTGTTTTTTAATAATTATTACTGGTTTTTTTATTTTTCTACTTGAAGCAACAGAAGATACAACCCTGAGAAAAAAGCGAACCCTCCCTCGTCAAGCCCCTTCTATTAAACCCGGGCACAGCAGGCTCCTCACCAAAACAGCAAGAAAAACTCGTAACATCTGGGGGAAAATGGATTTTTCTTTTCCTAATCTTGTTCTTAAAAATGGTTGAATAATTTTTCCTGAAGTAAGAAAAAAGAGCGCAGCCAGAGACAGGCGCCCAGTATGGAAAACGGCAAAACCCGAGGAGTCTTGCACAACTTGGAGCCACTGGAAAGTTCACAAAACCTTCTGTTTGTGTGAAACTGTCCCACTTCTGCTAAAAAATACATAAGAGATTCATAGAATCACAGAATGGCTTGGTTTGGAAGGGACCTTAAAGCCCATCCAGTGCCACCCCTGCCATGGGCAGGGACACCTCCCACTGTCCCAGGCTGCTCCCAGCCCTGTCCACCCTGGCCTGGGACACCCCCAGGGATCCAGGGGCAGCCACAGCTGCTCTGGGCACCCTGTGCCAGGGCCTCCCCACCCTCACAGCCAGGAATTCCTTCCCAATATCCCACCCATCCCTGCCCTCTGGCAGTGGGAAGACATTCCCTGTGTCCTGTCACTCCATCCCTTGTCCCCAGTCCCTCTCCAGCTCTCTGGGGGCCCCCCTGGATATGCCATAGCACAATTGCTTTTCACCAGTCAATGCTAAAACTCCTGGTTTCTTACTCCCAAATCCTATGCACAGCCTAAAAAAACCCCTCAATGAGCAGTGACAGTCACACTAATGGCCTTGATGAAGCTCATGCAAATCCAGTGTTGCCCAAAATCCCATTTTTCAGGATAGTTCAGTCATACAGTTCCTCCTAATTCCCACACTGCTGTTTTCTAGTACAGCACTACCTCCCTGGTAACAAAATATTTCAAAATACTTCCATTTTCCTTCATACAGCAGGTAAATATTGTACTGCTCACAGTGGAGCCAGGAGGTCACGATCGTAACGCTTCTGCGTGCTTTCCAATTAAAAATAGAAAAAAAAAGCCTCACACAATATATCCAGTTTAAATTATTCTCCTTGTTTCCTGACAAGATAATGAATAGCATGAACCGAGTGCTCTTCTACTTACAGTAAAATGTTAATTTGATCAAAGACCAGTGGTGTGAACAGCAAAATGAGATACTTATGTGAAAAAAAAAAGTATAACCTTTCCCTTAAAGTTCCACCAGCCAAACTCTATTTCCTTATTCCATGCTAAATTCAGTGCTGTATGTGGGAAAATCTTCCTATGGGCGAGGAGTGGGTATTATCACAAGTAATTCTGCTGCAGTTAATGAGCCTGGTTATGGCAGCAATCACCACGCTTGGAGCTGACATTCGGACTTGCAAGCTGCTGCAAAAGCTGTGTTTTTCAGAGTACAACATCAATTAAAACACACTGGTTCAATGTGCTTTAGTTTCCCAACTTTTTGGATATAAAAATTTGCTATAAAACCTTTAGATGGCCCTAACTTCCACAGAACAGCAGCAAGGTTAGCAAAACATCAGGCACATGAAAGATTTTTCAGGGCTCTGGCACCTGTTTTTTCCAACAATGGAGAATTACATGGAAAAAAAGAAAAAACTCCAACCAGAAGAGGTTGGGTTGTCTTCATTCTTGTCTTCAGGCTATTGCACTTCCCTGTGTGTGCTGAAAGGCTGCCAGATAAATGTATTCCCAACTGAGAGCCAGGCATTTGCAGGAAACCCGTGTTTGCATGAAAATAATATTAACCATATTTTGCCTTTATACAGAATTTCTCCGTGCAAGGATCTCAAATGCCCTTTGTAAAGTAAATGTTATTATTCCCATTTTACAGACAGTGAAATCCCAGGATTAGGTGAATGACTTCATCTGCTATGAAGCAGTGTAACTCACTTGGATCCATGGAATGGTTTGGGTTGGAAGGGACCTCAAATCTGATCCCATCCCACCCCCTGCCATGGGCAGGGACACCTTTCCCTGTCCCAGGTTGCTCTGAGCTCCATCCAACCTGGTCTGGAGCACTTCCAGGGGTGGGGCAATTCCCCAGGGTGATGGCACACAATGAAAGCATCCAGTGCACTGCCGAGGGAGTCAGAAATAAAAGCAAATCCTCTGGCAGTGCCTGTGCCAGCCTTGGTGCAATGCAGGAGTCCTGGCAGGATTAATTCCTTTCCTCATGGAAGTGCAACCCCAAGGATGCCTCCTCAGGGGTGTGGTGGGTCACAGCAAACCCCCTGAGCAGCAGCACCACCTGTATTGTGTTGCACTTGTGCTGCTGAGTGAAAAGGGGAATTTATTCCATCTGCTGCTCAAAAACATACATATTTTATGGCAATCTCACTTAGCAGGAATATCTCTTCGAACCATTTTCCAATGTGATTTGTTGGAGACAGGAAGGTGCCATACCCAAGGAAATAAAAAATAATCTGGAGAGCAGCACTTCTGCTAAAACACCCTGGTGAGGTTTTCTTTCTACTTTTATAGCAGACACTCTGTTTTATGTATTTTAGTGGCAGTTTGGCTCCAAAAAATGCTTAAATTCACAAACCCTTCCTCTACAGACTTTAAAACCCAACACTACATTTCTGTGGAATAAATGGTATTGATCTAGTCTAGATTCTTTAATAAAAGCTTCTATATTTTAGAAAGTACAGTTTTCTTGATTTATTGGTATCAGAAGCTTCTATATTTGACTTTCTTTCCCCAGAAAAAATAAGAAGTAGAAATCTGGGAGCACTATCAGCACTGTGAAGAGGGAAAGAAAACCAGTGGAAACATTTGGCTTTTCCAAAGGGATAACAGAAGAAAAAATAAATTAATTCTTCATCTATAGCTTACAAAACATAGTCCACACACACACACAAAAAGTCTCATGTCCTCTTTCTGTAACCACTCTCAAAATCTAAGGATACTCTCAAAATCTAAGGATACCTGTACCTGAGTCTGCTTTTCAAATCTATTTCCTCCTCTTTCAGATTAAAATACAATAACCCAGGATCAAACCACCCTAACCAAAGTTCTTCTCTTTTTGTTTTAAAAGTGAAAAAGCGCTTTTTTTCTTTACAGAAAGCTCAAATTACAAAGCCCATTAGATTTCTTTTTTTTTTTTAAACTATGTGATCAGTGTATAAAGCCAGAAAAGAGATCTGGATACACCCATGACATGAAACCACAAATCTAGACTCAGTATTAAAACCTTAAAATAAGCCTTGCTGTCATTTAAAAAATTTTAAAACTCCGAAATATTTCTGTTTTCACAACTTAGGAATTATTCTTTCCAACAAAAACCTCAGTTTTTCTCAGGCACAACTGGATGATTCCAGGTTGCTGGATGAAGTGCACAAACAGAACAATAATTCATTTGAATAAATTTGTCGTCCCAAAAGATTCTGTGACTTTGCTGCCATAAACACGTACTGGAAAGGTGTAAACTTGAAAAGGTACAGGAAAGTGCCAACCATAAATATTTGTCTAAAATAAACAGTCACACAACTGTAACTGCTGTGAATGCAGAAAAGTACACTGGAGCTTCATTAACTTCCCTGATTGGAAATTAGAATATTCTGGGAATCAAACAATAAAAAATTCAAAGATGCTGTATCCCAAACTATGATAAATCATTTATTTTGACAAGTACGGGTAGTTTAGTTTTAATTATTTATTCTTATACTTCGTAGCATATCAGAAAATATGCAGTGATTTATTGTGCAAAATGAAATCTTAATAAAATGAGTCCCTTCCTCAAACTACAGCATTATTAAATCTTCATGGAAATGCAGGGGGAACTTGTGGGTGATGCTATCAAGTTTTGTCATCGAGCTGCTGGGTTAATAAAGTGAAAATGAGCCATTCCTATTGTATTTGGCTCTGTTTGCCCTCAGTCCTGCACAGGCCGGAGCTGCTGAGTCCCACAGCCTTGGGGAGGAGGAGGGGGCGGCACAGGGACTCTGCACCCTCCTGCTGCTGGGGAGGTGGTGCAGCTGCATCTTCTGCCATGAAACCAGTGCAGGTTTTGGCTTCAGACCTTACACCCCTCCTAAAGCTCCGTGGCAGGAGCCAGCGACTCCTTTCAAGGCCGGTGCAGCTGCACCAGACATTTTAATGCACCATTCTTGCCCTTTTTTATATAAAAAAAAAACAACCTCTCGGGACTTTCAAAGGGAAGGGTTACACCCATGTCACCCTCACAGTGAGTGGAACTCGGGGTATTCTGAGCTTTGCCAGTCAGAACGGACCAGCCCTGCCACAAAACTCCACTCAAGATCGTGGATTAATGGCACTGAGCACCGGGATGAGCAGCTGAGGAAGAAGGGGCTGTCACCACCCCTCGTCTCCAGCACCCACCCCTGTCCCAGAGAGGGATTCATTTCTCCCACTATTATGTTTTGTGGGAAAATTCAGTTTACACCTTGAGTTAATGCCACAGTGGAGAGGGAGGGAGCTTTGCGGTCACTACCCCTCCTTCTCTCTGAGCAGAAAATTGCAAAGCTCACTGGTATTTAAAGGCAATTATTTTGATGAGCCAGTAATTTGTTCTGGGGATGGTATCTCGCAAAGTAGCCCAGAAAGCTCCTGCATGAAAAAACTTGAGGATGCAAGCGAGGAAAAATGTTGGGAGAAGAAAGGTGATGGAACTGAAAGTAAGACTGGTCCCTGCTTCACCCCACAGGACACGGGGCTGGGAGTCACAACATCAGCTCTGTCCCTGTGGGTTTTATCATTTTTATGGACACCTGGACCATGGTCAGGGAGCCCATCCATCCCCTGATCCTGCACAACTGGAGAGGGAAAGGCACTCCTCACCTCACAACAGCAAGGGAAGTTCTGAAGTGCCAGCTCTGGATTTAAAATGGGCAGTAACTGGGAAAGGAATTTTCAAGAAATGTCACATATATAAAAATTTACACCAATTTTCTTTCCCCCTCCACATTTTCAGTGGAAGCATGTAAATCTGGGCTCTGAATCCCAGCCATTTGGGTCAGTGCTAATTCCAGAGCAGCAAAACATCACATCCACATCAGCAAGGCAGTCCATGAGCAAAGCAGGAGTCGTGCTGAGCACTACTCTTTAAAGGTAGCCTTAATAATGGGGAATGAGCACTTACTGAAATGGTAAAAGGAAATGTTAATTTAACTATTAAATACATAATTAGGTTAAGTACTTGTTTCTGCAATTGTAACACTTCAGCCTGATGCAAACTCACTTTCTGGCCTGTGCAATAGATTTAATTTCTTCCAATATTTTTTTTTTTAACTAGAAAGAGGTAAAACACAGGAATTGCTGCTACAGAGATTAGATGTAATTTATCGAAGTGTTTTATAAAGGTAAAGCACCACACAAGGCAAGGACTCTATGGGGATGTTTCAGCAAATGAGCTGAGCCACTGCAGCAGCTGCTGCTCCTCTCCAGGTGAACCTTCCCTTGTCTTCTCCAGCTCCTCCATGGCCACAGAGTCCCTTTGTGTCCCCCATGGGGCCCCAACACAAGAAAGACACGGAACTGTTGGAGCGAGTCCAGAGGAGGTCACAGAGATGCTCCAAGGGCTGGAGCCCCTCTGCTCTGGAGCCAGGCTGGGAAAGCTGGGGGTGCTCACCTGGAGAGGAGAAGGCTCCAGAGAGAGCTCAGAGCCCCTTGCAGGGCCTAAAGGGGCTCCAGGAGAGCTGGAGAGGGACTGGGGACAAGGGCTGGAGGGACAGGACACAGGAAATGGCTTCCCACTGCCAGAGGGCAGGGATGGATGGGATATTGGGAAGGAATTGTTCCCTGGGAGGGTGGGGAGGCCCTGGCACAGGGTGCCCAGAGCAGCTGTGGCTGCCCCTGGATCCCTGGCAGTGCCCAAGGCCAGGCTGGATGGGGCTGGGAGCAGCCTGGGACAGTGGAAGGTGTCCCTGCCATGGCAGGGGTGGCACTGGATGGGCTTTAAGGTCCCTTCCAACCCAAACAGTTCCATGATTCTGTGGTTTCGGTGCTGTGGCTTCTCCCAGGCTTCTTGAGGCTGAGCTGCCTCAAGTTGCTGAACCCACAGAGAACAAACGTGGCCCCTTCATCCCAAATCCAGGCTTTTCTGCCCTTACTGAGCTCAGTGGGCTCAGTGAAGGGCCCCCCAGCCTCCAGAGCTGCTGTCTGGGAGGGGATGGGACCGCAGCAGCCAGAGGGGGAGCAAGAGGAGAGGGGGATGGGGCAAGGGGAGACAGAATCCCCTCTTCTGGCTTTCCAACAGCTCAGATGAATGGCACGCTGGTTTTATGTACAGTCAGTTTTTGCAGAATTACAACCAAACTAAGGGTTGTGCACATAAGCAGTTATAAATTTTACCTAATTACAAGAAAAGCACCACAATAGAGTAAAAAAACCCAACCCACATTGCAGCTTCGTACTAGTTAGATAGAAAAATAGCAGTTCTGGATAAATAGGTATAATCCATTTTAGGAGGCAATGAGGAATTCAGAAATACCTGTTCTTTAACTACAGCCCCCTTTAGACTAAGGGGAAAAAAACAGCTACTGGGTAAAAATCATTGCACAATGTACTGCCTTTGCAAAAATCATAAAACAATTCTACCAAAACATTTTTAACACCTACATCATTTCTAAAAAGTCTACATATTTTCAAATAATTACTAGCACTTCCATAAATATTTAATGCCGTCTACAGAAGTTCTTTGACAGAACTAAAAACCCACTGTACAAACACCAGTTTGCTTTTACTGACTAAATAATCAACTCAACAACAACTTACAAATATGATTTTGGCTTCCTTAAAACACTGAGATGCTGGAGTGTGTCCAGAGAAGGGAACAGAGCTGGGGAGGGTCTGGGGCACCAGGAGAAGCTGAGGGAGCTGGAGGTGCTCAGCCTGGGGAAAAGGAGGCTCAGGTGGGACCTTCTCCCTACAACTCCCTGGGAGGAGGTTTTAGGTGGGGGTCAGGCTCTGCTTTCAGGTAACAAGTGATAGGACAAGAAGAAACAGCCTTAGGTTTCTCCAGGGGAGGTTTAGGTTGGATATCAGGGGAAATCTCTTCACTGCAAGGGCTCTGCAGCCCTGGCACAGCTGCGCAGGGCAGGGGTGGAGTCCCCGTCCCTTCAGGGATGTCAAAGCCCTGTGCATGTGGCACTTGGGGACACGGGTTAGTGGTGGCCTTGCCAGTGCTGGGGAATGGTTGGACTGGATGATCTTGGAGGGCTTTTCCAATGGAAATGATTCTGTGATTTGTATTTTTCCGATTTTCCAAGAACTAATGTAAAGGCCAGCGGCACTTTCTAGACTTGACAGCTGCAGCAGGGGAGTGTGGGGGCTGAAAGCTGATCTGGCAAAAGGGAAAAGACAAAACAAAACAGCAGCTGGAGCAGGGGGTACATTTTCAACAGGATCAGTGACCTGGTCTGGCTCACACAACCACTGCTGACAGCAGGACCCGGGGAGGGGAAGGAGCTGCCACTATTCCTGCTGGAAGGGAGCCGCTCTCAGGTAAACTTCAGATGGACTGTAAATCCATAGCCTGCGAGATTTAAGATTGCAACCTCTGATGGTACCTGGCAGAGGGATTAATGGAGCTCACTGATAAGCAAATGCCTGGCTGAGGTTTTCCTCTGTGAAACCACCACCCACTGGCTTGTGGAATTTCCATTGTCATGGGAATCCTGCCTGGCCATACACATCTCCTCCATCACCTCACTCCTTCAAAAGGGTTCTCTGCATGGGTGATGGGTTTGGGTTTGTTAAAACTCAGTATTTGTGCCACTTGTGTCAGGAGTGTGTGCACTGTGAGGGATGGCCAGAGAGACATTTCACAGCCCAAATTACCATCTGCAGTAACAAATGACAACTTCTTTGTTGTCCTGCACAGAAAGAACAGTCTGATCCATCCCTTGCTAAAAATTAATAAGCCAATAAAACATAGCAGAAAAGGAAGGGGAAGGAAAAGTCTGGAGAAGTCCACAAAAGCTGCAGCCCTGCCACAGCCATGGGGCAGAGGCCCTTTAATTCGGGCAAACCATTCACCTGCATATCAGAGTAGGGGCCAACATGATGGATTTAGAAACACAAAGCCAAGAATAACTACAGTGGGAAACGTAAGTTTAAATTATTAGAAGGTAAATATATGGCAAGCACTGCTCTACTGTGCACACAATCCTTACAGAGCATCCCTAAAGAGCTGTATTTTGCTCGAAATTTGCATATTTCCTTACTCCACGCAGTTATGACTGCGAAGTGCATATAAAAGAACTGTCATGAAACCCAAAAGAGAATTAAAAAAGAATAATCAAAGTCACACTTAGAATTTTATGGGGGACTCATTTAAAATCCTACCTGATTCGCTCTTTCAAGGTCTGTCATGATCATCTCGATTTCATCAGCCCTGGGAGAACAAGAGAGCAGAAGTTCTGTTATCACACGGAGAACGGCTGCTGCACGAGCTCAGGCACAGCAACAGGCACACAAACACCACCAACTGTCAGTATTTATCTGTAAAAGGACACAGCAGGACTGAGCAGCTCATCTCCTGACTGGTGAGTTCCTCTGGGGTTTTCTGGACCAGTTTGCAAGCCTCCAATCCCTTTGCCTGTTCCCTTTTTCCAGTGCAATAGGTAAATTGATATCTGAGCACATTCATTGGATCTTTGAAGATCTTACTCCTCAAAATTCCAGGCAGTGTTATTTTTCCAACATGTAAAGGTGCTTCCCAAGTGATAATTTTGGAGAAGTCAAAGACTGCAGGTCTTCAGTCAACTCCCCATATACACAAAAGCAACCAGCTACTCTTCTGTTTCAGTGTGCTCAGAAGTTTGGTTCTAAATTTGGCTAAAAAAAGAATCAAGAGGTCAAAGAGACCAAGACATTTAATTTCACTTACGTGGAAAAGAGGGATTTTTGGACACAAATTTATCAAACTCTAAATTTAAACTCTTAATGCACTTTGCAAAGCTGAATTGGAAAGTCAAAGGGTTGAAAACGATACAAATAGTCAAGGAAAAGAGAGATCCTTCAGATCCCTGTGTTAGGGAGCAGCTCCCAGACCTGACCCCTCAAAAATCAGCATTTCTAATACCTCACTCACACAAATGGAGCCAATCCTTAAGCAATCTTTTCTTATCTTCACGCTCAATCATGGGCAAATATTTCCCACTCAGGCTCTCACCTGGGAAAGGCACCAGGAAAAGGGCTGACAGCACTAAAAAGAATGTTCTGTATCAATATAATAAGACATATTATTCTCCCCAGACATTTGGCCTGTCTTGTACGCCTGGACCATATGGAAGCAATAAACACTATCCTCATCTCCTCTGAACAGCAGCTTTACCAGCAAGTCCTTTTGCAATCTGCCAACACCATAATGTCTGGTTTTTGTTTTTAATCTGTAGCAGATCATTATCAGTAAAAGCTGTGAAATACTGGAATTCCCTTCCTCTGCCCATGCAGAAAAGTCAGGGTTTGTTTTACTGCTGATTCCCACAGAAGATCCATTGCCCTGTGCAGGTGTTTGTTAGGGAAGATGGTTAATTGAAGTACATCGGGGTTCTGGCCCACTCCACGCTGGATCATTACGGTGAATATTGACTTATTCCTCAACATTTTAGGCTTTTGGGTGCACACTTAGGGAAATGCAGCAAAAGATCATAATAAGTAAATCTGCATGTATATAAATTAATGGAAAATTATTTTTAATTACAGCCTTTAATGTTGTTAGGGCAACATGAACTGCCTTCTGAAAAAATCTTTTGGACAATAATGGAAAACAGATTGACATGTGTTTTCTTGTGCAGGAGAAGCTAATGTGCTCTTACACTGGGAAGAAATCCTGCACACCATGTTTTGAATTAATAATAAATAATGGGCATTACTTACTGAACTGAACAACCACTGCCTGGGCAAAAAGGGATTCAAGGGAGTAGCCACGAGACTGACCCGGACACATCAACATCAGCCTGCAGTAACACTTTCCATCTCTTTAGCCTCTGCAGTTGTGAAACATCTTTTGTTTTACACTCCAGGCCCAAAAAACTTATTAACTCTCGTACGGAAATGACAGAATTTCACGTGAAAAAAGACGTCCCAAAGCCCAAGCAAGTGACCCCACTGTTTATCTGTAACAGAGGTAAGAGGGAAGAGAGCATCCCAACACACCAAAAAGATGCTTCCCAGCATTTCACAAATATTTTTAGCCAGGATAGTTTAAGGATCCTCTTTATATAAGCTCATGCATTCGGGCTGAATTTATGTGTGAATGCCTCAGGTTACATGGAGCCAGTAAATGATGTCTGGGTTATGTCACACAGATCAGAGCTGGGAATGTCCCATCCCAGCACGCCGCCTACAGCTGAAGCCAACCCAGCTTCCTCTCCTTCTCTGGAGGGGTGGGGAGACCAATAAAATCCCTGCCTTTCCTCCCAAACAGGGGGTGCCAGGTATCAGCCAAAGGTCTGGAACACTGCAGCACCTGAGCAGCGTGAAAGACTTGGAAGCACAAACCCCTGGGATTGGGAGAGGAAGAGTGCCTGGCTTTGGGAGCAGAAGGATTTCAGCTCAGCCAGGGAAACTCTTTGTTTTCTGGCAGAAAGGAAGATGAGTCTGATGGAGAAAAGATGAGTGGGAAGGGGCAGAAGAGTGAGGGGTCTGGACCCACCCAAGGACCTCCAGCCACCTTTAAAGGGGCAAGGGAAGGGGAGCCAAAGGTAGGGAAACTGGAGAAGACAGAGGAGCAAGGGAAGGAATAGAGGGATATCCGGGGCCAGTGGACCAAGGGGAGAGGGGACCAAGAGCAGTAAAGCAGAGGAGCACCCCGAGCCAGAGGAAGGGTGGGTGGCTGCCAGGAAAACACAAGGTGGTGCTGGAAAAACAAGGTAGAAAGACTCAACCCTGCATTTAAAATGGAGAGAAATATTAATACTGGTATTTGTGTCCCATTTTGGCCGGGGTCAGGATTTAAGAGCTCTATTACAGCACTGGGATACACAGCCAATTACAAAAAAAAGCAACTGAGGATATAGAATGCCATAAAAATGACATTTGTGCCCTTCAGCGTGCGCAGATAATTCTGACTGAATCCAGTAAAGTGTCAAACTGTAGCCAAAGGCAAAATTGTCCCTTTGTCCTTGTATCCAGACACACCAGCTGACTGATCCTGAACTCCCCTTCCCCTCCTACGTTTTTTTCTCCCAAGCTTTTCAGCACACCTAATAAAAGGATGCAACATCTCCAAAAAAATTCAAGCAGTCTGCACACCAATGGAGGGTAGTGCTGCAACCATAAACGTTATCTTTAAGTGAAGTAATGAATTAAATTACTCTGTATTCTTTCCTAGCGCAAGTGTCAACAGCATTCAGGAGAATCTTCAAAAGGAATTCAGGCTTTTCATTTTAAAAGCTCAACTACCACATCAGTAGCTGGCACTCAGCAGCCTAAAATCACTTATTTGAGAAAGTCTCTAATAGCTGCATTCACTGTTTGCTCAGCACAAGTATTTATTATAAAATAAATTACAGTTCTCACACCTTTTATGCACTCACAGAAACAACCTGCATTGATTTATTGTTTACAAAGGACTGTGTCAAACTCAGGCCTGTCAGGCACGAGGCAGCTCCGCTTGGCTCACTGAATGAGTCCCACACAGGTCATTTTTGATGTATTCACCCTCCGCTATATTTGCTCATTTTCAGCCCTTCCTATTTCAATATTCCTCTTTATTTCAATGGAACAACTTGGCAGGCAGAGCACCATCCAGCTCCGGGCTTGTCCTGCAGGCTTGCACTGAAAATCTGACGGGAATCTTGAAGGGAACAAAGACCCTGGAAGGGACCTTGAAGATCACCTTGTTCCAGCCCTGCCATTTCAGGGACACCTTCCACAATCCCAGGGTGCTCCAAGCCCTGTCCCCATCCCTGACACTTCCAGGGATGGGGCAGCCACAGCTTCTCTGGGCACCCCACCCTCACAGGGAAGAATTTTTTCACCTCATCAGCAAATTTGTGGTTACACAGAATCTATTTGTGACCAAAACCTCACTTTCAGGAACTAGAGATCTGATTATTTCACTGTTTACTTTCTTTATTCCTGAAGGAACACACACCTTGGCCCTCATGAGTGCCTCAATACCCCCATCACCCCAAGAGATGAAGGCAAGGAACAAAGCCCCAAAGTTCTTTCTTCAGACAGATACGGAGAATGAGGGTAATTATTAACAAGCAGGTATTTTACTAAAATACACTGATATTTATGGTGGGTTACACCAGATTTCTACATTGCAACCCAGCATTAATCAGGGTTTGGTCAAGGGTGATACTTTCTAAATATTAACACAGATCATGAGAAAAAAAGTGGGGGAAAAGCTGTTTTCAGGAATAAATGTTATCTACCCGGCGTTTTTGCATTCCACAGATAATATAATCATTTATCTGATCTGGTTCTTTATAATCTCTGTGGTAGAGGAAAAGTAATTGTGTAAGCAAGACAGCTCTTCAGGGTGTATTACAGCTGGTTCTAAGTTTCAACATTTTCAGAGTAAGGAATTTAGGAAATCAAATTTGAAGCCCAAGCATTTGGAGCTACAAAATCAGCATCACCACGTGAAAAGAATCTGAACTGTTGAAACAGCACGACCATGAAATATTCTATTACTTCTTCTCTTGGTACTGTGTTTGAAGTGAGAAACAAAATGCATTAAAAGCTATAGATTTTACAAGGTATAAGCTTTTACCAGTCATGAAACAGCCCTCAAAGCTAACATGCCATCTATAAAAAAGCAACTTAAGGAGTTAAAAAAAACATACCCAAACCACCCCACTTTTCAATTCAATTGCTTATGGGAAATAAAAAGTGCAGAAAGGCTCGATTTTCATTTTAAGATCAAGAAAACCGATTAGGTTTCAGCAGCACAACAAGCCAGCAAATTCAAGGTTTGGTAACAGGGAAGAAGCTCAGTTCTCCTTCTAAATAAAATTAAATCAGATGAAAACCCTGAACACCACCAAGTTATTCACTTGCAAGCAAGAAGAATCTGGACTTCACGATTCAAATCCAGTTGATCCAAGTCCTTCATTTAGCTACTAGCTTAAAGAGGCAGAAACTATTCCTTTTTTATTAACATGACAAGTGAATGGTTTGCCAAATCTTGTGGCTACAGCCCCCTAAACATTCAAACTTACTCAACCTTGAAGGAAACTGCTGTTGGATTCTTTATACATGGAAGGACTAAAAAATACAGATGACACTTTGGAAATTGCAGTCAGCGGTGTGGCCAAGAAACTTCCCTACCAGGGCAGATTAATACTTTGGTTTGGCAAAAAACAAACAACATTTTTTCCCACACATTTGTTTTCTTTAAAAACATGTAAAAGTTTACTAGTCAGAGCAAACGGTATATGGAGCCAGTGGGGCTTGTTAAAATGTTCTAATTACCCAAACATTTACGCAGGCAATTTCAAACTAAAAGCAGACATTATCAACTAATGTGCATTTATGTTTAATTAAGGAAAAAAAAAGAAAAATCCTCCTTGTAACGTATATCTGTGATCGGCACAGAGCAGATTTTGGCCAAATTAGGTAAACAGCTCAGCCTCTTAAAATCACAGGCAGCGTAACCCAGCACTTGGCCAGCACAAGGCAAAAAATGTGAGGTTATTTGGGATATTTGGGAAGGGAAGAAAAGAAGAACAGGGGCCAAAGCATTTAAAGCAAAAAAAAAAAAAAAAAAGAGAGCAAAAGGCAGTGCACTGAATTTTTTCAGGTTTCAATGAAATTTTTATCAGGGAAGGTTCCTGGGTCTAGGAAGCAATTTCGGATCACTAAACAATGGCAGAATTGCCTGCAGCTCAATGATCACGGCATTCACTCAGGGCACAAGAGCATTCCAGCATCTGAATATTCAATTTTATTTTTTCCTTAAGCAAAGCAGAGGGATGACAAATTCCCTACCCAAATTCTAACCACTTCCTAAGCTCTGCTGGTGGATGCCCTCATCTAATCCCTGCACCTCAGTGGCCTGCCAGGGTGCCCAGGATTTGCTGCCTAATTTCTAGGAAAGAAAAAAACCACTAAACACTTTCTTAGAAAGTTTCCAAAGGAAGGTAATATAAAAAACCCACTAATTTTATTTTTTGGCACTTTGTGAGTATCACTGTACACACATTAATGTGTTTTTAGAATTCATAATTATTCCAATCCAACAAACATGCACAGAGCATAAATTCACCTTTACTGCTAGTACAAGATGGAATAGGCAGAAGGGCTGTACAAAGGATAAAATAAAAAGTGATTTCAGCATAACATGTCAAAGGGGAAGATCTCACACACTTTTTACTACTAAGTTCTCAAATCTACTTTTCAAATTGCAAGAGCTATAGGTTAATATTTTCTTTCAGAGCAACCCTCTAAGGATCTTCAGATCAGATAATCCTTTTTCCAGTGTCATATAAATCCAGGCCTCTTGTAAAAGAATTTCTCTGTTCAGGGATTCATAAATCCACCAAGTTTAGTAATGAATTGGGTGTTTCCTTTCCTAGGAACTCAATTGAAGAAAAAAACCCCCTCTCTGCTAAGCAGTGAAACACTGGAGGCTTTAAATTGAGCGATCAAAGGCAGGCTGGGTTCAGGTGCTCTGCTGATCACAGCCAGCGTCATCTGCCCTAATCTGGGAGTGGGGAAATGTCCACTGGACACTGCCCAGACCCCTCTGTGCAGACACCCTGCACTAAATCAACTTCCTCCCTCGGCAAAAGGCACAGAGACCCGACGCCTTTCCCATCTTTTTGTGCTGTTTTATTAGAATTCATCCCGGTTTCCTCTCGCTGCCCCCACGCACGGCACCGCACACAGTTCCAGGCTGAGGAAATAAATCTCATGGAGAGATTTCTCATTAAGCACACCAGGATCCAGCAGCCACACCAGCTGCAGGTATGATCTTCAAATAAACGAGGGCCTGGGCGCTTGAAAGGTGTCAAGTGATCATCAAATATTGAAAAAGGTTAAAGAAACTGCTTATAAAGCCCAAGATACTGAGCAGTGCCTGGACAAAACAAGAATCATCTCAATCATTAGAGAGAAAAGACCCTATAGCATAAAAGACCTTTCAGTCCATAGGAAGAGTGCTTTCCAACCTGCACAGCACTTCACACCTCTTCATTTTTCAGTCAGGATTTCAAGGATAAAATAATCCTGTTGGCAATTATAAAGTTTTAAAGACAACAGAAATCAGCTTTATCCCAGTGATACACGAGGGAGCAGTTTCCAAAGCTCATCAGTGTTTTCTTAATCATTTCTGGAGAGAAATTGATCTGACTGACACTAATTGATACGCTCAATAAGGGACAAAGAGGAAAAATAAGAATTATATGTAACAGACAACATCAACTCACAGCACCCCAGAGCTGTAATTCCCACAGTGTCACACACACACAACCCTGGCACACTTGGCAAACCAGAGAACACTAATGTAAGCAGCTGGAAGAAAGGAAAGATGTATTGGTTGGATTAAAAAAAAACCCCAATATGTAAACAGATGATCCATCTTTTTTATTTGATGGCAATAGTATGTTCTTATGTGGCACATATTTGCACATGTTGCACCATGGCCAGTATGAATTTTGGCTCCCCAGACTTAACCCTTCATTTAAAAATCTCTTACTCAGCTCTCACTGTGTTTTTCTCTCCCCAAGAACAGATCTCTTGTGAACTCCATGTCCAGCAATCATGCTGCCCGTCACAGAAAGGAAAAGAAATGCAATAAATGCTATTTCTCATGACCAAACATTTTTCATTCACAGTGTGTTTTTGCTTCACCCTGCAAAGCCCTGTGAGTAGCATTAAAATCAGAAATTAGGAGTGTCCAGATTTGGATCATTCTGGGTTTCCTCGTGTCTCAGAGCACTGGTCACAACCCTTTTGGCCACCGAGGAGTTCAAAGAAGGTGTTGAAGCACAAGATAACTTTTGCCCTTGAAATTTGCAGAAACAAATAACCTTGTTTAGACGGACCTAAAAATCCATTTCCACCAACTTCTGAGGGAGCTGGTGGGAAATTTGGAACCTCTGGAGCTGTGGACTTCAGACTGCAGGTTCTGCTGCAGGTCCTGCACTGGGACACAAGCAGAGGAGACCCTGCAATTCTATTCTGCTGTGATCCTTCTGACCTGCCTTTACAGGCCACGGAGAACAGCAGGAAGAACATTCTGACCTTTAATTTTTCATGTATTTATGTCAGAATCCCACCCACACTGAGGCCCTGAGACTGAGGAGCTGCACCAGCACAAACCCAGCAGATTTGCAGGATGGAGCCCTCAGCGTGGGGAACAAAACCTCCAGGTTGTGCCAAGTGTTTGTGCTCAGGGGAGGTGATTTAGACAAACACTCCCAGCACTGCCAGCCTGCCCTGGGAAGCAGGAGCCGTTCCCGATCCGACAGGATTTCCTAACAACGTGAGATGACATGGATGCAGCAAACTCCACATTTCCTCGTGCCTCCTGGTACAAATTGAAAGAGCTTTCTGCAATTCCCCTCTCCTGACTTCAGCTGATTCAATAACACACCAGAATTTAAACACAGGCACCCTTCCCTCTCCCCTCCTTGCACACAAAGCATATCAAACCCATGGAATTACTACTGACTTGGCCTTGAGCAGCCAACACGATGTCAATTTTACATGTTTTATAAAGCAACAGCATGTAGAAAGCAACTCAAATGCAGGTCATATCAAGCATGTGACCCACAGAGCAATCAAAGACTGCCTGAAACTGTCATTCAAGGTTCAATCAGCTTCTTGCAGGAAAAATGAAACATCTGTGGCCCAGAGAATTAAGTTATGTATTGCATAATTCATCTGGTGTCTGCCACAGCAGCCATTTTAATGCTCTAGTGATAAACATGTTTGATTATTTTTGTTTTGTTTCCTGTCGCCTCCATGGTACTTCTATTTATCCACCCATACCACAATGCAGAATGGAGATAACAAATATACAAAACAGTGTTACAGTCAGCTGATAAGATGAGGGAAATCAGCAGCCTTATTAATCACATCAAGGCAGCAGCACTGTTAAACCTTCTGTTCCCTGTAACTGCCCTCATTTGGGGTCTTTTGGGTACACTCTGTAGCTGGATTTGCTGATGAAATCATTGCTTCCCAAGGATTCCAAACATTTGGGTTGAGCTTTAGAGGTTTTTCTATTAGGAAAGCTGCTCTCCTCATACACAAAGCAAGTTCCTCGCTGGCTCCCAGGTTTTCATCCCCTCACTTCTTTCTGATCCTGACACGATCAGGACGAACGTGCATCTCACACCAGACACTGGATCCTTTTCCATTCACTTATTCCACCGGTGGGTTTGGGGTCCACACCGGCAGAAACCCTAATTCATCCTTTGCAAGTCATTTTGGGACGTGATTGTTTTATTAATGGTAACTTAGTTCCCTTTCCTCCCAAACCTGTACACCCTGACACTTTCCCACCTGCCCTGCACTTCCCTGACTCCCAGAACACATTCCTGTGTTCAGCTGGGGACCTGCAGGCTCTGGGTCCATTCCCTGCTCTCCGGGTGTTTATTCCCGTTGCCAGGAGTTGAGCATTTGTGCAGTCTGCTCACAGAGCTTCAGCTGGCAGTTAATCTGCTCCCCAATTAAACATCATCTGAGGGAAATTTAATAGACTTGGGCAATGGCGATTTACTCCAAAAAGCAGCTTGGAGCGGGGTGTTGTAAGGAACCAAGGAGCAGCCCCTGGAGTGGTGGAGTCAGGTGGGTTCTGCCCCATTTTCATGATTTGGAGTCTGTGGGATTCCTGCAGTGAGGAAATCCTCCCTGTGCAGAGCAGGTCTGTGGCAGAGCCTGCTCTGCTGGGAGCAGTTTCACCTGACAGCCAGAGCTACTTCCTGAGATGCTGCTGCTGGAGGTGAGTCAGGTATAAAACACATCCTCCCTGAGCCCCAGCCCAAACAAAGCCCTGCTTCCCACCCACTGTTCCTATAAAGTTGTTCAGACTGTGCCTATTGTGACAGAATCAGCTGTGCCATCGGTGCCTTTTTAGCTGCCCCCCGTTGCTGCTTCCTCCTGCGACATCTCCAGGTCCCTCCCTTATCCCTTCAACGTCCCCTCCTCACCTCCCACCCACAAATTGTAGGGAATACAGATGGAAGACACTCTCCAGCCATGGAGACGTGGCTGACGAACCTGCAGCTGCTGCTCCCTCAACCCGCAGCCCTCGAATGGGTTATCTGCCCGCCTGTCCTCCCATTCCCAGCTCCTACAAGCTCCACCAGAGCTCCCTGTGCCGGGCATTTCTAATGCTGTTAATTACTGCCAAAGTCAATCATCAGCTTCCAAGTTAATTTAGGAGGGGAACTGATGAGCTCCAAGCAGGCTGGCAGTAAAACAGACCACAGGCTCGTGGAAGCTCCATTTCCTTCGGAAACTGGGATGAAGGCTGTGGTCCTGCAGGGCTGTGGATGCACAAACAGGCTCCTCTGCTCCCAGGGCACAGCAGCAGAACCTGCCAGGTTTTCAGAACTTGCCCTTTTTAAAAATTTTACTTGAAAAAAAAAGTAGAACAAAGTATAAAATAAAAACTTCCTAAAACATCAAATCTTATTAATTCTGCTTCTACCACTTCTACAAGCTCTTTTACAATTGTTTCTCCAACTAACTAAATAAACAGAATTTCTTTTTATATATATTATTTAATAATAATAATAATAGTAGTAGTAGTAGAAGCAGTAGTAGTTTGATATTTTGAAAATAAAATACCTGCAACCATTTACCTATTTTTACTTATGGAGTTAAAATAGATAATTTAGTCAAAATTAGAAACCTTAATTGCAGGCATCTTAAGTGTCATTCTCTTTTATCGGAATGGCAATATTTTAGATTGAAGAATCAGCAGGAGGAATTGTCTGTGCTTTGATTAAAGATCCTCTAAAAATACACACAAATACTTTAATTTACTTGATAATATCACTGCAGTTACAATGTGTAAAATGAGCACAGATATCTTGTCAAGGATATGGGAGGGGTCGCTGGCTTTTTGGTGGGGTTTCTTTTGTTTTTATTAGAATCACCATGTCACATTTGTAAAATCCCTTTAGGTTTTGAGCAGCTACAACCCCAAAATGAACAATCTTCCCTCATACTACACCACTGCCAAAATCACAGATTTCTGTATGTTTGTTTTCTTTAGAGCAAAAACAACCTCAAAAAATTGGAGACTGCTCAGAATTTTTACTGTTTCAACATTCATATTCCAGATTAATCTTTAGGAGCTTCTTTCCAGAGACACTCAGCATCTCCTCTTCTCTTTAACCACAGAGAAAGCTGAGGAGCTCAGTAATTTGGAAAAATGAGGTATTGATTGATTTCTGCCCTTACTCCCCTTATTTATTCTGTATCTTTGCCCATTGCTGTAAGAACCTATAAAAGCCTTTCTCTAACTCCCCCCAGTTTATACTAAGTCAGTTTGAGAATGCAAGAGCACAGCCAGAATTCTCTGTACAGGTGTCACTCCACAGGCACGGATCAAAGGGAAATTCTTGCTTCCCAGCGGAGCAGGGACAGAACCCAGCTCCTGCCTTGAGGAGAGCAGCAATCCCCCAGGGACCTGCACAGGGACCAGGGCAAATACCTCACACTGAAGAAGGGAAAGCCATAGCTGTTCCTACCACAGCTCAAATGCTCAGAGTTCTCTAAATTATCTGTTCTTTTACCCAGTCTGACCTGGCAGCTGGTGCTGTGGAGTGCAAGCCAACATCCTACACGGCCTTTTGAAGGATTTATTGCCAGGAAACACAATGAACATGTCCACCAGGCCAATAATCTCCAATTTAGTATTTCTTACCAAGCTGCTGATGTACCCACCAAGCACAGCCACCAACAGGCACTCAAAGACAACAATATCCTGGTTTCATTGTCAAACCACCTGTAGCATCTGGACAGTGGTTTATGGGCAACAAACAGGCATTATTTAATGATGGAATCTGCATTAAAAAGGCAACCTTTTCCCTTTCTCAGTGTAAAGGACATGCATGTTGTGCAAAAGAAAAGCTAAACACTGACCCTGCAGTAACACAGCATTCGGGTGGGAGATGAATTTGGGGAATGCTTTAGATGCTCTTGGCTTAGAAGTGAACACAGGTGATGTGCCCATTCTCCATGAGCCTCTCAAGCAAGTGATTTCCTTCTGGCTATTGAAAATAGCATTACATGGTCTTTGATAAAGGCAACTGATGTCCTTCTATTCAATAAATGGAATGAAAATTGCAGAAAGCACGACAGAGATGTGTTTATTCTACATTTTGAGTAGGTTTTACCCTTCCCAGGAGCTATGCTGAAGATTAACAACCAGGATGATTGCTGTCTTTATAATAATATATTCAATTACCAATAGGTTTTCTCTCTCCCCAATTTGTTCCAGCTTTGCTCTGAGTGGAGACACCACTCCTGTCAAATGGCCACCATGTCAGCACTTTGCAGCTTCACTTTAGAGCTATCAACAGCATCAATCTTGCTGAACCGAGTGACAAAGCAGCAAAAAAACCCCAAACAGGCAGAAAGAAACAAAGGAGGGAACGTGAGACCACAGAACAGGGAAAACAAACCAGGGGAAGGAGAACAGGCAGGTGTTTCCCAAACCTGCACCAGTTCATTACCACTTCATGTGGGCAGAGCCCTGAGACACAGAGCAACCTCCTGGGCTTCAGATGAAGGAGCTGCCTCCCTCTCTCTCCTTTCCCTTCTTTCTGTGGGACACCCAAAAAGCAGGCTCAGCCCCCAGAGCCCCCAGGAGCTGGTCAAGGAGCTGGATGACAGTTTGGCACTGACCACTTGCTGTGCTGGAGCTTCCCTCGAGCCCCCCTGTGCCAGCCGAGTGTCCAGTAAGTATTTTTACATCTTTGCTGAATACATAACTCTGCTCCCATTTCCCCAACTTTAGCATGCAGTTGTACTGGGTTATGAGGGATGCTCACTAATATGACTGACAGATTGCCTGTCTACAGAGAATCCAAACTAGATATGTATTAGACAGCAAAATTACTTTAAATAATCCTTTGTGGCAAACCCCAACAACACCAGGTACTACTGCAAGCCCTTGGAGGACGACAGAGCAGGATTTTATAATTTAACCTTTTAAAACGTTATTTGCTGAAACACTTTTCCAATTCTTTATTTCCCTTTCAACAGTTGTTGAGTCTTTAAAATACTGCTGAAATAAAACAGCTTCAGGCTTGACTAATGCTGTACTCCATGGTAAGGAACTATTTGATTATTCTGTTTTGACAGTTAATAGAACAGGTTTAGTATTTCTACAGAAGGGGAGATAGAACTGGAAATATTAGTTTTGTGTTGCTAATGACAATTCCTCAACATTTCTACTACAGCAGAATCCTTGAATGGATGACAAATATCCTTCCTACGCTAACAAACAGCTGTAGGAGAGAACGGAAGTAAGGAAATGCCAACCAACCTTTTGGATTGGCCTGGGTTTTGATGCAGGGCTAATTCTGTAACCAACAGGTCCCAGAGCCACAAACCCAGCACTGCCTTAACGAGCAATTCCACCCTGTTTAGACCCTCAGTGCCAAACACTGTCCCTGCTGTTCCCAGAGCGGGGGAGGTGTAAAGGTAACCCCGTAACCCTGTCAGGTGTCCCACCTGCTCCTCATCTGCTCCAGCACCCAAACTGCTCAGGCATGGCAGCCTCTGCCCAGCCCTGTGGCCCCCCCAGCTCTGAGCCCCAGGGTTCAGCTGGGCACTCCTGTGGAGCACAGGTGTAACCAGGCCCGGCCAGGAGCAGGGCAATTCCCCCTTCTCTTCCCAAAGCAGTTTGAGCCAGCAGCTCCTGCACTGTAAAAGCTCGGAACTTCCCAAAAAAGCTGATTTAGTCTTCTGCTGTTTTCCTTGGGCTCAGCTCCTTTTATGGCCCTGTGCAGTAAATCATTATTCCAGGGAACCTCGCTTTGCTCCTCCAGTGTTTTACAAACGGCGAGGATTGGGGTCTCTGGCTCTGTCTCCTTCCTCATCACCTTTCCCGGTGGCTGCAGCTGCAGCATCTTCCCAAGCCACGGGCTGAAACATCCAGCGAGAGTTTACTTGATGTTATGACAAAGAAAAGGTGTGGGAGGAGAGGTCTCTATGGGCAGGATGCACAAATACATTGTGAGGCTCATGAATTTAATCCAGAGATGGTTTTTCTTAAATTTGTTCCAAGAAATGGTCAATAATTAAGCCTTCCACAGGCCCTGGCCATTTAGGTTATTTTAGGGTATTGAGTACAGCTAAACGTACTCAGTCCCGCTGCTATGGAGGTAGAAGGTAGAAGGGATCAGGAATCAACTAGAAAAAATGTGAGTGTAAATGATAAATAACAGAAGTTTAGTTAATACAGATACCAGACAATACATTGACTGAAAAACAGTAACAAAAAGTATTGAGTTTATCCACCATGCACTGCACAGAAGGATTGTTAGACACTGCCCTGGGTGAGGACAGGCACGTGCCTGGCAGGTCCCACCACTGCCAGCTCCCTTGATGGCAAGGCAGTGACAGAAATCAATCCAACAGGCAGCAAGACAAATAAGTCATCTGTATCACAGCTAAAATACGGTGTTGATCAATAACAGAAAATGAACTCGCACTCCTTTGCCAAGAAAACAGATTATTTAATCAGAGTACAGACAGACAGAGATGTTACATAATCAAAAATAGCTCGTGCTGCTATATTTAGTGGCCATTGTCTTTTAGAGAGGAGGGCAAAAGTACAGCCATTATCAGCTACAAGCCCTCTGCTGAAATGGTTTTCTGATGAGTTAAGCTGGTCAGACATGCTTAACACCAAAATATTTTATATTCAAAACTACAACAACTGTGACAGTATGATGGCAACAAATAGGGAAACGACAAGGGAGTCACTGCTGTCCTATGGACAGAAATCCTCAGGGTTATAAGGACCAAGTCCCAGCCAGAACTTATACACCAGGGGATGTCCAACAGCCATTTCTAACTTCCAGACTACCTGGAGTTTTCCATCAAAGGATGGCACATTAGTACAGCACATTTACAGTTTATGCCTGGTTGCCTTTCACGGTTCCTGCTGTGATTTCTTAGCAATAACCAGTGGAATTGCAGGAATTTGCAGAACACACAGAAAATCACTGATCAAGACCATCAGCACAGAGCTCATTTGATACAACTGCAGCCTGTCTGGCCATGGCACAGCTGAGAGCCTTCCACCACCCCTGAGATCCACAGGGTCATCAGAAGCTCAAAGGAAAGTCTGCCCACAGATATTCCCCCAGATGTGAACAACATCACCATCAACAGGATCATCTTCCCCCCAGTTTCCCCACCCAACAATAAACACTGGGAAAAACAGTGCCATTAATGCTGAAGCATCAGCATTATCATCAAGCATCTCTGGTTTTTATGGTTTCAGATATGGAAAAATTCAAGTAAGGCACCAGGAAAACTAACAGTTAAACTAAGGGCTTCCACCCTTTTACCTAAAAGTGGAAGAAAACTCCCGGCTCTGAACTGGAACGTGGATAAAAAGAACATTTAGTAGAATAGCCAGTGATTAACCTTGGTAACCACCATTTATTTTATTGTTTTAGGGTTCAAACTCAACAAGGAATTACAGAAATTGGGATTTGCACGAGGTTTATAGAGCTGCTTTATGTGGGTGTGCAGCCATAGCAGCTCCAGTTCAAAGCAGCCCTGGAAGGTGGTGATTCTGCAGGACCATACCTTTGCCATGTATTTCTCCCTGGGATATCCATTTTGCACATCCAAAGGAAGCAAAAACTTCACGAAGACAAAAAATTCTTGGTGAGCATTTTAGAGAGATAAGAAAACAGTCTGAACAGGGATCAAAGATGCTGCTTCAGTGTAAGATACATTAAAGATCCCTCAAAGGTTCAGGAAAGCTAGAGAGGAAAGAAAGCACTATGCCCATTAATAATAATAATAATAAAAGATAATTATAGCTGGCTCCAAATGTTAACAATTTAATAGTTACAGGATCTAAGTACTGTAAATGACTAATGCAGGCAGCAAATGTATTTGCAGCAGCGTGCAAAACAAAGCCCTTAAAAGCAGATAGCTCTGGGAAAGAAAGGACAAACTGGTTTATAACATCAGCTCGGAAGCACATGACATTAGAAGGGTTCTGTGTTATCTCCCTTCTGTGACTGGCGACAAGAACATGTCCTTGATTCACCAAGATGATGAAAACCCAATAATGCCCAATTCAGGAGCACCAGACACCTGCATGATTACAACAACAGTGTTGGATCTTTACTGTTCTTAGGAGAATGACACATGATGGGTGATTTTTTTCTCTCTGCACAAAAAGTCACAACGTACTGCAAGACTTCATCCACGTGAAAAGCCAAGGAAAGACTGCTGATGAATTTCAGTGACTACACACTGGAATAAGCAACAAAACTGCTCATTATTTACTACCTAAAACTTCCAGGATATATTCTCCTACCAGAAGTTGTGTTGAGTAATGCTTTCATTTGATTTGCTCACGATGTTCTTTGTTGATGAATATATCTGATTTCATGTAAATGTGATTAAATAAATCAGACAATGTTCGGCTGTATTGAGTCTCAAGAGGTTCTAATTCAAGATGTGAAATACTTGCCCCAATAAGCACAACTGAGCTAAATCTTGTGCATTTTTACCTTCTTAACCTCAAAAACCCTCTGGTTGCCTCCTTATTGTTGTTAACACGAGTGTAACACCAGATTTTGCATAAATTGCCCACACTGATTCAAAGGTATGTGAGGATTGAAGAGGAAGGGATGGGAAATGAAAAGGAGAAATAAAGAAGGTGGGAAAATTCCTTCAAAGCATCTCGACTTCCTTGGAGCTCCCAGCTCTTGGCACACAGAGGGATCAGGTGGAATGAGTGCTGTGGCTGACATTTGCAGATAACAGAAATCAAAGGGAACGGCTCTGAAATCCAGGCTGTTGATAATCAGTTGTCTACACGTGACGTTACAGGTCTAATCTTAAACAGTACAAGTGTCAGACCTTCACCAGCCACACAGAAGCTCACGTTACACCAATCTCTTGGAGAAAGGAACATCAGCCCAGGAATACAGTGAGCCCACGCCACATATTCCTTGCAAATTAAAAAGGGCTTTTTGGAAAGGTACCAGATGCAAAGCAGCGTGATTCAGAACAGGTACTGTGCCTACAAGTGGCAATGCCACCTCGTTCTGTTATTCCCCACCAAACTTGCATTCTGCCACCTGAAAAGGACTCCTGAGGGTGACAAGGTTGTCACTTCCAGCACAACTATCCTACAAAAATAAACTTCTAGTTTCCAGGCACTAGGGAATGAAGGACACGGGGGCTTTTCCTGACTGTCATTTACTCTCTGTGAAATTAATTTCAGATGCACCACCAAACCCCTCACTCCTCCTACAGCAGATTGTCACAGAATCGTGGAATGGCTTGGGTTGGAAGGGACCTTAAGGATCATCTCATTCCAACGCCTCTGCCATGGGCAGGGACACCTTCCATGTGCTCAGGGCCCCATCCAACCTGGCCTTGAACAATTCAGTCACCTTTTGTTCATGCCAGGTGCACCTTCTGACAGGAGGCAGGAATTTTACCCCTTTATCAGCCAGTCCCGAGATCTCTCCTAGAGTTTGGCAGAGGGAGGAAGGATCCCACGGCCTACACACTCTGTGAGGAACTACACCTGGAATTGTAGGCCATGGATGGAGCTCTTCCCACCCAAGGAACAACTCCTGCCACTAAGGCAAGGCTGAGCTTGCACTTAACCAATGGATTAGGGCTCACCCATACCCCAAAAGGGTTTGTTTGCTCTGCTGCAGACAAATTCTGACATGAACTGGCAGACAATGCACCGGCTGAATGCTGCAACAAAGAGGCTGTTGGTGTCTCCAGCAGGTCAGGGACAACACTAAACAACTCCACTTGTAAGCAGAACATTCTTTTCCCTGATATCATACACAGAAGCTGCTGTTTAATTAAAACTAAGCTGCTTAAGCCATTAAACTGGCAAATGGCTGTACCAAATGACTTGTCATTGTTAGCATTCCAGCAGCAGGAGTTGTTTGTTGTCACTCAGATGGCAACTTCCAATGCTAATGCACATTTCCCAACTGGCTCCATGGATCTAAACCAGCCCAGGACAGGGAAGTTATTAAAAGTGCTGCTGCATATTACCAAGGAGTACCTTCTTCAAAGACACCCACACCGTGTACTCTGCTGCAATTTAATTATTTTGAACTTCTGCCCTAGAAATGTGAGCAATTCCAGGCATTTATGTGCATTTTAAAAAGCAGAACATGTATCAGTTCTGGCTTTGAGCCCCAAGTTTAAGCAAGTCCAGATACAGGCTCCTGATTTAGACCCTGTAGATCTCAGCATCAAAACCTGTAATTAAAAAGCATAACCTACTACAGCAGCTACTTTATTCTGACTGCATGCAAATAAAAAAATAAAAATAAATTTAAAAAAAAAAATCAAGATTTTTATCTTGGGTCAGTAACAAGAAAAGATCATTCTGGCTATGCAGACAAACTTCAAAGCCACAGACAGTGATCATCCAAGAATCCAAGTGGAGACATTCCAAAGGACTCTGCTTATCACTTGGATTTGGGTCAAGACAGGGAGCATCAGGCAGAAGTGTCTCTGGAACCCATGGCGGGACACTGCCTCTTGCTCCTCTGCAATCCTCCTTCCCTTCCCCTAAATGGGAAGGACTGTGGTGAGGAACAGAAATGGTTAAACTGAATTTGTTGATCTTTTTACTTCCTATGAGTCATGTTCCTCAACTCAACCCCTCTGCACATAAAAATCTGCTACAACTCATTAAATAAATATTTCCACTCTGGCTCAGTAAAAGCAGAGGACTCCCACAATAAGGCACCACACAGGTAAAACAATGAAAAAGGGTAGAATGATTAAAACTGCCCATCCCAGTGCCCTGAGATGGGGCAGTCAGTGGCAACACAGCATTAGTATTATGACAGATGCCATATGCATATTTTTCCCTTTGGTGTGGTCTCCAGGAAAGAAGAGTATTTCCATTCATCACACAGTGACCTAATGGCCATCCAAATGAATGATCAGCAAATGCATTTTATGTGCTTCTATTTATGTACCTTTAGTTTTACAGCTACGGTGCAAGCACCAGAACAGCACTTCCACTTTCCCATCCAAGGCCTGAAAGACTACCCACATTAATGAAGTCTGGCCTTACCCTGTGTGCCCTTTTCACAAATGGCACAACTGAGTCATCCCCCTTGGTTTAGGTAGTGTGCTTGACACAACAAAAATAAGATGTAGAGCTAATTACCATTACAGCAATAAAACCAGGAGTGTCCTTTTCATAAGCCAGTCTCAAACTGAATTCCTATCAAAATACAGTGGTTTTTTTATAGAAATAAAGTTAATAGATACCTAGAACTACTGAATGAACCAACTGGATCTCTCTGCATTTCGCAACAAGCCTTGAAAACCTTAATCTCGTGAGTCAGTAATAACAGTGGAGGAAGCCAAGCCAAGCCAATCTTGGGTCTATAATAGTAAGACAAGCTGTTTAAAAGACCTCCTTTGAAACAAATGTGTAAATGTCTCACCAAGGCTGAGATGCTGATTTAAGATTAGACAGTGTAAATGTACTTATTTTGTATCAGTTAAGAACAACTTGTGTTTCTCATTCACAAAGGTTTAAGGCAAATGGTTTAACAGCACTCGAGCACAAACTCCTCACTAAGTCTTTCTCCAAATGCCATTAATACCTCTGCAGGTCCTGTGCCCCATCTAATTCTCTCTGGCTTTCACCTGTCCTATCACAATTGAAATACATCAGGCTCCTTCTTCATTATCAAAGTTAAAACTACAAATACACATTTTCTCTTGACAAAATCCTACCGAGGTCCCCAACGAGGCTGGGACTCTCTGCCACCAAAAAGAACTAGCTAGGAAAAACCCAAAGGCTACACAGAGAGACAGTGGAGGATTTTGAGACCAATATTCCTCCAGATATTGCATCAGGAGTGGTGCTGTTTAGGAAGGGCTGATACAGAAAAGCTGATGATCAGCACTGCAGCACTAACTGCAGAAAAGCAGAATTATTATTGCCAAAACTGCAGAAGAGTAAAAAAGTCCAGACATTAAACCAAGTGAGGTGAAGAGGCAGCTTTACAGCAGATGAAATTCAGCACTGATAAACATGTGCTAATGCCCTGAAGAGTAATAATTTGGGCTACTTTTCTCCACCGCTGCGCCCTACACTTCTCGCTAGGTAAATAAAGAGATGGACTAACAGGAACATCCATGTCTAGTTAAGATCATATTCCCAACAGAGCACAATCCCCTCAGATGGACTATGACGATTCACCGCATGAACAGCTAAATGATCCAATCTGGAAGAGCAGGAACCTATGGCAAATTCATCTCCATGATGCATTACAGAGCTGATTTAATTTTTTTCCCTCTCTGGCCTTCGAGCTCAGGTCATTATCAGAGCCCAGACAGTGGGCAAGACAGTGTCCTTTCATCCACTACAGAATGACTGCAGCGTTGTTGAGCCCAGGAAAAGGAAACAGCCTTAAAAATTCCCATTATTACAAGAGGGAAAACATATCCCAGGTAATTTTGGGAGTCAGAATCCCAGCTGTGTGGAGGTATCTGGAATCGTCATCCCATGTGTGTTAATCTACAGGGAAACCAAGTGCTACACCCTGGGTAAGGCAGGGGTTAATTCCGACTGCTGTCGAATGCCCCAAGTCTGTGCTCTGTTCATCAGAGCATTAAATCTGAAAGCTCAAGAGAGTAGTGCAGCCGTGCTGCAAGGGCTATGTTATAAAGTTCTGCATTAAAAATTCATATCGTAGGCTTGCCACAGTACTCTGCTCTGGCTGAAAGGAGAGCTGGCGGGGAAATATTAGACACCCCACTGTCTTTCTGGCAATTGGAGACATTCCTCAACAAACAGCACCTCAGGAAGGGAATGAAAGGGCAAACAAACCGTGAAACAAATCAATGAGTTCAATTATCTCTCTCTCTCTCGGAAAGGAAACTTTTCATTTTTAAGGCTGTTTCATGAAATCTTTTAATGACGGCCCTGCACACGGGTGCTGGGCACTCTGGCTGCAGAGCTGGCTGCTTGGCAGGGCTTTTTATTTGTTTTACACGAGACACAGACTCCCTAACACACAGGGTGAAACAGAGAGCAGGGTACAGGGATCTCTCTGCAGAACGAGAACTCTACTTACCCTTTACATTACCACGACCACGTGGGATAAGAGGCTGTAGAAATTGTTCCCACTTTCCCTGAAGTGTCTCCAGCAAAGAGTGAATTTAGATTTATTAAGATGGTTAGTTACTCCACGGTTAAGTCATGTGCTCCTCACTACTGGTTAAGGCTGTGTGCATTTCCCAGCGATTTATGGCAGCCCAGCTGGTGGATGACACAGTTCACAATGATGGAAATGGGTGGTATATTTTTATGAAAGCCATATGTGCCCCTCAGGTTATCGGTCTGATGTAACCACTGTATTCAGGCAGGTTAATAATCCCCATCCCATAAGTGAGGAAATACATAGGAAATGAAACATCAGTAAATACAATTTCTTGAGGAAACCATGCAAAGAAAGTTACCCGCTCACAATCCTCCCCTGCAACTCTGCTCAGTAGCAACTGTAATAGAAAGATTCCCTTTTCCCAGAGCTCAATTTTGAATCGAAGGGAAAGGAAGAAAATAGAAACCATTGGACAAAAGTTGCCATGGCACTTCATCTATATTTATATATATATATATGAATATATCTGGTTGTGAGTATAATTGAAAACCCAAGTGACTTCAGCCCAGAAGTCTGGGTTTCGAGGGGCTCAGCCCCACGAGGAGGGGCAGGAGGGCAGGAATTCATCCAGAGGGTGCAGTCCCCAGAGAATCCAGGAGATTTATGCCTAGCACAAAACAAATCAACACCAGACTGGCCTAAAGCCCCTCACTAATAAAAACCTGTACAGGGGGAGGGAATAAACCCCCACTATTCAGCTGAAACTTCATTAGTTCCATGGAAGGAATGAAGACAGGCTGGAGAGCTGGTGATCACAAGTAACCAAAGATCAGCTATTAAAAGGCACTGAAAATCTGCTACAAAAGGTTAGGAACCCCAAGGCAGTGCTTCAGTCAAATCTAATTTTTGCTCAGAATTTCTTACAAACAGGCACTGGGAACTTGCAAGCAAGACTCGATCAGCTGGGGTTTATTCTGGGTTTCAAGCAGCTGCATCCAAGAAAACAGGGGAAGCAGAAGTCCTTTCCCCTACGTACTGCCTGGATTTCTCAGTTGTGATCCTTGCTGTAGTACTGGCTGCCTTCCAGTATTCCAGCCCCTGACCAATCTCCCTGTGACTCAGTTTCTCAACATGTTATAAATCTGGGAGGCAAGGCACAAAATCACAGCCTCAGCTCTGCTGTGCTCCTGCAGAAACACCACATAAGCGTTAAGGGTTAATAATCTCAGGCTTACGGGATTTGTGTGTTATGCATTTGTTTATTTAATGCTTTACATGAATGCTAATGAAGTTATTAACAGGCTTGCATGTTGTCTATTGTTTTTCTTGGGTTTAGTGTCTGCAGCATCCTGCCTTATCCCTTCTGCTCCATGAGCTGGCCAACACCCAGCTCTTCCAAATCCCTGAATCAGTGTTCTATCCTGCATTCTCAGTTTCCTGATCAAAGACTGTATTTTTTCAAACTTATTTGTTGAAACATTATCTTTAAAAAAATCTCATCAAGATAAAGCAATTCTGTTTCCCCACACCAGATATTTTCTGTGACACAAAACTGCAATCCCACATGGCCTTATTGTCTTTTAATTAGATCAGAGGATATGTAAATGAGACAATATTTCTTAGGTCCCATTAAGCAGTGTCTCCAGGAGGATCAGAAGGGGCTGAACCAGGCAGGACACTCTCCCCTGACATCCACACCCTCACACTGACCTGCCCCACGCTCCAGCTGCTCCTCAGGAAAGTCTTTGATTTACTGGAATGCCACCATTTTATGGCCTTTTTGCTGCCAAAACTGCTCCAAGTCTGCAGACCAAAATCCCTTTTCTCTGCAACCAGGGCACACAGGGCAAATGCAGCGGGGCAAGTGCTGGGGTGACTCCTGCACGTGCCAGTGCAGACACCTCCCTCCCAGCTCTGCTTCTGCCATGGACATGAGGAAAAGGGTTCAAAGGGAAGTCACAGAATTATATGGGAGCAGATAGGAGAAATAATTGGGAGTTTTAAAGCAGGGATGACCTGTACAGCAATGCAGGCACAGGACTTCATTCTGTAGCCCTTACCCTGAGTAATGGGAACACCCCTGAGTTCCCAACATCAGCAGAATTGACTGATGACACAAATCAGAAATACTTTTTATTTTTAAAGCAACTGTGGAAAGGATAACATCTCTGCTTCTGCACTCAGGTGCCTGACAGCTGGGGCATCATAGCAACTTCTTAAGGCAGGCATGGGATCAGACCTATCTACATTGAGGTGTAGGTTTAATGAGATGCTGAAAAACCTTGCTAATGAGGAAACAGCATAGAGACACTTCCAAAAAGCAAGCTGTGCCAGATGCAGCCCCTGACAGTGATGGCTCACACCTTCCTGTTCTTGGAAAAGGCAAACAAAAATCCCAAATGAAAGCACTGGGGGAATGTGAAAGTTGTCTGGATGAAGCAATGTGGGACTTGGGGGAGCAGGGCCGCCAGCTCTCACAGCAAACACCTGGATTTCCAAAGAGAAAGAACATCAAGGCAGAAGAAACAGACTGTTATCCAGGATACAGAGTTTTAGTGCCCGGGATCTCACAAAGTTTCCTGAACTCTCATTCTCATTCAGGACATTCTCATCTTTCCATTAAATGAGGGAGCACAGCTCCGTGACTCACTTCTCTGCCTGCGTGGGAGTGGGAAAAGCAGCTGGAATCCATCCCCGAAGCACGAGGAGGGTTTCCAGTGCACACCAGTGCAGGAAGCCACCCATTCAACACGTGGCCAGGTCCCTACAAGCACTGCAGCACCCGTCAGTTTAACTCAGCAGCTCCTGCAGAGCTCTGCTTTGGGGCTGCAAATGGGTAACCCCACAGGGCAGGGCCCGATTGGAAACAGCTGAACCATTTGTTTCTGCTGATTCCAGGTTCCTCCCGCTCGCCTCCCCCGCCATCCCAGCCCTGCAGGAGCTGGAGCACGGCACAGCCACGTGCCCTCCTGCTGTCACAGACAAGGCCTCGCCAGGAAGCGGTTCTGCACCAAAATAACTCTGTTGATTTGCTACTTTGCATGGAAAAAAAAAAATTTAAAAAAAGAGACTGTTGTAATTTGCAGACACACATGAAAGAGCTGCGTGGAATCCAAGCTCAGCTGACTGGAAGACGGAAGCCGAAGGACCCTGTCCCTGCTGGGGGCAGATGTGCCTCTGCCAGAGGGTTTTCCTTCCCTCTGACTCGCTCCTCTTCTTCTTCACACGGCCTTCCCAGGGACCTCCAAAGTTCAGCTGCTACAGGTAAAAGGAGCTGCTGTGGCGAGACGGCTCAAAAAATTGGAATGTTCTTTGGTTGGCCTTGTTGCCTTTTCCTGGTCTTAAGATTAAAGTCAGACACGGTTAAGTGGAAAAAACGGGTTTTTACCTTGGTATTTATTTAAGGATCCTTAGGTGCGCCGAAATGCACATCGAAATGCACCCCAAAAATGCACACGCACGACAGATTGCGTGTACAATTATGGGCCTTGCAAATCAGCACATCTATCAAAGACTCCCCAGTGAGAGGCTCGAATGAAGCCCTCATTCTGAAGAGTGCCCCCCTGGGTGGGCCTATCTTAGTTTACAGGATGTGTTCTAGAGAGGACCTTGGTGTCTGGGGCTTTCTGACCCCCAGTGCGGGGCCTTCAGGATGTTTGGTCTCCTGGCTTAACGGCATGGTGGGTCTCAGCTAAGTTATCAAACTTAAGGAATTATAAGTATGTGAGCTAAAAGCACTGAGGATACATAAAAGCTATATAAAAGGGTATCTAAAAGGGGAGTAAAAGAAAAGGCAAAAAATCATCATGGCATCAGCCTCCCAGAGAAAGCCAGTCCCTGCTGGGAGGCTGGGATTGCAGGAACACACTCGTGGTCCCTCCGCTCCCGGACGCTGCACCAGCCTGACGAGGTCTGGCTGACAAGAGCAAGTGGGGACAGACAGGACAGGGACGCAGGGACACTCCTGGCCCTTGTCATTGCACACAGATCCACAGCCTCTCCATGCAGCTTCATTCCCACAGAGAAGTCCTGGTTGCATCCACGGCCGGGATGACCCCAGCCCGGCTGGCACAGGAGCCAAAGTAGTTTGCATTTATTTAAAGACTTCCATCTAAGGATCTCATGTCAAGCCAAGGTTACAGATAACAGGGTGATGACTAGAATATGCTGGAATACCCTGAGGCTATTTTTTTTTTCTACTTTGGGTTGTTAAATAACACCAGCTTTTAGGCTATACTAGAAAAAGGAACTGAACAGTCTCACTGGAGGTTAAAACACAAACAAAATAAAAGCCCTGAGAGGACCTGGGGCACTTTGGTGCTGTCAGGAAGTTACATTAACTAATTGCAAGCATTACAAGTCTAACAGAAGAGGCAACAGAGCCCAGCTACAGCATGAAATCCGACTGACTCCAAAGGCTCCATTTATATGGAGTTCTCAGAAAAGCAACCTTAGAAATGAAAAATGAAAACAAACAACCTTTTTGTCAGTTTGTGGTTTATCATTTGCATGTCTGCATATTTCTAGACTCCAGCCAAGGCTAGACTGTTGCCTTTAGGCATTATCCACTCTCCTCGTGCCTCAGTTTCCCTATCCAACAGTCAAGGTTAATGCCAGTGCTTCGAGCAAGCACTCAGGATTTCACAGAGCCAAGTGTTTTACAGGAACACTGAATTCTCTTCCCATACAACTTTGCAGCTTTTCTGGTGTGACTGCAGGCTGAACCAGAAATGTGACAAAAAAGGCTGGTTTGCACATGGGCTTTCAAGCCCCCTTTCACACCAGAGCTTTAGGTCAAAGTAAGAAGCAGATCTCCAAAGTATTTCCATTCATCTTCACTTGTAGGTTTTTAAGCAAAATATTAATGCTGTAATATTTTCAGCCTGGTGAGTTTTGCATAAAGGACTTTGAACCTCAAATGGTAAAATGCAGAGAGAGGTTTCTGTAAGATTCAAAATATTCAATTTTTCTTCACTTTTTTTTTCCCTTAAAAAAATAGTTCTCTGTAACATCTTCCCTGGTTTTTCATCCCCTCATTGCCACCACTCCTGGGGTTTCGCTTGTGGCAGTAGGACTAGGAAACTGAGGAAGAGAAGAAGCTCTCAAAAGAGGACAAGGCCTATGAAGTTCTCCATCTCCTGTTTTTAAGGAAATCACTTTAAATACAGCAATAATTCCAAAGCTGAGCATTAGAAGTTAATGACTCATCAAAAGAACAGGAAATAGGAAACTTTTAAGACCTTAAAGGCACAGCAAATGGAAGCTATTTCATGTCATGTACAACACCATCACCCTAACTACGGTATTTCATGCTCAGTGGGGGGAAGCAGCATTTGAGACCATCTATCACAGTAATTATGTGATGCTGGAGGGAGCACAACTTTATTTTTTATTCAGTTTGACCCTGAGCACCATCAAAATTGAAGACTACAAACATTTGAGAAGTGATATATCGGCACCAGCCAGCACTTAACCAAGAAAGATTTGTTAAAAAAAATTAAAGTAAATAATTCAATTCTCACTAACTACTGGGAATTATTCCCCTGAAGTCCAAGTTAACTGAGGTTTGCCCCAGTACAACAGAAGATTTCACATGAATACTTGAACTCCAATTCCACCACATAACTTCAGGCAGAAATAACTCTTCAGGAATTCTCTAAAACTTCTGGTCCACTGTCTCCAAGCCCAATTCTCCACTCCTTCCATGCAGAAAAGCACATCTGTAGAACTTCATTCTACACTGATGCCTGAAGGACAGGTCTGTTTGACAATGTGGAAGAGGAGCATCGTTTACCCCAAAGAGCCAAAAACCACAGGCATCTCCTGTTCCCATTGTCCTCCTGTGTCATCCTGAGCTGTGCTGCCAAAAAAAAATAATAATCAGCCTGATCTATGTAGGGACAACAATTCTCTGCTCATATACTGGAGGCAAAATGTTTTTCTACAAGTTATTGAGAGTAGCTATGTTTGGATGACTGCTTCAGTAAATATGAAAAGCTCCTTCTCCGTTGCATTCCTGTGCTACTTTTAGAAGGACAAAAAGTCTGAATCTTACAGAAAATCCACTGGTAACAAAACTGGTGGTGGCAGAGCTGCTCTGACTGACAACCTTAACCCAAACATTTTCTGGTTTGTGTTGTTTATGAAGGGTTTTTACTGTAGAAGTGGCGGGGAGGGGGGGAGTGAGCAGTATCTAAAATCCTCACAAGACTACTTAAAGCTGGCTGGCGAAAATGCAGCATTTCAGTGAAATTCGATATTTTCTTTCATCAAAGGCAGGGAGCCTCAACCCACATGTTAACAGTAATGTAACAAGCCTACTGTATGTGCTGCAACCCAAGGTCCTTTTCCAATTAGAATTCATTTAGGTTGGGGGAGAGCAGGGGTCGGAGCAAAGAGGTGGCTCTGGAACTGATCTAAAACTGGAATCCGACCATTCCGGCTGGGAGCTCAGCTGGGAATCCCAAGCACTTGCTTGGATTCTACAGCGAACCAGGAGTGAAAGAGCACTGTTAGAGAGAACAGTTTGTCCCTGGAAAACGGAGGAAATGTATACAGAATGTTTCTTTTTCTACAAAGAAAGAAAGAAAAAAAAAAAGTCTGTTGCACTGGGGTAAAAAAAACCCCAACCCCAACATTCTTTAATTTTGCTGAAACTCAAGCCTGAGTTTGCTTTTCAGTTCCAGGTCTGATAGAATCTCCACATCAAACTCATTAGTGTTGGTTAAATCCAGGTTTGCTGATAGGAACGTGTGGGACAGCAAACAAAATCAGTGTCAGGCCTCGAGAGAGGATGTGCCTCTTTAATTGAAAAAGGCAGAGTAATCATTCATTTATTTAACCCAGAGATGATTATAATCTGAAAACCTTGAAATCCTCTTACACAACAACTGTTTTGGCAAGCCCCTCTGTGTTCCAACAAATATTAAACTGTGCTTGCCATTTGTCTAAGGAATCTTGTATTAATAAACATGAAGAAGAACACTTTTACCTCCCACACTCAATGACAGAAGAAAACAAAGACCAGCTGTATTCATCAATGGATCCTTGTTCTGCACATAAAGGCTAATTACATTTTACTTCAAGCCTACACATGGAAAACTTTGCTCCTGCCATCTTGTCAAAGGCAGCTTCTGATATTCCAGCTGACAGACTGCAATGACTGCACATAATAAACTTCTTTTTGTCATTAACACCTTCAGCGCCCGGCCCAGGGCTCTGCTGGGGCTCGGGGAAGGGGCAGGGGCAGCACACGCCCACCTGCTGCGAATTTTGTACATGGGGATGACAGAATTGGACTGGAAATTTTCATTCCAGCCGCTGATCTCATCTGGAGGTGCCTGGCCGTGCCTCTGTCCCTCCCTTTGCACGTAGAGTACTTGGAACGGGATATTGTGAAAAGATAAAACAAACAAGTTGACAGAATGATCCCCAACTTTTAAGATCACCACAACTGGTCTCCAAGATAAAATCCAGACTCCTTAATGCTGATAATGAAGACTTCTCACTCTGTATTTTTTTTGCTTCTTGGAGTTTTTTTTTCCTTGTTTGAAAGATTTTCAAAGTTTCAAGTAGTTGAAAGACAGCTTTATTCTGAGACTGAAAATCTTAAAAGCATTGTTAGCTTTAAAAAATTGACAATTATCTGTTTTTTTTCCTGAAGGCACTCCAATTCATCTGCATCAAATAAGCGTCTGTAAAACTAACAATTCTGGCCTAAGATAAAAATCACATGTTTTTAAAACATAAAATTAAAATTGGCAATACAAGTAGCTTTTCAGACTTAGATCAAAAGAGGGCTTCTCTTAAGAAAAGAATCAAACTGTCTTTCACTCTTTTTATTGGTGTTTTTTCAGCCTTTCTCCCAGCTTTTACAATTAAAATAGATGACTCAATTTCACTGTCTACATTCAGTTCCCTTTTCATGTTTTTCTAGATTTCCATATTGCAAAATTTGGGCTACAAACGCTACAGACAACTGTTGTTATGCAAGAACCATTCCTGCCATAAATATCCAAAACAATGATAAAATATTTCTGCTGTTATTAGGTCCTACAAGTTTGTTTTCACAGTACATTAGTCTGGGAGATAAAGTACAAGCTTAATGTCTGCTTCAGGATTCAGCTCCATGACCACTATATTCCAGACTCAGTCTCCATAATCATTCTGCTACACAACACAATAAACTTCTTGTTACTGCAGATGCTACTAATTTTATGTAATTCTATATAAATTAGGTAAGAGTCATTCTCAAGATCATATAAAAAAGAAGTATTTCTGTGTGAATCTCCCCAAAAGAATGGGATTAGAAACGCAAACAAATCTTTTAGAGAACAGATTTTGCTCAGTGCAAGATAAATTACAGCACTTAAGGAAACAGTATTAAAAAATGAAGCACTCTGCAAATAAACACATTAAAAAGGGTGAGGGGTTATTAGGTTCAGTGCCTACAACCACTGATCTCTGCCTGTTCCCCCAGAAGCGACTGCAAGATGAAATAACAGCAACAATATCAGTTATGTGCAGGAAAAAACAAAGGCAATCTGCAGGAATTTAAGGCTCCATCTGAACCAGCATTTGTTTACATCCCTTAGAGAGGGAGGAATCAATGAGGGAACAAAAATACTTTTGATCCCCTTACATGGAACTCATCCTACAAGGAGCTCAAAGGAAACCGGACTTCCAGAGCCAGACCAAAATTCACCCGAAAGATTATCCTGAAGGATGAAAAGGTGTTTAAACTCCAGGTGCTGATTGCTAACTACCACGGGCTGAATTTTGTAAGCTCTGGGTTCCCCACATCCTCAGTGGGGAATCAGATCCCCAACAGGCACAGAACCACGGGGTAAGAAATTTAGAATTGATGCCAGTTTGACTGGTTTTTAACCCCGGGCAGTGGGCACAGGGAGGTGATGGTGAGTCCCAGCCCTCCCCTTGCAGTGTCCCAGCCATGTGAAACGGCTGCTTCGCTCCCATCCCAGCTCCAGACACTGAAATGACTCTTTGTGCTTAATCCCGCTGATCATGAGAATTCCTTCTCATTATTAACTTTCCTTAAATATGAAGGGTTCAAAGGAAACCAGCAGCAGTCTGTCTCTTTTGTTGTTCCCTGCCCTAATTGTTAATAAAACCAGAGGATAATTGGAAACAGTAGCTATTAAGAAGACAAGAACATATATTTTTAAGACTACCTTCATGTTCTACTTGAAAACAAGGAAAATCTGCCCAAAATGCTACTTTTGGTAATTAGGGGTGAACCTGGCAGAGCAGGGACTGCTACCCCAAAAAGCAGAAAGAACCAGGGTGCCTAAGAGTCAAACAGAAATCCTTCACTAAATGAAGCTTTATTTTCACCAAAATTGGAAGATCACAGTAAATACCTTATTTCTGAAACTGCCCCATTTCTAAATAAAATACAAGAGATATACAGGGCATGAGATACACAGATGAAGCACCTGAGAATGAAACCAGGAATGCAGCAGCGTGTGCGCCAGGAAAAGTGTCTTGTTGGGGGGAAGAAAATATGAAAACTAATAATCTCTCCATAGGAGGCCAAATTATGACCATGTTTTCCAAAAAAACTTGGATGCCTGAACCTCTCTCATCTCATCTCTCTCCAACAGACAGATGCAAAACAAAAAAAAAAATCAGTGATACCCTGAAGGAAGACATAGAAAGAAAACAGGGAAATCTTACTTTGCAGTAGTTTCTTCATCATATTTTGTTTTCAGATCAAATAGTTCTGTCCTGGTTTTTTCCAAGGCTAAAAGGCATAAACATGAAGCATTACAGTACTGAAAGAGCAGTATTCAGTCATAAATAAGGCTGTACATCTCCTGATGAAAAAAAATAAAGCTGTACACCTCCTTAGCTTTATCTTTCTACCCAGGCAAACCATTATGGCCTAGAAAAAACCATAGGGTTTTAACTTCTTTCACAATTTCTTACGGTATTCCTGTTACATTGCAAAAATTCCCAGTTTCTGCTTAAGCAAGCTAGACATTAATAGTTTCTTATTAAGCTGGCTGAACTGCTTATTCCTTTGAAATACTTACTGCAATAGTTCAGGGAATAAAATTTCTTCTGTTCTCATAGTAAACAAAGCCAAATGTGTCCAGACCTGGACTTTTGAAGTATGCAGAGATGAAAATTAATGGCAAGTCATAGCAACAGGCAGGAAACAGGGTTCACACTGATCACTTCAGGTATTTATCGGTTTGGAAACGTGTGGAGCCAGAACACATGTGGATGGTCAGTTCCATGGCCTGCTGGAATTCCAGGGATGCTCTGATTCTGCGTGTGCTCCATGGCCTTGTCCCTGTATTTGCCAGTGACTGGCTGCACCAGGAGTGTTTGCTCTGATTCACAAAACACACCTGAGCTTTGCTGGACCTCCCTGCCCTCTGAGAGCTGCTTCACACCCAGTCCTGACACACCCAACGATCCCTGTCCTCTCACCTCCCACCCGATCCCCTGGAAAAGGTCACAAAGGCGATGCCAAACCTGTTTGCAAAGCTTGAACTTTGTGTTCAGCTTCCTCCAGCTTCGAGGCTGTCGACATCTGTGTCTCCTGCAATTTTCTGTGGAGGGGAGAGGAGAGGTGAGAGCAGAGCTTGTGATCACGTCCAACAACTCATCTGTGCCTTGCAAACTTGGAGGATGGAGCGATTAAACGTCTCAACTGGAATCAGACAACTGCCAACACCACAAAGGCTACGAGGTGCTTCCGTGGGACCCATAAATCCTGTCACATTGAGATGCTGTTCCTACTTTGTGGTCCCACTTATTAAAATTTTAACAGTGTAGCCACCCCATAACATAAGCTGTGAACATTATACAAGAGTTGACTGCTATATAAATGACAACTTCAGTGGAAGGTTTTCTTGAGCATAATTTGTTTTGGAAATGTCACACACATTGAGAAAATCGTCACCAAGCACCCTCTGTTGTACAAAGTTAGTACAAGAAGAATGATACATTTCCATTTTAGTGTCATAATGAAGGAATTTGTTGCCATAACTGATAGAGTGAATAGATGCAGCAGCTGTTTCATCAGAGCTGTAATGGGTGCCAAATGCAGCAATATTATTAGCTACTCTTTAAGAAAACACACATATTTCAAAACAAATCTCACTGTGATATTTTCTGTAGAACATGAGCAAAACTTTAATATGCTCACATTTCTTACGTCCACAGGCAACATTTTCTTGTTTGTGTCAGTGAAACTCATTTTTACATCATCTGGCCACGCAGCCACTGCACTCCTTGCTGAGGGCCAGGCTGCGGGAGTTATAAAACTCATCTCTGAAAGGAGCTGCTCCAACATCTCCCAGGAGCCGTGCTTTTTACAACACTGCTTTTAGGATATTCTGCAGATCTCAGAATTGTGAAATGGCTTATGAAACTACCAGCATCCTGCCTGCACTCCATAGGGTGCATAAATTTATTCTCCAACACTGCTGACCAGGTTAATAACTATTTATAGCCAGAATCATGCGTCAGTTCCCTTCACACTGAACCATATACTTTGAGACCTCAAAACCTCTCACACACACGTTTATTTGCATTCCACAACCTGCCATTTTGTTTTATTTTTAAGTACATTGAAATTGCAGTTGCTTAAACCACTGCTTACAAGCTGCTTATCAAAAAAGCAGCCAACGGTATTGATGAATCAAAAAAAAGCTTTGCATTCACTGGTAGAGTCTCCCCACTCAGCCCTGAATTTAAACAACCAACCCTCAAACCAAAAAGCTCACGTGAACTGAAGGTTTCCATGCTATGTTGAACATATTATAGCTTCAGTGTTATTGCTCCACGGGAGAAATAAATTCTCAAGGCAGGGAATGCAGCCTGAAAGAACTCCCTCTTTAGCCCTTTGGTTTTCTCCTGCCTGATTTATTTGCCCACCAACCTAAAGATTCAAACACTCCCTGCTCATTTGCAAGAGATTAGAAATACATCCCAAAAGTTTTTTAAAAAACAGTAATAAATAATGAAAACCCTTCTTAATTTTGGTATGTAGGAAGATGCAAACCTCCCCAGGATGACTCAGGAAGACATCCCCTCTCTGAGCCATTCCCAGGCGAGCAGGGGTGGTGCATCCCTGGCCCAGACTGTGGGTGCAGTGGCTGATCTCCCCCAGCCCAGGGCTGCAGAGCCTGTGCCACGGTTCTGTGACACCCAGGGAATTACCCTGGCTAATGGAGACAGATCGGTGTCACAGAGGACAGCACAGCCAGGGAGGAAGAAAAGCAGGTTTGCACCCTCCTGAACATGACACCCCCCCAGCACAGCGCGGAGAAGAGACAATCTGTCCTTGTTTCACTTCCACACTCTCCCGACTGTTTTTCTGGGCAAAGTTGAGTATCAAATGATTCCATGTCACACGCATAAATCGCCAGAATCACTCAATAGATGAGCTGTCTCCAGCCACCAGCCCTGGCTGGGAAGATTAAACACAAAAATACCTCTCTCCTCCTCCCCAGCACCCAGAGCCACACACACACACACACACACACACACACACACACACACACACACACTCACCTCTCCTTCTCCGCAAAATCATTTTGTAACTTTTGTTCCTTTTCAAGGGCTATGTTCTCCGCTTGGTTCTTCAGGGTCTGTTCATATTCTCGGATTTTCTCCTTAAGTGCTTTTATTGTAACCTCTGCAGAAAAACAATAGGGGAAGAATGAGTTTACACAGCTCCACGTGGTTCCACAACACAAGGCTTGCTTTACCCTGTAGGCTCAGTGTGTTTTAAACTTTAGCTCTTCAACTCTGACACAAAATCAATGGATATGAGTCCCTTTGGAGACCTTTTACTCCCTAAATGTTAAATTGAACTTTAAGTGTTTAGGTTGAGAAGGATCAATGGAGTTTGCTGGAAAGCAGAGTGAAGAAGGTTCCTCTAACATGACTTTTTTTTTTAAAAAAGAAGGAAAAAAAAATCAATTGTAAAATATAATATCACCTTATTGACTAGTCTAAAATTAGCTCAGTGCTGAGTGAAGATTAATAAAGTCCCAGTGTAGGTTTAAGTACGCATTTACACACAGGACACTTAATTCACCTAACTGTGCTCATGCACTAAGAGGCAGCTCCACTATGGTTCGTGCACAGATGCAATCTCACACTAATTGAACACATATCTGGGACACAGCTCTGCTCTGCTTCCCAGCTGATGAGAAACCCAGCAGTTGGGATCCAACTGCTGCATTAACAGCAGGCACTGGAGCTCTGCACGTCCCAGTTGCTGTTGCTGCCTCGTCATCCACACCGGGGTTTACACACAAACATCGACTATTTTAACTTTCTGAGGCACTTGCAGCCTTCCAGGGAATTTGCTGAACCCTTCCCTCGGATAAAGGAGCTCTCCCGCGTTTCCCCATGCCCAGCAGTGGATGAGAGCAGATGCAGAAACCTGCAGAGCTACAGCTCAGCATCTCCTTACGTGCCCTGATCTGTTCCTACGTGAAAGCCGTGATCCCACCCACAGGAAAGGACTGAATCCTTATAGGGCTCAGAAGAGGAAAAGCAGGACATCCACCAGAGTATGCTTTGTAACAATAATAGAATTTGGAAAAAGCCTTGGACTGCCAGAAGGCTCAAAGCAGCAACACGGTTCAGAGTACTCACACCGGGATGCAGGGGGGGGTTAAAGACATCAGCTTATTAACAGATACCATTAATAATGCTTGAGGAAAAAAATAAAAACTTTTGGACACGAAAAGTTTCATATTCTGCAGAAACATCCTAGGAAGACAAACCCTAATATGAAAAATAAACCCCATGGGCTTGGGGGAAAACACCCTCAACAACATCACACAAACCCACACGTAATCCTTCCGAAATCCCAGTGTTGAGAGTTGAGCGGGGAGCCGTGAAGCAGACAGGAGGTAGCTGGTGACATGATCTGCTGTCTGGCCACTACCAAAGGCAGCTTGGGCCACTGTGACCACAAAAAAGGGGGGGAAGAGTGGAAAAAATGCTTGCCAGCAAAGCAGCTGCCTCTGCCTGAAGGAGCAGGATTTGCTGGCTGTGCAGAAATCAGCTGAGGCTCATTACTGAGTAACAGCCCGTGAAAAGGACACGTCACGTCTTTTTTTTTCTTAAGCAAAGGGAAATTCTTCCCTGAGATCCGGGAAGTCATACAAATCCTGATCTCTTCCTGAACAAGCGAAGGATGCTCCTTCGCACAGACAAGGGGATGCTGCTCCCACGGGCAAAGGGTGCTGCGCTCTCTCCTGGGGACACCTCTGCTCCAGGTGTTTTCAGATATAAATCTGCAAAAATGTTCTGGTATATGGAGAAACAGAGAGTGAAATAATCCCATGGAAATGCACATAACTGCACCTTGACTATGTTTCAACGTCTAATTTTAAAAGAAAACAAAACTACAAAAACAAACGCAAGAAGTGCACAAATATGGGGAAAAATGTAACTTTTGCAATAAAATCTGATTTTACCATTAAGCACCTAACAATAGATGTGCTGGACAAGTACAGCTGAATCCTCTGCACTGCTTGAAGAAGTGCCTTCTTCAGTGTTCAGGTCAGCTACAGCTTGTCAGGCTCTGCCATTTATACCAGTTTTGGAAGAAGTTCTTACAGGCACCGTAGAGCTCATACCAGCCCTCCAAACAAAGAGATTAACTGATCAAAGCACCCTCAGCTAACAACAGCCTTTTCCCTGGATAGCTTATTAATCCCTGTTTGAAACAGAGAGTAGAACTACTGCACTGGAGTGAAAAACAACACAAAGGCTACAGTGGGGAAAATGGAAAGGAAGTTCCAGCACACCAGGGAAAATCAAAAATGTCAGTTTATGAGTGGTTGTAGCAAAAAACTCTACAAGACAAGAGCTTTTGCACTTTGTGGGATGAACCCCCATGTCACGCTTGGATGTGCTGGATGCACAGCCTCAGGAAAACTCTGCACACTGAACTGCAACGATTGTACATTTCCAGCGAAAAACACAGTCTTGCTTAGAGCATTACAGTTCCAACATGACATCTCCTGCAGTCCAGCCCAAGTCCTGGCGTGCTGATACCTGTCCTCTCCAGGGGTCACACCCTCTACGTTAAAACAAAATATATTTCAAAATATGTAACTGCATAGGTGTTCCCTCAGCAAAACTTGAGATTTAACAAAATCAACTTATGTGCTAACGCAGCTTTCAAACGTTACTTGGGTACAACAGCTCCATAAATAAAATCAAAAAATAAAATCTCCATTTTTCCAAATGCCAAGACAATTTACCTTTCCACCACCTAGAGCTGGGCACGAAACATGGAAATTGAAAGCCCCATGGACAGACAACTAGGTGTATTGAGAAAATTTTGTTTCCTGGTGCAGGAAACTTTATTCTGAATCACAAGAAAACTTGAGCAGTCTTAAAGCCAACAGTCTTTAAATCTCATTGAGATTTTAATGTATTTTCATGTACTTTAGGCTCATTAAAACTTAAATAATTTAACAGTAATAGCTTGTATTTACATTGCGCCACGGATAGTCTCTAGAGTAAAAATAAAGTGCATATGCTGAATGTACTCCAGTGGTACACTTAGATGAGGAAAAACAGTACAGAAAAAGTTCCATTTTGTACAGATTCATTTGTGGGTATAAAATACTGAATTTTTGTGTTTGTCTGTGCAAGCTGCACATCCTGCAAGTACCAACACCCACGCTCAGCTTGATGTCAGTACCAGCACTGCCTCTCAGAAAATGTCACAAATAACGTCAGTCAGGTGTAATTTTCAGTGCTGAAGGCTACAACCAAATATGCAGAATAACAAACTCCATCCTCTGACTTGGTGCTGCAGTAAATGAAACTTCAAAGAAATCCAAAGAGTCTGTCCAAAGCCATATCTACACACACAAATACAGAAGGGGCTCTAATAGACTACTCTACTTTCTACACTGAATTTCAATGCTACTGTCACCTCCACCTCTAGGAAATAAAACTGAATTCAATCCCTGTCTTCAAATTTCAGTGTGCATTAAAAGCTGATAATATGGTTGCAACCTACCCTGATTTTTCACCTCGGCGAATTCTTTATTGTACTCCTCCAGAGTTTCCCTAAGTTTCTGGTTTTCTGTTTCAATATCGTGCATACGTTGAACCTTCAGCTGAAGCTGCTGTCCTAAATCCAAGGCTGGAACCGGATCTGAAAAAGAAACAGTAAAATAAAATGTAACAGGAACACTTCTGCGACCCAAGCAGTTCAGAGCACAAGTGTCCTTTTTTCTCCATTTTGGTGCCAGCAGGGCCCTACTTTGAGTTATTAGACCTGTATATTCCTCACATCGTATATCCTGCAAACGTCAAAAAACCAGAAATATTTCATTCTATCTATGTTCCCTTTAAATACAGAGCCAGGCCAAGAGGGCTGGGGGTGTTCACTGGGAGAAGAAAAAGCTCTGGGGAGACCTTAGAGCCCCTTCCAGTGCCTAAAGGGGCTCCATGAGAGCTGGAGAGGGACTTTGGACAAGGACCTGGAGTGACAGGACAAGGGGGAACGGCTTCCCACTGCCAGAGGGCAGGGTTAGATGGGATATTGGGAAAAAATTCTTGGCTGTAAGGGTGGTGAGGCCAGCACAGGTTGCCATGGTTGTGGCTGCCCCATCCCTGGAAGCATTCCAGGTCAGGTTGGATGGGGCTTGGAGCACCCTGGGATAGTGGAAGGTGTCCCTGCCCACGGCAGGGGGTGGAACTGGATGAGCTTTAAGGTCCCTTCCAACCCAAACCATGCTGGAATTCCATGAAATTTGGACATGGCTTCTTCATCGTGGCACTAATCCACAGGACAGTGTTCCTGGGTGCAGACAGTCAGGATACAAAGAGAGTTTTAAGCGTCACATTTTTTATTGCAAAATGAGAATTTTTGGGTGAAAAGCAATCAAACTGCACAGCTCACTGACAGCTACTGTCCCCCATGGGCCTCTGCTTGTGCAGGAGTGAATTTCTGAAGCAAACTGTGCCCTCCTGCACAGCAGAGCTCAAAGAGGTTCTGTGACCATGGAGATCTGAGTGGTACTTTTTCTAATTGACAGATCAATAATAATCAGAAACGTTGTGTGGATGTAATCAACTCCATAAACCTTGGGTTTGGATCTCTCTTTTTCTCACACTATTAATCAAATGTCCTCTCAGTATTAATTCTCTGATGTTCATCCCCTTCTGGTAAAGAGGGTTCTCAGCACACACCTGACGTGTGCACGTGTGATTTATTCCGGGACTTCTTCCCAGTCAGGATAGGAAAACTCCGGAGTGTGATGGACTTATAAAAGATTATTGAATATATTTCTGCTGTGGGCGCCAGCATCTCTTGTGAAATGGCTGCAAAGATTTAGTCTCCTGTTGAGGAATGCTAAACACCAAACTCAGTGGATCAACAACAGTATATATTAGGGAGTTCACTTAATTTTCAACCACCACAGTCATTAATTTTTCAGACCACCCTCAGTTCCAGTCTCTGGAAACACATAATAAGTCTATTGTACCTCTGTTAACACATTAAGCATGAGCCTGTGTGTTTTTTCAATATGCCAGCGTTGTTGCATAGTTTATAAAAGAATAGCACTGGGTTATGTTGAGCTCAGAGACATTCTAAGTAGCAGCCTGCTGCATTTTGTTACTCCGGTTCTTCAACAGCTTATGGCATTACCCTGTTCATAATACAAAATCTAGGTTGCTTGTCATCTGTTCTCTGTACATACATAGTTTATGACTACATAGCTTTCTCATTTATGCTTTTTAGGCCAAATACTTTTCGTTATTATTATCTGTATTAAAATATTTATAATAAATCAAACTTAAAATGTTATTGTGGCAGAGACAGGGGGGTACAGGTAAGGAATTAAATAGAGAGCTGAAGCGGCAGCAGTAGCACGAGCTGAAGGCTCTGCAGTATTTATGTATGGTCCAATTACGGTGTGGGCTGTCACAACATCCCCCTGCTCCCATGGAGGTCCGTGACCTTCCTCCGCAAGGAGCGTTTTGTCACACTCCCGCGGCTCAGCATCCCCCCGAAGAGCCAGCCCGGGACATTCATCTGCTGAGCACAAAGAAAGGCTGGATTGTCTCGCTCCGGCCACGTCTTAAATTGTCACAGGAACCACGAATCCTATCGGGCCCGGGATCTTGAGCTTCAGCCAGGGGTATTTCTATGAAATAGTGTTAAAGTGACACAATGAAAGAAACTGAACTTGACAAAACTGTGGGTGCGCTTCTCCCCACCCTCATTTTAACGTGCCCGTTGTAAAAAGCTGGGACACGCACAAGAGGTATTTTGCTCCTAATACACAGGGCTTTTTATATTGAAATCAGTAAAGAATTAAAAGACAAAAATAACATGGGCGTTATAAAGTGAATAACGACTAAACCTTTAGTCAAATTTGCAATCCCTGAGAAGCTTTATGTACAAAACGAAAATGCTTGCAATCTCGTAATTATTCATCAGGACATGTATATTTAATTTAGCTCTATTAAAGGTTAATGTTCAAGGAGCAAAACAGTGGCAGAACAAACAAAATGTAAAAAAAGTCTCTGTGCATTAAACTTCCAAATTCACTAGAGCCTATTTGAAGGACTAATGGCCTGCAGCCACTAAATACTGCTGGAGGACATGTAAAACAACCCACGGGTGAGGCACCTCTTAGACTTAATTTTTATAAAATGCATTAAAGAAAACTAATCATTGTATGACAATAAAACGACCAACCAAGACATTTTGGGCAGAGAGAAGAATCATTTCTCATGGCAAGCTCCAACATGCTCTTTTAGCTTGAAAAACCTAAAAACCTGTTATTTCTGGAGTATTTATAAACACCAATTAACCTGAAACAAGTATAAACCTTACAGTCACAATGGCTTTTTTCTTACCTGAGTGGAGTGGATTAAAAATAAATAAAATACCTCTCCCTTTCCCAACACATGCATGCATGGAGAAGCATACCTTTTTATATTAACCAGGTTTGCAAAGTATGTTTCATGTCATTTAACAGGAGGTCACTGAATTTTTAAACAAGCAATGGACCAAAACTTTCGATTCATTACACAAACAACAGGAATACATGGCTCAAAAAAAATCAGCTGGCCCTGGTTTATGGAGAGAGGCAGTGAAGGAAATGCCCTCTCTGTGGTCTGTAAGAGAGAAAAATCACCTCGATGAACACTGAAATGTGGAAAACTCATCACACATTATTCCCTTGCTTTGAGTTTTCTCTTGTGAAATTCCAGAATCCCTGCTAGGCACAGGATAAATTAAAAAATGAGAAAATTAGTAAAAGGGATCTTATCATCCAGAACTTGAAGCAGCATTTTGCAAGATCATTACTGCCCAAGAGTAGATTGAGATGTCTATTTTTAAGCGAAATTTAGTGCATTTTTTTCTCTCGTTTCCTATTCTGCTCATTTTTCCTAATCCACTTGTTGCACGCCATACCCACAGAGAAGCCCCCTGCATCCTGTGTTTGCAGGCAGCCCAGCACATCTGGATCCGATCCCTGGCGAGGTTTCCTCCACGCTACCACAGCAGAAACAGAAACCGCCGTATTTCCAACCCGGGACCTGCAGAGCCCGTTCCTGCCTCTCCTTCCCCAGGGATTGCCGAGCTCTGGGCACAGCCCCTGCTCGCTGCTGGGACGCACCACACTGTCCCCTCGCAGAGGAGCTTCTGTGCCCACAAAGGAGGAGGAGGACGGACACGTCTCAGTGGACACAGACGTGAGCACAATTAACGTTACAAACGCAAAGTGATTTTTATAGCAGTTAATACTTCAGATCAAACGAGCTGGTGCGATGCAGCCGCAGCAACACCTCTCAGGCTGCTCTCACACCACACACATGCCCTGACGATTAATCTTTTTTCAACAGCAGGGTGAGAGAACCTTTTTTTTTTTGGCTGCTGTTTATGCATGTAAACTACTCACTTCACAACCAATTTTAAAAGAAACACTAAGATTGATTTTGCCCGAACTATGCATTACATGAGGCAGCCCCTCACCACCCTGGATGCAGTTCTGAGTGTCACAATGTAAGAAAGATATAAAGCTGTTAGAGAGTGTCTAAAGGAGGGACATGCAGATGATGATGGGTCAGGAGGGCCCGTACAAGGAGCGGCTGAGGGCACTTGGTTTGTTCAGCTGGAGAAGAGGAGACTGAGGGGAGACTCATCGGGGTCTGCAGCTCTGATCTCTTCTCTCTGTGACCAGGGACAGGAGGAGGGAACGGCTGGAGCTGTGTCAGTGGAGGGGTAGGTTGGGTATCAGGGAAAGGTTCCTCCCCCAAAGGATGGTGAGGCACTGACCGGGCTCCCCAGGGAATGGGCAGGCCCCAAGGTGCCAGAGCTCCAGGAGCGTTTGGACACTGCTCTCAGGCACGGGGTGGGATTGCTGGGGCTGTGCTGTGCAGGGAGTTGGACTGATGATCCTTGTGGCCCCCTTCCAGCTCAGGACATTCTACGACTCTACAATCCACCCCCCACCCCACATCGCTCAGTCCAAACCTGGCCTCAATCCCCAAAATACAACATCGATGACTGTCTGAACTTCCCAAGTGAGTTTTGCTGATGAACCCCCACTCCTCCCCCATCCTGGAAGAAGGCACAGCTCTCAGTGTCAGCAATCCCATCCCGGTGTTTACACCGCGGGCGCTGTGGCAGGGTTGCCCTCCCCGGTCATTACGGCCGCGGCTGCCCCCGCGCCCCTCGCCCGGTGACATCCCACTGCCGCCCGCCTTCCTTTTCGCCAGGGCACTCTGGGCTAATGTAATCATACGATTACATAATTAACCCAGCTGTCTCATTAAGAAAATCAACTGGAATTCAGGGCATAATTAGTCATACAGCAATTAGCATGCTGATGAGCAACTGATGAAAAGCTGTCTCGATATAGAGTATGCTGGGACCACCCTCGTTATTTAAGGAGAGGGGGGAAAAGCTCACCTCGGCTCACGGAAAAGGAGCTCCTGCGGGACGGGGAATGTTTAAAGTTAGTGTTTAACCCTTCGGCCGTGACTGTTGCTGCCGTGAGGGGTGAGGACCCCCGATAACACTGAGGGGCTGATGGCGGGGTTTGCTAAACGGAGTGGAAAAACCGTGTCATTGTTTAAATGTACAATTTACAGCGCGCGGGGCCAAATTACCCTCTTTCCCCATATATATTTATATACATACATATATTTAACCTCAGGGTTGCGGAGCGCTGCTCGGCGGGAGCAGTCCCGAGGAACGGGCTCTGATAGCCCCGCCAGGAGGGAGCACCGGGACCCCTGGAGGTGCTGCCCCCACCCCCGGAGTGGCCGCCCGGACCCCCGGAGGAACCCTCGGAGGAACCCTCGGAGGAACCACCTAGACCCCCGGAGGGACCGCAGGAACCCCCAAAGGGGCTGTCCGGACCCCCGGAGGGACCGCAGGGACCCCCGAAGGGGCTGTCCGGACCCCCGGAGTGGCCGCCCGGACCCTGCAGGAAGCCCCGGGACCCCCGGCCGGCCCCGGCCCGCAGCGCGGCGGGGAGAGCGGCAAAGCCCGGCCTGGATCGCAGCGCGGGCGGATCGGGCGGCGGCCGCGGGTGCCGGTGCGGGGCCGGGGGGCTCCTCACACGCTGTAAAATCACCACAACCGGGGTCTTTCCGTGCGGTGAGACCCCCACAGACGGGCAAGGGCGTCCGCACAAGAGCCCAGCACCTCGCTCTGCCCTGCCAGAGGTTCGCTCTCTGCTTATTCGCAAAATGCATTCATAGCAATCACAGAATCACAGAATGGTTTGGGTTGGAAAGGACCTTAAAGCTCATCTCGTTCCATCCCCCGCCATGGGCAGGGACGCCTTCCACTAACCAAGGGTGCTCCCAGCCCCAGTGTCCAGCCTGGCCTTGGGCACTGCCAGGGATCCAGGGGCAGCCACAGCTGCTCTGGGCACCCTGTGCCAGGGCCTCCCCACCCTCCCAGGGAACAATTCCTTCCTAATATCTAAATAAAACCTCCCCTCTTTTACTTTGAATCTATTCCTTTGGTATCGTAATATGGAGCTCCTGAAGAGCCTCTTCCAAAACAAAGGACTTGCCATTTAATAACCCCCCCTCCTCCCTCTTCATTTACAGGCCTGTAACACTGGAAACGATAAGAAAGCAAGTTATGAAACAGTGCCAGAACTACAGGGGCAATTAATAATTTATATCACTGGAAATGTGTTTCCTAAGGTTGGGATCTAAAAATAATTCATGGAAGGCAACGCGTCTCTTTCAACGCGACTGAATTTCTGTTGCCCAAACCCCGCTTTAAGCAAAGCTCTCAGTGATCGCTCACCAGAAACACCCACATGAAACGATAAGGGAGGGGAAAAAATAATAATCCTCCTTAAACACAACTTTATTAACGCAATTTAACTTTTTCAAAGAGCCAGGAGATCAGCCCTGCTGTCACAATACTTTGGTCACGAAGTAAAGGAAGTTTTTTCCCCCTTCCTAAATGCAACACTGCTCTTTGCAGGGAGCGTTCCTGCTGGAGAATGATCCCTGGATTACAGACACGGAGAAGCTCCACGAGCTTCTGATGCAGTAACTGCTTTTGTGGGAGACTGCATGTCTGAAAATAACCTGAAAATGTGTTTTAGAAAAAATAATAATTACATTGTAGCTTTTGAATATTCAAACACCTCACAGCATACTTAATTAATTCATTAATTATTCCCCAGAAATTTCAGGGGTAAATTGAAATAGCCTAGAGAGACTGAGACAAAGATTTCATGGAATAAATGATAGCTTTGCTCCAGTTCCCCTATGACTCTGGTAGCCCAGGGACAGAAGAGTTATAGCCGTAATTCCATTTGAAACAAAGCTCATCATCGCTCCAACTCCTCACTTCATAAAAACCATGAAAAGGTTCTTCCTTCAATCAAGAATTATACATATTTTCTTACTCCCCCATCCCACAGGACTGGGATCTGTGTCTTCCTTTTATTTTTTTCTGCTTTTTAACAGCATTCTCCTCACCCTCCGGCTGTCAGAGCGTTCTGTGCAGGCTGTACCGGGGAATTCAAAGTGCCCACAAGAGGGTGAGGGACTCTCATTTTCCTTACCAGAAAAAAAAAGAAAAAAAAGAAAAAAAAAGAAAAAAGCCGAATCCCAAATTCTGCCGACCTCTGGAAGCAGCAAAGCCAGACTGATGGGACCCCCCTGCGTGGGGATGGGGGAGTGGCAGCAGGCCGGCGCCTTTCCTCCCCATTAATCACGGCACAAGTTCTCCAAAGCTTGCAGGGTTAAATGAAACAGCAGGGGATGGTACACAGGCAATGCGACCACAATCATACAGATCCCTCCCAGAGTGTGGTCCTTACATCTTGTGGGCTATTATTTAAAAACGTCCTGTATTTATCTCCCAGCTCGGGAATGGTTACTGCCAGAAAGATGCCCCAGATTGAGAGTAATCACTATCCTAGTATCAAAAAAATCACATAAGGCAGAGTAAATGATCGACTCCTTCACGAACTGCGCTGCAGTTCCCTCTGTTTTCAAAGGAGTAATTAAAGTAAATCCTCAGAAAAGTTTTTAATATTAAACGTGGTGTGTCCATAATAGGTAGGACAGTATTTGATGGCGCTATGTCAGCTGAAAAAGAACCTAATGAGTTACAAGAGAAGCCACTGCAACTGAAAAGGCTCCAGTCTGATTGTTAATGTTCTAGTAATGGCCCAGGAGACTGGAATTTCTGCTCCCACAGTGAGCTGGGTGCAAAGGACAGTTACAGAAAAAACACTTGTACTCCCAAGTTTCATTTCTCCTACTTTGAGATTACAAAAGAAAAAAGAGCCTTCTACTATGTTTGAAAGCATTTCTGCCACATTCATCCCTTCTTTCTCCTAAAAGCTTCTGAACAGACTTAGCACTAAACCCTCCAAAAGCTGGGGTTTATTCTAATTCCAGTTCACATTCCTGCAGCCGAGAAAGGGAAAGTCCAGTATTCCCCCTCCCCACCACGCTCTGCCTTTTGCTCCCATCCCCAGCCTTGGGGCTGCTCTAGCTCCACTCCCTGCAGCAACAGCTTCCGATGGGCTGCGGTGACACCCTGCAGGTGAACACAGCCCCTTCCCGCAGGGATATCTGCTGGGATATCTCCTTCTACTGCACATTCTTCCTGCTCCTATGCACTGCATCCTTCCCCTTATCTGCACCTCTCCTCTTCCTTCCGTGCCTCCAGCCTACCAAGTAAAATAGGGCTTGACAACCACACAATAAATTTTTTAAAGTGTATGCTTTAGGGATATTTCTTCCTCTGAATATTTATTCCGGCTTTTACAAAGGAATTTATCCAATTATTAATTCAACGAGAAAAACTAGAGAAAAAAGGATGTGATCAGACAAGCCCAACTTCAAGCCACCTATTCAGGTAACAGAACTATTTTCAGTTATTTTGACATGGGTTTCAAAACAGAAGGATAAAGTGAATGAGTTCTAAAGATGGGAACTGGACAGGACTTTGTGCTCCATCTGAAAATAGCTGTGTAACACTAACGGTGCTGCCCTAGCAGCGTGCACTCACCCAGCACACATCCCAAACTGCACGTTGTGCTGCGGCTCGGAATTCCAGCCTCACGGGGAAGGAGGCTGAAGTGATTGGGAGCTACTTGTACATTCCTCAGCACTGCACTGCCAGCGCTGGAGCAGCATCCCGAGTGATTCAGGATATTCTGGAAAACGAAACGGTGGCGGCTCTGCCCCTGTGAGGACTCTGCTCAAATCTCCCGTCTGCAGCCAGGACATCAAACTGTCCCTCTCACTCCCACTCAGGCACTCCTTGCAGATTTGCAAGGAGATTGGGGAGAATCACTAAATTTCTACAGCCCATAATTTTTTATGGCACAGACTTCGCTTCCAGATATTCCTGTTTGTGCAACTCCTTCTTTTTACCTGTTCTAAACACGCAGGTGAAGCATCAAGGATTTTGGCTACAGATGGGATCCACGCACCAGATAAATCACTGCCTGCAGACACAGGGGTTTATGGCTTTTCACTCTTTCAAGTATTAACTATGCTCAATTTTCTGCTTAATTTTATCAGATTTTCAAGTGTGCTTAGAAACACACCTGACTGCTGCATTTGAGGGGTGTCTGTGCCACTTCTGTGTCCGTGAGCAAGTTCATTTTGCTTCCTTTCCCCCGAGAGTACTCACTGTAATATTGTTTTGCTTTCCCTCTAAGGTTGAGAAAAGGCACGTTATGAATATTCATTTCCCTTGTACAGTCTGGGGCAACAAAAACATAAACTTGTTCATTTTATGGGTCTGTCCTCTGTTTTATTCCAATATATTTTATTGGGAAAGGGCTGATGGTTTTGACATGTATTATTAACAAATGAGGAACTGCCTAAAGTTTTTCACACTGCAATGATAGCAAACATTTCTCAAAAATGGTCTGTGCTGATCAGCCTCGATGTACCACAAACTCAGGGTTTACTATGACCTGATCTTGCTCTTTAGACAGTTTTGCCAAAATTAACCATTATCTCAGACAAGAGCACTCCAAGTATTAACTTTTTCAAACTCTTTTTAGTATTCTACTTTGGGATGTGCTTAAACACAGTCTCTGAGTGTGTTTCTGTCTCTGAGTGTGAACCTCTTTTCCTTCACCTCTCTTTATTATCCCCTAAATTTACGTTCACCCCGCTCTCCCTACAGGCAGAAAAGGCTGGGGGTGCCTAGGTTGAAATTTAAGCACATCATGAGTCATCTGGGTCTGTAAAAGTCTGTATTATACAGACTTTCCTACCAGGGCTGGCATTAACCTTTCTGCTTAACATTACACTTTCCCAAAAAATCCAAACATGTCACAGGACGCCTATAAACACAACAACTTCATACACATTTATCACCTCCAGCATAAGCAGCAGATAATTTTTCTGGGGAAAAAAAGCCCGAACCAAATGTGAAATCAAACCTGTTTTTCTCTTGTATCACCTTTAACCTCAGGACATTGATCAAATACACTTTAAAAGGAATTTTCTCGTAGCCCAAACAGCAGTGCAAGTCTGGAAAGGGCTGTGAGCTGTAAATAATCAAAAGGCAATGGCCGATAACTGCAAGCACTGCAAATAATTTTCATTTCTGCCTTTAGAAGTAATTCCCTCACACTTATTAGTGCTTTACTGATCATTTATTCGGAAAGGACTTTGTGTTTCCTCAGCTAAAGCATTCCTTGAAAAAAAAAACACCCTATGCAGGGCAGTTGGAATTTGCAAGGCTGAACTGGGGTTTCATGTGAACTGAAATACTGCAGGTTGTGATAGGTGTGTGGAAAACTCCTGTGGAATGAGCCTGCTCCTCCTTCAAACCCCTTTGTGAGACACAGCCCCCATGGCTGGGTGTGCAATTTATGATGGCAAGGAGTAAGGGAAAGATAAAATTTCCACTTCAGCCATCTTTCACTGTTATTGCTTTTGATTGTTTTGACAGGGCACATTAAAAAAAACCCCAAAAAACCTTATTTTTACCTTCTCAGTTTTTTGTTATGCTTTCCTTCGATAGCAGGTCCTCTGAGTTAAAAACCACGTCACACACATTATATAGCACCAAATCTGATCACAGCAGAGACCTGGGAAGAGTCTCCAATAAAACCACACGCACATCCCCTTTTACACCCCAAGAGTCGTTTCGTTTCCTGATGAGAAAATTCCCATTAAGGAGAAACGAACCCATTTCTGGCTCAGCCCTAGAAGGTGGCACAGCCCCTCCTAACCAAGAGCAAACGGTTTGCATTACCCTTCCCTCACTCTCAAACGTGCATATGCTGAAAAAACGCTGCGTTTTTTTCCTGTTCTATGGACTGAACCCAACTGGGTTTAATTGCGCCACATCCAGAGAGCGGAGTTTGTGTTTAAAGGCAGAATTGTTTTTTCTTTGCCCACACAGGAGCAAAACTGAGACAAAACACTGAGCAAATCCACCGTGGCACTGGGCTGTAACTGCAGTGATCCACCCAGCAGAAGGAAAACTCTATTTAGCCACTTCATCCAGACACTGACACCTGGCATTCACTTGGTCTCCACGTTTTAACTTCTACTTGAAAATTACACTGAAGTTTTGTTTTAAATAAATAAAGTAGTGAACACTGTTGCCTTTTGAAATAAAAATATTTAGCATTTTTAATGCTTACTATTTTTCCTTTGACGATCTAGGAAAAAAAAAAAAATAATTTTGAATATACTGTTTCTGCAAGGCAACATAGCTCCTCCAAACCCACAACACGGCTCCAATTTCACTTTAAGTGCTTGCAAGATTAAGACCCTAAAAGCCAGGGGTGCTAACATAATACACTTATTTTATAAAACTGAAGACAAAGGAATCCCGAACAGATGGAAGAAGGCTTCCTCAAAACACAGACCCAACCTCCCTTTACTTCAAAATAAATATATTCACATTATTTTTAAAGGTAAGTTGTGACAACCTTGTTGATTAGTGCAATTCATGTGGCAGCATTCGCTTTTCCCTAGCTCTGTACTGCATACTGAAAATAAGGCAATTAAATGAGAAAATTAATTCCATTAATTAAAAATATTCAGTCTCAAGCAAGACACAACGATCTGCGTGAGAATTACAGCTGTATAAATGTACATAAACCAAAATGTTTTCCTTGACATGTACTTTCCTTTAGGAAGGATAAATTTTGCAGCAGAAAGCAATGATAATGCTATTTTAACAGCATCATAAAGCTAGAGAGAGATATATAAAAGGTCTGTTTTATCTTTTAAAGAGAAACCCCCTGATGTACATAGGAAAATTTACAAGTAAAATACCACCCTTCCCACAAATTCCTTACTGGTGAGCCTGACTGAAAACTCTGGTCAAGTCAGGAAAGAAAATCATTAAACTTTGCTGAATCCATAAAGCACTGTAGCTGGAGTTTCAATACAGATCATTTTATAGTAAAATTAAAATAGAAGCCCTTTTTAATTATATAAAGTGTGCACATTATTACTGAGGAGAGAAATACACGCTTTCCTCAAGAACCATAAAATTGGCTGCTGGGAATTAGACTTCAGCTGCAATTATTATATGGTCCTATAAAGGATATTGAAAGTCTGATAAAATTGCACCCTTGTCATGTAACAGCGATGCTTAATGCTAAATAACCACTCTGCAGCATTCCAGTCATAGCTTCCCCCAAACATCACTGCTCCCGTCTCACGCCGAAAAGAAAACACAGCAGGATTGGGGAGCTAAAAGTGTACCTAAATATTTGAAATACCAAATGAACAGGTCAAAAGATATGTAAAGCCACACGGAGGCAAAGCAGCACATGTGATAAATGAATACTGATGGCTGTTTATAAAGGAAAGCTCTCCACGGATACCCACCCAGCCCTCCATGGATGCTGCCCAGCCATGGGTACTGCCCAACGGAGCAGACTACACAGGATGAGAGGGGAGTAAGAAAGAGCAACACAATGAAGCAGAGTGACAAAGACCAGTGCCATACATTCCTCATGGCTGCTTTCCTTCTCCTTGCAGCGTGTGTTGTAAACTGTGAGTATTTGTTAGGCCTGCACACAGCTATAGGAGACTGGCTGGACTTCTCCTGGAGAACCTGGAAATTGCTTTTACCTCAGACCTCCAGGTAAGAGCATGGGCCTGAAACCTGGAGATATTTTCTCATCTCACAGACTCCATCGCACTCCCAGCTCAGCCAGGCTGAAGTTTTTATGTGTATTAAGAATATCAAAGAAATATTTCTGTGACAGGTGACATAAGGCACACGCAGGGGACGGCGGGGCAAGAGAGAGGCTGTGGGGTGTGGGAGCAGGGCTGTACATTTTGCTCCTGCAAATGAAGGAAAAGAGAAAATTCTTTCTCCTACAGAGAAGTCCTGACAAAGTCCCTCACTGTTCCAACAGCACGGGTGGGATGTAAATCCTACCTTCTCCTGCAGGCTTTGGTCTGATGTGCTGCTCACATCCCAGCACCTGTGATCGTGCCAGGCTTCAGAAAGAAGCCTCTGCACAAGAGCACACCAAGGATCCCACACAGCTCTTGTTTGACACCACTTCTCAGTCGTGAAAAAAGCCAGACTGTTCCAAATCAAACCTACTCAGCTCCCAAATTATGGCAGGAAAATGCACTGTGTGTTAGTGTGGAGATGGAGGGGCTGCAGGGCCTCTCCCCAGCGCTCACTGCTGGACTCCCAGGCTGCAGATTTGTTGGGAATGTTTTCATGGAGCGGTTTCTTTCCAAGCCAGAGCTGTGGGTGCCCATCCCATGCCCACACTGCTCGTGCCAGGCAAACTGCCCGTGATGGCTGGGACCCTCACCGAGTTATCTGCTCCTCTCATGGTGTGGGCAGGTGAGCAAAGGGAGGCGTTCTTGTTCAGTGGAACGTTACTGAGACTCGGAGCAGGAAATAAGTGAAGGAAAACTCACAGACCACAGCTGACTAACCAAAAACAACTTTTCAGAGGCAGTTGTGGCCCAGGAAGAGCGTGGTGAGTCCCTTCATCCCTGCAAGGGGACTGGCCACTGAGCACTGCTTATGGATGGGAAAGCATAAAAAAAATAAATTTGTTAGCTCAGACTGAGCATCTGAAAACACTGACCTTTCAACCAGTTAATCATTAAACTAAAACATTAAAAAATTAGTTTTTATTTGAAGCATACATAAAATGAGCTCCTTAAATGGTAAAACCAGTAAAGGCCAGGGCACTATAAAGCCTTAAAAGTATTAATTACATCTCAAAACCCCTCTTGAGGTATTTTGAATATTATATATAATGTTAATGTTTTATAAAAGTGTAAAATGACACACACAGAGTCATGTGCCAACAGCTCAGTCAGGCCAAGATGTGGCAGTGGAGACTTGGGCTCCTCAGTCCCTCTCAGCTGTGGGTACAGTTGCAAAAAGAAAAATCTGTTCAGGCAGTTATTTATTTAGCACTGGGGAAAACAAAAAAAATCAACTCCCAAAATGTAAAAAGAAACGAACTGACTGAAACCAAATGCCAAACAAAAAAAGTTCGGATGCCAAACAAAAGGGAAGTTGAAAACACATACAATAAAGGCCTTTGAATAAAATTTATGATCACACTTACACTGCACAGAACTGAAATTTGGTAGTGATTTAATTTTTCTTTTGTTTTTTTTGGAAGGCGTGACAAGTTTTCTCTATCCTTTAAAAGTACAATTATTGCTGTTTCTTGGTGAAGCTTCGAGATGCATTTTTTTTTGTTAAAATTGTCTAAACCCTCTAACAAACAAAATACCAAGGATTACACAGTATCATAATAATATAAATTGATTAATACAAAAACATTAACATGTAAATGCAATGAGAAGTCATGAAATGTGCCACAGTTACAGCTCTCTCCATTAGAAACAACACGGGAGTGTATCAGTTCCAGAACAAAACCATTGCTCGTATTTACCTTATTAAAGGTAGGAAAAATGCCCAGTAGCATTCACACAAACACGAACCATTAGTTCCTCAGAATAAGGGAATAATTTGCTTACCTGGAACATCAATTAATCTCTTATAAACATTCAAGAAGGCTGCCTCTGCTTCTTTGCTTCGTTTGCCCAGTGCGTCAATCTAAAAGGGGAGATGAGAAAAGAGGCTTTAAGACTTGTTCCAATACAACTCTCACACTCAGAGCTATAAATATAAATTAATAGATTTCATGTAAAACCAGTAAGTACATAAAAAGGGAACCCAAGTCTCCTGTGTACAGCTCCTACAGAAGCAGCCTTACAAGATTGTTCCCGCCACATTTGTACTGAATATAATTTAAAGTCCATTTTTCAGCACAATAACAAGCATCAATATTTTTATGAACACTCCTGCCTGTTGTGATTCTTTACTTTAAATCTTTATAAAAAGCCTGGTATTTGCCAGGCAGATTCTCTCCTCAACAACTGTTTTCCTTTACCACTTACTGAGATCTAACACAGCAAACGGAACCGCAGCCACTTCTGATGTCCCACTCTGCCTTTATTGTGATAAATAGATTTCTCTCTTATTTCCAATAAGCCTGTGAGGGGATGAAGAGATGAACTTCTAGAGCACCCTGTGATACTTAATACTAAATAACTGTGAATCTTCTACATGCAAAGAAGTTTTCTAATACAGCCCAGGCGCAGTCTGAGTCTGCACTCCTGAGCTCCTCTGACCAGCTTCTCCTTGTGTTCTGTAACAAACACAATACTCATCTAAGAACTTATTTTTATCATCTTATTATTTTCCCCTGTATCTGTATTTTAATCTAAAACTCCATTTTACAAGGAAAGGCACCTTAACGGCTCCGAGAATAAAATACTTATTCAACAGCAACTTTTTTTGGTAAACATGTATTTTCCTATTGTACTAGAAACCAGAGGATTAACTATTACTAAATATTGACAATAAACAACCAACCTGACTCAGGATCAGATCCAGTGAATTAATACTCCAAAGCAGAGGGACAGAAAGGGAAACAGGAAAGCCTGACACAGCTCTGTGGCAGCTTACCCAAATCAGGAAACCAAAGGCATGGAGATTATCGTTCCCATATTTTAATAAAAGGCAAGGAAGGATCTGAAGAACTGCGGATACAAAGGCCTGATATCAATTCTTCTGTGTATTTGAAAGGCAGTGAATATTATGGAACCATTTAAAGGTGCGGACGTCACCGCGGCCTAAAAAAAGGAAGGCCCTGTCTGAAAAACGTCCTTGAATTCTTTCTCTACATTATTGATTCGGTAGATAAGGCAGAAACAATGGCCAGAGTTTACTGTATCTGTATTTCAGGAAAGTATCTGATATTTTATTCTGCAGGAGGGGGATTTGCAGCACTGGGAAGTATGTGACCAGGCCAGGGCTTGGGGTGCCAGGGAGAGGAAGTGCCCAGGGAGGAGGGGAGATAAAGCACGAGGGTGCTGCGGGGTCAGCCCTGGTGCCACTTGTGTTTACTTCGTACTGAAACGCCTCTGTGAAGAGAAGGGAAAGGTTTGGGAAGGGAGAGGGGGGTGATCCTACAACGTGGATGATTAAATAACATAGGGAGTTGGCATCAGAGCGCAGCGCGGGACGGCGCGGGGCTGGTGGGGATCAGCCTCATGGCTGGTAAGTGACTGGTAGGGATCCTTAGGGGCAGGATTAAGGCCAGAAAACCAAAGGACAAGGACAATCGTAGAAATCACACAGAAGCACAATGCACAACGTATAAGCCAAGAAAAGACTTGGAGGGGAGGAGGGGTCAAAGAGGGAAATAAGGACATGGGCAGCGTCCGCACAGCGTTTGGCAGCAGCAGCAGCAAGGAAATCTTGGGAGATACGGCGAGAGGCTGGGAAGAGATGAGTTCTGGCAACACAATACAAGGTTGTGTTTAAAGAAATAAACCAAGTTCCTCTTTCACTTACATCCCCCCAGGATCTGGATTAATTTATGGAGATGGGTGGAGGTGTGGTATAACTGAAACCTGACCTATTTGCAACTTATCAAAGGGCATTGGAAAAGTGATAAATGAGCATCAGATGTTGAAATTATGGAGGACGTGGAGAGCAGATATAAATTCTCAAGAAGAGCTGGCCATGCTGGTCTTTCAGAGTTTAGCAAGAAAGACCACGGAAAGGCACCGCAATCTCCCAGGGCATCCGACGTGCCGCAGAGCAAGGGATTGATGGTTGTGAACAACCCACTTAATAATTTGAATTTGAGCAAATTCACAGATGGACTGATGCTCATTAGGGAACGAGAACAGAAGCAATTCGGAGAGAACATTTTCACACGAGGAGTACTTGAAATGAGCCCGTGGAACAAAGTGCCAAAGGCAGGGAGGCCCTGGGATGTGTAAATCCGTGCTGGGGAGTGTCAGGCACCGCTCGGGGATGGGGTGAGAAGGAAGGGGCACCACCAGGGACACTTGTGCAGTTGAGCTGTTTCATGGGTGCACAGAGACTCTCTGAAGGCCAAACCACACCATATGTTACACTTCTGGACTTCAATGTTCCCACATACAATTTTCTCTCGCTGCTGCTCAGCAGAGAGCAGCCAAATTTAAATTACTATTATTAAATACAATTAGCATTACAGCACTGATTCTGTACTGTATTTTGAAAAATTCATTTGCCTCTTTTATGAAAAGCAAAGCATTTAAAATGCTTCCATTTCTGGGAAATAACAGGATGGATTTGTTTTCCTATTAACAGTTTTTCCACATTTTAATAAAGAGCATTTGTACTTTTATTCTCCCTAAGTATTATAAAAGGTATGGTTTATTTGCTCCTTACCAGTTATAGAGTGATGGAAATATAAACCAGATTTGAAACAACATCTTCCATGGAGATCAGAGACTTTCCAAAGGAAGCAGTTTGTAAATCACAGGTATTTTACACCTTTTTCGCCCCCAAATTCAGAACCAGAATTCCAAACAATCCCACCAGGCAGAAATATGGTTTTATGTTTTAGTTGTTAAAAAAAATAAATCAACCTGTCTGGTTTAAAGTTCTACTAAAAATGAACACTGCAACTATTTTATATCTTGAAATAAAATTTAGAAAAAGCACCATGACAACTTTAACTGGAATAAAAAAATAATTAAGCATGCCAGCACCCAGGTGCATAAGGAAATAAGGAAATATGGGAGGAAAAAGACATCAAAAATAGCAAAATATAAATGAAGTCCAGAGAGAGAGGAAACAGAGCACTGAAATGACATGGAAACATTTGGAAGTTCACTGAAAATTTTTCAAATCAAAGTAAAATAGGTTCAGGAGCCAACAAGGCTGAGCTGCAATCAGCTCACATTAAACAGTTGAACTACATTATAAAACTCTTGCTGAACATTTTTATTTGACTCTAAAAACTTCAGGGACCCTGAAAGAAGTCAACTTATAATTACACTCGCGTTGTCTTGACACGAGCTTAGCTCCAAATCTTAATTTATCTAAACCAGGCCCCATTATGTCTTCTCTGAGCAGAAAGAAACAACAGTGACCTCTGTATTCCCCACCACCCCCATAAACATATGTTCACTTTTAAGTTTTGGCATCCTATTTGTCTTGATAATACCACTGGCGCTGCAGTGAGATAACAGAACCGAGATATCAGGAATCCTCCCTGCTCAGCACAGCCTTCATCTCACTCTTCATCCCTAAAATATCGCCGGAGCTCCGCGGAGGAGCCGCGGCCAGACACCGGGCTGAGACCAGTCCTCCCTGTATCCACCTTGTTCTTCCAGGTCATGTGCTCTCCTCAGTTGTTGCTCGGGGTACCAAGGTCACACTGGAGGCTGAGTGTCTCCCCTTCCCCTCAGAATCGTCTCCCTCAAACATGCCCGTGAAGATCTCCGTGGTCTGATCCCACTCTCCACTGCTCGTTGCCTGACACTGCTGGCTTGCTGCCTCAAAAGCATGGACAGCCTAGCTCAGGAGCACTCAGTCCCAGTCTAATACCCACTGCACCTGGCTAAAATCAAAATATCATCAATGAAATCCACGGACTGTTCTCCACATTTACGTAAGCACCATAAATCTGGCACCTACGCCCGGGAAGGTGCTGAACGCAGTTTTATCCGAATGTTGCCTCTTTCAGCAATGTCCAGCCAAGTTCAGAAAGATAAAAGCAAAGCCTGTGGCTTTAGTTTTGAATCTGTCACTTTTTATGCAGTAGGAGATTCCAGCATTAATTCAAGTCTGGTGTTTACTGTCCCCAATCTCCCGAGCACAGGTCCGCAGGGCTGTGATGCTCTGGGCTGTAGGAACGTGGTATCACCTCATGGACTGCAGTCAGACTGAAGGATGCACAACTCTGCTCCTGAATTTAAAGATGGAACAGGATGATGAAGCTCTGTGCAAGGAAGCTGGACTGCCAGATGCCAGCACACCCTGCACTGACACATTCTCTGATGGGTGTCAGCACATGAGCACATTTCAGAGCACGAGACCGGCACGTGTGCTGCTCGTCTTGGATCCACTTGGATCACCCAGCAGAGCTGGACGATTGGGATGCTGGACTCTGCATCCCAAAGACAGTTCCTCTGTGAGGGGCTCCCAGTGCTGTGTCTGTCTGGCATTACCAAGCACTGGTGATTTACTCTCAGTACCACAAACACAAGTGATCACACAACTGTGCTAAATATGAACTTCACAGTCCCAGATCTTCCACTTATCCTCACAGTTCTCCAATTTAATTCTCGCTCTCATTAACCACCTTAACATGTCTTTTACTCTCCTGCACACAATCTGGAACTAATTTATCAAGTAAAAAGAAATTATTTAAAAGAGAAGTTATTTTTCTGTTCTGATTTTTAATAAATGGATGCCTTAGGGAGACACCCATCCCTCTTCCCTTACACATCTTCTGTCGTATTGTTTTGCATCACGAAGTTTTTCCATTTGTCTTCAATTACTTCAAGTTACCAAAACACCATTAAGAACTGGAAGAACCATATGAAACAAAGGGGAAAGCACGAGAACAACTCATTAAAGCACCACTCTTTTAAGCCATGCTGTATTCTTGAATAACTGCTTTGGAATCAAATGGTGGCTGTAGCAGGACTATTAATGCATCAGTCTTGCTTTGAAGCCTTTACAATACAGTTGGCTTAATTTCCCTTTCTTAATACCAAGAGATATCTACATTAGTAAATAAATTAATAAAAAATAACATTGTAATTTACAAATTAATAAAAATATATAGTTCACCATCCCTGTTAATTTATTTTGCCACTGACAAAAGAAAAAGTAAAAAATTCTTATTTTTAGCTTTGTTGCAATTAAAACACTTTTGAGGCAAAATTAAAAAGAAATTATTTCTGTTCAGTTGCTTAAGGCATATGGTGTGGATTTTAGCTGGGCTATAAATTCTTTAACGGAATTAAGGACTTCACAGTGGATGCAGTGCCAATCTGTTTGACAGAGCTGCTTGGGTCGGGACACAGGTACAGCACCAGGAAAGAGCCTGGGAAGGGCACGCCTGCCTCACCAACTTGTTGGTTTAACCTCAAGTTAAGCAGAGAGCTTTAGGAAGGACTCGAACCCCTCAACTTTTCAATTCTGTTCCCTCCACTGTGTAACAGCTGCAACCTTGAACCCTTAAAACCTCCTCTTCCTTTCATGCCCAGATAAATCCTGATTTTCCCAGACACACAACGCTGCCATCCCCTGAGGAATGTTCTCACAGGACAGCTTCTTGCTGCTTTTCCAATCTTTGATCTTCCTTCCCAGTAAAACAGCCCAGCCCAACATGTGCCTGCAGATATTGACAGCAGAGCCACAGCTCTGATTAAATCCTGTTTGCCACCCTGCCTTCGGATCAGCGGGTGTGCTGTCCCTGCTGGACCTCTCCTGGAGCCTTGGATAACCCACCTGCCTCCCTCCCCACGTCCCTCTGCATTTCAGAGCAGGTTTCCTGCTCTCACCCAGCTCCCAACCCATCCATGGGGCAGGCAGGGAGCAGCCCTGCTCCCTCCTCCTGCCTCTGCCGTAGCATGATTCAGCTCAGTGGCTCGGTGAAAAACTAACGAAGGAGAGGAAGAATTTATTTTCCATTGCGCTGGCAAACTGAACTGACTCATCCTGTGCATTTGCTGGGCTCAGCACGAGGGAGGAGGTGGAGACCCAGGGCTGGGGCAAGGACACCCCACGGCATCGGTCCCTCACCCACGCGGATCGGGACTGGCACAAAACCAGAGTGACAAGGAAGGGATGGCAAAAGGAGGCTCAGAGCGACACCAAAATTCCCTTTTATCGATCGATCTTTACAGTATGAAAGTGGATTAACTTTGTTAGTGTCTGCATTAGTTCATATTATACACTCTGATGTAATGACACGTTACGATTTTACTGGAGGCTTTTTTACTTGGTGTTTTTCATGCTCAAGTAAAACAAACCAAAGGACAGCCTGGTCCTGGCAATAAGGACTTTGCTCATGGAAGCTGATAGCTGTCCGTGACGGATAAAGGATACTCCTGAACACCAAGCTAATGCCAACATCCCAGCCCCTCTGACACATTATTTAAACCCTGACAGTGTTTTCTGGTGTCACAAACCACTAACTCCAGCAAGGCTGACCCCAGGGATGCCTGGATCCATAGAGAGGCAGCAGGAATGCTGTGAAATTAGAGTTGATTTGCAGTTTTACTCCAATTAATAAGTGTGGGTGCTAGTGATTAGTCAAATTGTGTTGTACCTGAACTTTAAGGGGTGTAAAAACCTTGTGTGAAACCAGATATGGGGTGCCCCAATTTGGCTGCACAATGAATAATTATTTACCCTTGTAATTCTACACTTTGCGTCCCAGTCTCTCTCCTCAAGTCAGCACAGGTCAGTCATGACTTTTCTTAATGCTAAAAAGGCAAATCAAAGAGTTGACCTCTAAGCAGGGGACACATCCTTCCCCCAAAATTGAAGGAACTTCTTTCTAGTGAATAGATCAGCGAATCATTTGTTCTGTTACCAAACAGGGAGATGTCAGAGCTTGCCAGTTCTGATCCTCGCGGTTCTGTGAGAGCACAAGGATGGAGAACATCTCCAGCCACGGCCAGCCCAGCCATGCTTGCTGTGGGAAACGGGGCAAGGAGGAAGGGGAGACGGCCAGGGCAGAGCAGCCTGGGCTACCCCACACCACCCCCAGCTTCCCAGCAGCAGGAGCTGCGTGTCAGCTGAGTGGGTGCTCTCACCTGCCCGTGCACCTCCCCTCCTGCCTCTGAGCAGTGACCTGGAACCCACAACCACTCCTCTCCCTCATGGATGATCCAAACTTTTGTTTAGGTATTTTTTAAAAAAAATTAGGTCAGAGGAATCCGTACAAGAAGGAGCTCATTAACCACCTTTGTGCAAAATCCACCTGCACATAAATACCAGCATGCAACCTTTTCCTGGTGTTCTATACTGAGCTCACCCTCTTGCTTCTCTTTTATCACAAAGCAAGACCAGACACCAGCATGTATAGAGCTTCATAGTAAATCTGTAATAAATAGAGGTAATTCTGTAATAAATACAGGGATAATTCTGTATTTGGAGAAACAGGGACTGGATTCTAACGACACTCGGCAGAATACCTCGCCCGGCCCAGCCTTCCCATCCCCATTCCTTCCAGCACACTTCAAGCTCCCTTTTTTTTTCCCTGAGGATGAGAAGACACTCCTGACCCTGCAAGCTGCACCAGTGCTGCCTGTCGGAATCCTGAATAAACTGAATTTCCCACCACTGTTCCCGTTCCCCCCGAGCGCGTGGCAGCGGCACAGCGCGCCTCGGTAGACAGCCCACCAGCTGCCAACAGGAATTTCAGCACTTTGTCAATTATGTAAAAATAAGAGGATTTGGGCTGATCCTCCCCAGAGTTACCCTGGTAGTCTCTGCTGTCTTGGTACAACTTGCCTGGCAAGTTGGAGAGGAACCTGCAAGAGCTTCGGGGAAGGTGCACGGCGCCTGTCGCTGCTTCTGGTGGGATGTGTGAGATTTGGGACTCTGCCTGTTATCCCCATAGCTGAGAGCTGTCCCAGGAAGCAAAAAGGGATATAACAGGAGAGGTTCCGATTGTATTTGAGAGTTTCTGCAGTTCTGTCCCTCCCCTGCAGGTCGGTGTCTCCTCTCAGGGGTGCTTTTGGCCCTGCAGCAGCCACCCCACGTGCTCAGCAGGGAGAGCTCATCCGCCCGTGAGATGCTGGAGTATATTTAAATCACCTTCCTCAGGAAAGATGTTGTTTAAACTGCAATCAAGGAAGCCAAAAATAAATAAATAATCATTTACACACTTCTGTAAACAAAGAAATGGAAGTGCTGTGGAGCTGTGGTTACCCCAAGAGCAGGTCATGACCTGTCCCTGCTTTGGGGAACAGAACTGAGATGCAGAGTGGACTTTAAAAGAGAATTAGCTGCCAAAAATACTCACTTTTGGTGGGTTTTGATGCGACTTCTGCTGAAAAGCAGGGAGGCTCTGGGCTCAAACACGAGCGCTGGATTTTGATGTATGCTGTTGACTTCCCCAACACAGAGCAATTTGTAATAGCTTTGCCACGCTGTTGTTTTCAAAGCTCCTGCTACATCACAAGCATTTATTTCTGACCACAAAATTACATTTATTCAACAGAAAGCAGCTCAGGGTCTTTAAGAGGTTAACTTCTGGAGTGCTTGGCTGCTCTCCAGCCTCCCTACGAGCATCAGTGCTAACGCAAGGCACACAACAGCACCCAGGCTGGCCGTGATTAATAGAGTGCTGAACACGCTGCTTTCCACATACACACACTTTTCATTCCCTTGCTTCCATAGATCATGGACTTATCCTCAAAATATCTGACTGAAATTGAATTTGGCTTCTCTCTCAACCGTTCATTTCCTATGTTATGCAAGGTTATATCCTTTTCTGCATGAGCAGAACCAAACCAGCTGCAGCTTTTGAGAAGAAAATGTGTTTTCAATTATGAAGTTGGCCTGCATATTGAACCACAGTTCTACTGCTGCTCTAATTGAGCCATCATGGAGCGAACGTACAGGAAAGAAATTGTATTAATTAGGTTTGGAAATTTAACATAAGGAAATTAAAGGGGGTAAAATAAAAAAATATGAGTATCAGCTCAGGAATAGTCCTTCAAAATGCAGAAGGAATGTAGGTCTGAAGTGGTTTAGGCACACACATTATTAGAGTACTCCTTCAAAGACATGATTAGTAGTTCCAGCACATCGAACTGATTTTCAGCTTCTGTTGTCTGCATATGGAAAATTATTAAATTACTCGACTGACCAAATTAATAGTTTAAAGAGCAATTCAGCTAAGTGGGGAGCCAGAGTGGTCTCATCAGAATGGCAATACCCTTAAAAGTACTTGCTCTGGGAGAAGAATATGAGGAATGGCTTTCGCAGACATCAAGTCCAGCACGTTGTTTTGGAGTCTGTGCCTTAGAGGGTTCTCCAAATGAGGGATTACTGCATTACTGTTGGACAGTGCTCTTATGCCACATGAAAAGAATGCTAATGACCTCAGGAAATCCTTTCCCAGCCTTAAAATATCTGTCTGATGACTTCACAAATACGGATTCCAACATTAGATTTCCATACCACAGCTTCAGTTCTGTAAATTAACAATAGCCCAAGAACATCCCTTCTTTTTGTTGCTTTCTTTTTCAGATTTCATGTACAAATATCCATCCACTGATGTACCCATGGTAAACAGTGACCTACCCAAAACACAGCTTATTCAGATGGCTGCTTGCAGGAGGGCCTTGCAAATTATATATAATAATCATGTCATGATTGCATGATAAAGCTCTTTAACCTTTCCTGATTCTGTCCTGTATTTAGCCCAGCATAGGGAGAGCAAACCATTAATAAGTTGCATCCTCAAGTTAATGGCAAGAAAAAGGAAAAGCAAGGCAGAGATTTAAGATCGAAATGACAGGAATTTTACACGTCTGAAATTAATGACTTTTAACTGTCTTGCTCACAATAGCCTATTTACACCACCCAGACCTTAAATCTTCCAGGGAAGGCAGAAAAGTTACCCACAGATTTCAAAAGAACAATACCATCAGCTCTGAAGCAGACACAACATTCTGTTAAATTAGAAAACTGCCTTCATATTTCCATTAAGATCCTAAATAAGGAAAGAAGTACTATAATAAAACTATTCTCCAGTGATGAATTAATAGGGGCTCATGCTGAACCAGGAATGCATTTGAAAATTTGTAGTATGCTAAATTCCATTTCATAGTGCTTTTACTTTAACTCTTGTCATAAAAAATCCAGTTACTTAACGCACTGAGATCTATACAAAAAAAGTTATTTCCAAGTACTAATGGAAACTGAATATTTGATAACTGGAACAGTTTTTATCTGAATGAATGAGATAAATAACTAAGGAATACAAAATGTTCTGCTTTGTCCAGTATTTATAGATTCATATTATATAAAGGGGAAACACTGGGGGGAAGTATCAATATTCCATGCTCAAACTGAAGAGAAAAATTGGCTAAACTGACCTGTGGGTTTGTTTAAAAAAGCCAACTGGTTCCAAGGTTTACCAGCAGCTCCCATAAATCGTGCTTGGGAGGGGACATAAATACCTGAGCTTAACTTGCCCTCTCTCCAAGTCACGTCAGGCTCACCCAGGCACAGTTCAAGGACAGTTTAAGTCAACTTGAGCTGACACATTTGTGCTGCTCCTGCCCCTGGCTTTGCTCTCCTGGCCTCTCCCTTCAGAGGTGCTGCTCTGAACCCACCTGGCGGGAAACTAAGCCAGCAAAAAAGGGGAAAAAACCCTAATTTTGTGCTAAACGTGGGATCACAGCAGAAAATGTGCTGAGGAAAGGCAGGGGGTGGGGAGCAGGAACACAGCAATATCCATGTAAAGCTGCTTAAATACCTTTGCTTATTAGGGAGCTGCCTCCATCCTGGGATCTGCTGGCCCTCCCTAGAGCCCACAGTCCTGTGGACAGTCAGCCCACACGGGATTGGCAAAAGCCCACTTCCCTTCTGATGTGGAATCTAATTTAGTATGCCATGCAAAAAGTACCTAATTCTGTCTAATATTAGAGTTTGAGCAAAGGATGGGGCAGCAGCAGCAGCAGCACTGGGGATGGAGACAGGAGGCAGAGGCAAAAATGTGGTGGAGACTCTCCCAAACAGAAATGGAGAGGCTGCATCAGGCAAGAACCCTTCTCCTCCCTTCTGAGTGAGCAGCTGGTGGTGCCCCAGATGTGGTGCCCCGAATTCCATATTCCCACCCACAATGCCTATGGAGGCTGCTCCTACATACAGCATTCCCAACTCCTGTCCCAGGACACTCGCTCTCCAGCAGAAGGGGCCCTAGAAGACATCTACTCTCACCACTTCTCCACCTACCTCTGTTTTATTTACTCACTGCTGTTGATCTTTAAAAAAAAAACCAAACCCAACAAAATAACAGAATCATTAAAAGGCTTGGGTTGGCAGGGACCTTAAGGCCCATCTCATTCCAGCTCCCTTGCCTCATGCACCTTCCACTAGAGCAGGTTACTCAGAGCCCCATCCAGCCTGGCCTTGAACATTTCCAGGGACGAATCTGGGGCTGAAAACTGATGAGTGTGTAGTAAAAGCAGGAAACCTCTTGCCCTGTTCCTCCTCCCTGCTCACATCCCATCCCACAGGTGCTGTGTGACCAAGAGGTCCCTCTGCCAGCTCCTCCCAGGACACTGAATATCACCTGACAGGTAATAAATTATTGCAAGGCAATCCCAGGGGGCTGCTGGGGTGGGTGTTCTGTTCCCAGCAGTGTTGCTCCCGGAGCCTCTCAGGGGACAGGAATCGAGGCATCTCCCATGGATTTGAAATGAGAGAAGCCTATTTGCTTAACAAAACTTGTTTCTGAGATACCCAGAGCAGTCATCTCCTGATGTTTTACAAAGTCGGCCTTAACAACAACCAGAAACCAGATCCATATCCTGAACAATCAAATATAACTCAACAGAACAGGCTCATACCTTCGGTATTTTGATTTGTCTCCAAAACAAGATACAGTAATTACATCTATAATCAAATACCATAATTCACAGTTTAATGTGGTGCATTTATGTAGTCAATCATGATTAGTTCAGGTTTTTTAGGTTTCTGAAACCCTGTCTCGATTAGGGAGACTGGAATCACCAACTCAGAGATTCAGCAGCACAATCTTTTCATGTATTTGTGCTTAATTTACGTAACAGGGGATTTCCACAACAAATTTTACTCTGGTGAGGTTGAATTTATACCAAAATAAACTTCACTTTTGTATCAGTGAAGCAAAACTACAGAAGAGGAGTGTGTGTGAGCCATACCAAGGTAACAGGGAGCTGTCTCCACCAGGGAAGATCTAATGGGAGAATCTCCTTCTCTGTAGCCAAATTTAAATTTATGCTTCTTGCTTGATCCTCAGACATTCCCTTCATTAAAGAACAGTGCTGAAAGCACACATGCACTCTTCAGTCAGTGCATTGCAAGCTTGAAACTGAAGTGAAAAGGTTCTAAGAGCACTGCAATGCACTCGGAGCAATTTTAAAGCGTAAATTTCCATTGGCAAACGGACTCACGCAAGTCATTCTGTGCTCTCACAAATGTCTGTTGGATATATCAAGGACAAAGTTGTCCTGTTTATTTATTTATTTCTAGCAGTACTTGGGAAATCAGGTTGTAAAGCAAGAAGCACCATGCTGCTTTTAAATGAGGGATTATTGCCTAGCTGGGACCCAGATTTAGCAGGATGTAGAAGTGATCAGGAATACAAGCCTCACTAAGGGGAGCTGTGCACTTAAATCCCTGTCCTGAAAACACGCTCCTGAACTTCCCTGTGCTGACAGGAACTGCCACAATCTAAAGTCAGTGAACAACTCAGGGACTGAGGAAGTGCTGGAACACAGTTCTTGAGGGGCAGAGCTCTGTAATGTGCAGCAGTGTGAGCTCAAACCTCCACCCACCACCCCACGCGGGCACGGAGCTTTACAAGGACAAATGTAATTTCCAGCCTCCCTCCCTGACGCTTTCCGAGCGGCAGAACCACGGCTCCCATCTGGCCACAGTGCAAATGGAAAACTCTCTAATTGGCCCAGCTGCCTTTGCCTATAGAAACTCTTCAGAATAACAACAGTTGGCTTTTAAACTCGTGAGCACTCTGCTTGTGTGTCCTCGGCGAGTGCTGCGAAGAGAAACCCAAGCTGGAGCCAGCACCGGAGCTGTGAACGCTTTCTGCTGCCTGTCCAACAAACACCTGCCAACCCAAGGTTTTCCATCAGCCCTCTGGAATACAATGTTTTACAGCTGAAAAGCTTTGCGGGGAGAATGATTTGCAGTATCCTCATGTTTTATGAGTGCACTACATTGCATTCATTAAGAGCTCAGCCTGTAGGGTCAGTGAGGCCCAGCGAGCAGGATGTGCCACGTGGGTCCCTGCCATGGTGACAGGATGCTCAGGGAGGCTCAGAGAGGCTCAGGGAGGCTCAGAGCAAAGTGATGTGACCAGTTCAGACTGTCCAGCACAAACCCAGCATATCACAGAATCACAGAATGACCTGGGTTGAAGGGACCTTAAGGATCATCTTGTTCCACCCCACTGCCATGGGCAGGGACACTTTCCTCTGCCCCAGGTTGCTCAGAGCTCCATCCAACCTGGTTTTAAACACTTCCAGGGATGGGGCAGCCACAGCTTCTCTGGACAATCTGTGTCAGGGCCCCACCACCCTCACAGGGAAGAATTTATTCCCAATATCCAATCTAAACCTACTCTCTGTCAGTTTGAAGCCATTCCCCCTTGACCTGCCACTAGGTGCTCCTGTAAAAGCTCCCTCTCCATCTTCAGGCTCCTTTAAGGTGCTGACATTCCCTGCACACACAAAATGCTCAGCCCTGAGGGCTCTGTGCCCACCTGGCCACACACACCCTGCCAGCACACCAGGCTCATGTGAAGCAGCACTGAAAACACCGTAAGAAGCAAAAGCAGCTCTTACCTCTCCCTGGAAACTCTTCAGTAATGGAGCTACCTGTTTGCGCAGGTCCTGGAAGACAGAAGCAGGATATTCCATCAGAAAAGCTGAAAAGGACAAGTCATCATCACGTTTTTCCTGAAGTTATTTTCAGTTCTCAAGTGTTACTTACATTCTGATCGCGTTTTATGGGAGCTTTGATGAAAATAGAATTATACCTGGAGTTCACTTTGAGCGGGTCTGAATTTCCAGTCTGACATACACCTGCATCTGCTGCAAATGGTATTAATTACCCAAACTGTGGTGGTGCTGGGTAGGCACTGAATGCCTTCAGTCTCCTAATTCAGCTGAAGCATTAATGAGATTAGCAGTAAATGCCTCTATCTACCTCCACAGCAGCTACACCTCTGAACTTATGCCAAGGAAATTCCCACAAATGGAAGGCAGGCTTAAAGGAAGATGACTCTGGACCATCATTTCAACTGAGAGTGTTGCCATTTCTCAAAATCTCTGTTTTATTTATTATTTTCCCAAGAGTGCTCTGGCTTTAGTCATCAGAGAACTGGAGCACATTGAAGATGACAAGTATTATTTGTTGGTTTCTGTGTAACTCAAAATTGCTTCTTCCAAACTACAACACACTTACAGCTACAAAATTCATTAAAATACTGCCCACAGAATCACTCTAAAGGTTTACAGCACATTTTTACTTAGCAACTGAGATAATTTAGGACAAAAAAGGTATATTTATCGTACATAACATTTCCTATGGCTTCACTTCTAAGCTGGTTTGGCTCTAATTCACTTACAAATTCCATAATTCTTATTATGTGTGTGCCTGAAGAATCAAATCCAGTAACTCTGCAGAGGACACTGTTAGGCATGCACAGCCAAGATGCTGCATTCCTGCTTTGGCCACTGACAAGGCACAAGCAGCCACTTCATAATGCACTTACACCAGAATAAATCTGGAAGAGTTACAAACCAGTTACACAGTGCTGCATCACTTGGGAGGGCAGCACTGATGCTGCTGCAGGGAAAAGGTGGAATTCCCATCCCTGGAGATTTCCAAGGCTCAGCTGAGCAGAACTAGTGCTAAATGGGTGCTAAAGACCCATTTTTAAGGCCAGGTGAGATTTGGTCAGACTCTGGACAACCCCTCCAGCCCGGAGTCCTACGATGCTCTGGGAATTCTGCCCACAACTGGGACAGGCACAAACTGCTTCAGTAACCATGAAATCTTCCTACCTGCACACAGGCTGAGCTACCTGAACCTCGTGCAGGGGGTCACAGAGACAGATTTGAAGTATTTTCTCTACATAGAAAAGGATCTGTTGAGGCCTCGAGCTTTTTGGAAAAGAGGGTGACCTTAAAAAGTTGGGAAATTCTCTTTTCCAACACATTTACTTTTACATCTACAGTCATGCAACATATTGGACGTTAAACCACTCACCAAAACACTCTCAGCCCTGGATTTAATCTGATTTTCCTGAAGGAAAAGTAGGCTTTTGAGAGAAGTGATTTTTGTCATTTAAATGACAAGTCATGCAGAGAGTTGGAGTATCAGGAGTTCTCCCACTCCCTGAGAAATGGCTTAGGGGGCCCAAGGCAAATGAAGCCATCAAAGACAAATGATCAGCCAAATTTCACTTCTGACATGGTTATTGCACTAAAATACAGCTTAATCCCCATCAAGTCAAGGATAATATTGCAGCTTGCTGAGCTCTCTCTTCGGACCAAACCAAACTCTGCTTCTGTTCTTAGGCCAACTCAAGTCACCTACATTTTTCCTGATCTATCCTGCTGCCTGTTTTGGGACAGAAGAAGGTTGGGCACTGTCCTTGTGGGTCACAAATGTCTACAAATTACACTCCTACCTAGGCAAACTGGCAGGTTGAGCAGCTTTTCCCCACTCCCTGCCTCCTCAGGGAGACCTGAGGGCTGTGCACGTTTTAGAACGTATTTTCTTCGTAACCTGATGATGCTGACATTGAAGAAAGTAACAATAACCACTGATGGCAAAATAAATGCCCACATTCAAGGCCAAAATCTGGCAGAGGCGGTTTTAGAGCCCAGTGAAATTACAAACAGAATTAGATTTACAGCCCGGATACTGGCACCCTTTATAAAATCAGGAAAAATTATATCATCCAAGCAAAGCAACTTTTCTTGAAATAAAAATCTCAGCTGGGAAATCACTGGGTTCAGGGCTTTTGTCCCTGATACTGCCTCTGAATTTACTGACTTGTTTGGCAGCAGCCAGAAAAGTGATGTCAGAAGTGAAGGCAGAAATACAGGAGATCTAATCCCGGATCCAGAGGCAGGAGAATGTCATCCTTGCTCCTGTGTCCATGGCAAGCTCCAGCCAAGATCCTGCTATTTAACTGCCTCCTCTGGCACATCCTAACTTCTGAAAGACAGGATTTGCAGCACTTTTTATTTCATGATATAAACTATGTCAGGACTTCACCTTCATATTCATCTTGAATAATGAGGGATGTTGTTGCTGGCTGTTTGTAACAGAAAAGAGGGAGTGAGGCAGGGGTGGAAAGGAATAGAAGGAGCATCCCAAAGCCCTGAAAACAGTTGGTCAAGCTGTCAAAAAGGGAGAAAACCTTTCAAGTGCATTCATTTAGCAAATTCAGGATGCTAAACACTCATCCCAGCAATCAGGACGTTACCAAGCAAAATTCATGCCACAGTGGGAAAACACGTGCTTGATTCAGACAGCAGCTTGTGGTGGGGGTAAAACTGGTTTTAAAATATTTCCTGACAGAGGAGGAGGCAGCTCAGGGTGATTCAGCCCTGCTGGCAAGCCATGGGTTATCCCACTGCACTCCATCCGGGACGATCCCAGGACACATCACAGCACACACCTGAATGGGGTAAAATGCTTTGACAACTTGAAATCTTCACAATAGCTTGAAATCTGTTGCAGCTGAACAACTGAGACAGAGCATCCCACTGCCATTCCCTTCCCAGAGCAAACAGGCCAGGAAGGGGAACTGCAGGAACGTGATCCAGTATTTTAAACTCAGCCAAACGCTCCATGCAGGTGAGTGGATAAATGGCACCCACCACAGCAAAAGGCATAAACACCTTTTTCACACCAGTTTTTCTTTCCTCCCCTCCTTTCCTGGCTTGCCCTTGGAAAGAGTTCATAGGAAAGAGTTTACAGGGTACTTTTATAATTCCTTCCTCAGTGAAACAACATCAAAACTTGAGACAGCTCACAACCAAAGGGAAATAAAAATAAACAGACAGAAGTCAGGAATACATATGCCTCGAGTCACAGCTCTGCTGGGGAGATTTATTTTTGGCAGTTTGGAAAAATTTCTCATCAGACTTTGTCTCAAAATATTACACTGAACTTCAAACGGAATTTTACCTTCTTTACACTAAATTGAACAGGAAGAAGGATGTTCAGTTCAGAGCCGGGGGAATCTGCAGTGTTGGTTAGCAAGGACATCGGGTGATTTATTATCTGTTTAAAGTGTGGTGGCCTTTACTGCCTGGGCTGTGATCAAAACAGGAAAAGCATCCAGGCTCCAGCCCTCACACAGCTACCAAACCACTGCGGCCAAGCAGAACAGCTGAAAAGGGTCCATGGAACTGAACATTAAAACAAATTATAATTTATCAACACAAACACACTGAAATATTTGAGTATAGGAACACAATCCCATTATTAGCCTATTTTTCCGTGCCATCTAAATACACGCATTCTTCCTCTCTGGATGATTTATCAGGGGTAGAGCAGTTTTCTGAAAAAGGCTCTATCACAGACAAACTCAGTGTCTGATGAAGAGCCCATGAATTAGGATGCTGTATCATTATCTGAATCAAATCTGATGGCTGAAAGCTAATATAGCATTTCCTCTTTACAAGAGTAAAAACAAGGAGTTTATATTTTGATCAAGTAGCTAAACAATGAAATCTGAATCCACATAATTTTTAACTCCCTTTCCATTCTCATTAAAAATAACTCCACGGAAAACAAACCAAGAATAAATCTATGTTAAAATCCTGGGCAACAAATGCATCTTTCTGACAACTAAACTACATTATTTATCTAGATCTTAATACCCTGTGTGCAGTACAAAGGACATAGCAATGGTCAGGCTACCAATGCTCTATTTGTAATTTACTTGAGGTCTGAAGCTACTTGAGCACCTTCTGATCTCCTCACAGGCTGCTCCATCTCATTTACCTCTCAAATGCTTATCTCTAAATGTCACAACAAGAGCCCTCTGACCCCAGTTTGATGAAGTGGTCCAGCAAGGCTGAGCTTGACCCACACACCTTTATCATCTACACAAGCACCGTGCTCCTGTAAAACAAAACAACCCAAAACCCTGGGCGAACGTTCCAGCGTGGGCCTCCCGCGCCCCATTTCCTACCAATTGTTCCGTATTTCGTCTGCTGGAGCCACGCACAGGCTGGGGAATGTCACTGTGTCTGGCACAGGAATCCTAATGAGAAGCAGCCCACTGTTATCAGCGTGGCTGACATCACCAGCCCAGCTGTCACAGCCCATTCCGGAGCAGCCTCATCACCGGCGAGATGCTGCGGCTGCCCTGCCGCCTTCCCCTTCCCTGTTTGCTCACATGGAATAAGGCACTGACAAGGGCCCTGCTCTCCCAGCTGGCAGGGGCTGGACAGCCTGACCCCAGATTCTTTCTTGTAAGAACTTAAAAAAATGAAAGAAAAAGAAAAAACCCAACGCAGAACAACTCCCAGGATGTACTGGCTGTGCAGGGGGGTAATTCCATCAACACCTAACACTTCCCATCCCTGGACGTGTTCAAGGCCAGGTTGGATGGGGCTTGGAGCCACCTAGGCTAGTGGAAGGTGTCCCTGCCCATGGCAGGGGGTGGCATGAGATGAGATTTAAGGTCTCTTCCAACCCAGATCATTCCATGACTCCATGATAAGAAATAGCACAGCTGAAGGGGAGCTCTTCTGTCAAAAACTGTGTGCCAGGTTCATGCCCCTCTCCCCGGAGGCAGCGTGCTGGGAGGGTGGATATCTGTTCCTAGGGGTTGGGAGGATGTTTATCCGTGTGCCCTCACAGCCAGGGCTCCGTACACTCCATCCACCCCGCGATTATCTCCTGAATGCTGCTGGGCTTCCCACAAACACGGCTGAAAGGGGGAGAGGTGAGAGGCAGCCAAGCATGAAGGATTTGGGAAGAACGCTGGCATCAACTTCTGAGGTGTGTTTGATTATTGTGTACTTCAAGGACACAACTTGTCACTATGAAACACACAAATCAGCAAGTTAACTATAATTAGGAGTAAGCAGTTCTGCTGGTTAATTAGAGAGAGGCAGCAAGCACAGATGCTTCGCCCTGCTGTGGGGAAATGGGTGAAGGGGTTGGGATCACTCAGACACTCACCTACCAGTGCACAAGTTTTAAATATTATTTCTTTGCATTATGAAAAAAATCCAGAATATCCCAATTTTTTTTTCCACCAGAAATCCTGGGCACATGTGAGTGGGGGTGTACTAAAGGAAACATTTAAGTCTTTATGTTTAATTAGTTCCAGCAAGTTCCACTTTGCTTTAATCTAAGAGATGAAACTGAAATCCCGCATAGTTGTTCAAACAGGTATTATACAGTAGCTTAGATGACTTACTTAATTCCTAAAATATAAGGCAAAGTAAATCATATGAGTAAACAATTTATTGCTCAATTTACACTTTGATTTAATGAGATATAAAACCTCTTATTGCTTAAGGCTGCTGAAGTATTTACTTGAAATCCAATCATTAAAGAATGAATCACAATCTTATCAATCTTCTATGATATTTTTAGTTATTTCAGTACACTAACATGCCAGTGTTTTCTCTGTACAAAAAAAAACCCCTTTTTAAGTTACATTTATAGATATGTTTCAACCGAGCACAATGATAAATAAAAAATCTTGATTTACAGTAGCAAAACGTACACCACAGTACTTTCGGAAATATTTCAAGCTCACAGATCTTGTGCAAATTCCATTAGCTTTAATTATTTATTAGCAGTAGATTTAGATTACTGTTCTTGACCTATTTTTCAGTGTATGGACCCACCCAGCAAGAAGTGAAAAAATATTCCATTTGTGAAGAGCTGATTTAGTGAGCACAGACTTCGCCTTCGAGTGGAACATTGAGCAAAACCCCGGGCACTGTAATTCGGGGGGAGGGAGTTACAAAGCAGGGCCTGCAGAGTAAACACTGACACGGGTTCCTTGAGAAGAGACGGAATTTTTGCTCCTTGACCACTTCAGACAATTTTGCAAGATTGCAGCCACATGACAATCCCAAAGGAAGCGACAGCAGACGCACAGAGAACTTTCAAGAGGTTCTTTGTGGAAATCCCCTGGTTTCTACCAAACTCCAGAGACCACGTGGGTCCTACTCAGCCATGGGGAAACGGGTCAAGAGGAAGAATTTTGGGGCTGGTCCTGTGACCCCTTGAAGTGGCAAGGTGCAAACTGTGCTCTTCCCAAGCCGGGGAAAACGGAGCATCTGGGACGGAGCTTCCTCGCCACGCTGGGACTTTGCTTTCAATGGAATTTGCCTGAGTCTTAATGGAATCCTCTTATGGCTTCTTCCAAGTTCAAATAAACAAAAAGCTCACAGGTTTACTCTGGGCCTGTGCAGCCATGTCCAAACAGCCTGGGGACCTTCACAACTGTTTAAAAAGCCACCCTGCCAGAGAGGAGCTGCTGCACCCATATATATGTATGGAAGTGTGTGTATATATACACACATACACTATGCAGAATAGAAAAAGGATTTTTTTACCTAACTTTACAAATTAATGTGCTGATCTAAGCTTTTTTGCATCATGTGACAACTCTGATGTCATTTATAAACCAGTGAGTTAACACTGGCTAGGAAAGACATTGAACAGGAACTACTCAGAACTTAAAAAGTAAAGTTGCTAGGAAACAAAAAAATTAGTTCAAACAAAAATGGTTCAGGTGGAGCTCTGGAAGGAGCTAATTCTAATGAAATGAAATACTGGTAACTAAAATTCCAGTAGAGGAAAAAATGGAAAGGATGACTTGTGTAACAGCTCACCAACACACGCACAAAATCAAGCATCACTTTTAACAAACATATTAATTTAAAAGGCTTCACACTGGGTAATGGCTCCATGGAGATTCTCCCTCCTGCTCTCTTGTTAAACCCTGTGGTCCCTGCTGAAGGCTTGAGGTGACACCAAACATGCCATGACAGACCCTTGTCATGGCAAAAACCACGTCTGCATCATCCCAGGTCAGCAGAACTCCTTATTTATGTACGGAAAATGCATCTAATACACTAAGAAAGTATTTCAGAACCTCTGAAGTGCACTGTTCTTGCAGCAGGACTGCCACGTGCCAGTGAAATCCAGGAGTCACCATTCCTAGCTTGGGCCAGTATCCCTACACAGAGCAAAGATGATTAGAGCTTTGTTAAGTACCGGCAGATGTTATTAGATGAGTCTGTCTGTCCAAAAAAATGGGAAGCAAACTGACTGCTTAGTTGTGCACCCCAATATAGTTTTACATCTCAAAAACCAGCCTCACCTACATTTGTCAAATTTTAACCAGACCTGCTCTGTCCCTCCATAAAAATTCGTGGTGTTCCACAAGTTCTCTGCTCCTGTGATTTGAGTTTTCCAGTGAAAAAGATCCTGAATACTCCTCCCAAATCAAATCCTGCAGGATTTTGTCCTCCATCCACTGCACTTCCCACTCTGAAAGTCTACAGAGAAAGTGTTCCTAATGCTCCCCTGGTTATCCAGAATTACAGCCTGCAGATCAGAGGTTTCTCTTCAGTGTAAAATGGGGAACTTCTGAAAAAAGGTAATTATGATGAGCCCTAAAAAATTAACACGTCTAATGAGAGGCTAATGACAGGGGCCATGACTCTGCAGAAGAGGCACCTAAGTGCTGTGGTCCAGTTAACAACACCAGTTCAAACCCAGCCTAATGCTTCACACGGTGGATTTAGAAAGAAGAATATTTAATGTGAAACCATAATTGCAGCTGTAATTTTCCATATTCCCTCCACACAAGCAGTGCTGGAATCAGAGTGCACCCTACTTCAGCCTTCTGGGACGATTGGGATCATGAGCTGGAGCTGTCTGGCTGCACTGGGCTCGTGGGACTGGGATTTCTCCTCAGTCTCAAGGAAAAGATGGGTAGAACCATTCAGAAATCATCAATTTCAATGTACTGCTTCATTTAGGAAAAGTGAGATCACTAAAAAACTTTCATGTTGTAAAACCTGTCACTGGTTTCCAGAATACAAGTATCTCGCTTTGAAGTCAAGTTAAGTTTCCAAGAAGAGTAATTCTGTGTTAAATGTAATAACGAGGAGCCAGGCTTCATCCTCATGGATCCTTACAGGCCGTCTGTAAACTGGGGAGGAGGCACTGCTGGGACATCAGGTTTTGCAAAATTGTTCTCCTTATTTATCTTTCACACACAGATTACAAATAGAGCTGTGAGCAGCCTGTGCATTGATCACGCTCTGCCATACCTGCACGTGAGAACACAGGTGTATTTACTGATTTCTATCATTACAGTCAGCCTTTTGCTTTGATTTCAACGCAAGAAAATCCAATACTACGCAATCCTCTCATAATCTTTTTATAAGATTTTCTTCTTAATCTTGATCCTGACCATCCAGTCTTATTCAAAAGCCAGTTTCCTACAGAAAACAAGTTGTTTCATGAGGACTTGAGTAAAAAGCCTGCTGTCCTGCAAATACATGTCCTATATTTGCTGAAACTCTCCTGACCATCATCTTTGCTGTCTTTATGTTCTTTGTGACTTCTTCCACGCAGGGAGTCGCTGGCTGTGGGTTCAGGCATCGCCCTTTGGATGCAGCTGACGTGATAACTTCAGATTCCAACAAAGATGAGAAATTCAAAGGAAAAAATAATAAATTGACAACCTCAAAAACATCAGGATACAGACCCAGAGGTTTTACTACATCTAATTTAGCATATCTGGTGAAAACACCTCGAAATTAATCTGTCATCCTGCTGACCTAAATAAAAAAGCACAGCACAGAGCTTTTCATGTCGCTTCAGTGAGTGAAGCAATTCGGAGAAAACAAACTTTTGCTGCCTTTACGCTTCCTGGCAAAATTCCTATGGAAACAGGCTCAGGCCCATAATGCACATGCTTTGGGAGCACACAGTAGATGGAAATGAATCACCCAGATGAAAGAAAGCAAGAGCTCACTACAGACTTATTCAATACATTTACTGTTTGTTAGCTGAACTTCAGAAATAAGAAACCCACATAAAGCACAGCAGCATCCCCTCACAACTGAAATATATAGTCTCAGCTGGGATTAATTCCCAAATTCATGTGTTGAACTGTGAACTGTTCCAGTGTTTGGAGGGGGTGGGGAGAGAAAGGAGATAAAAAGACCAGGAAAAGGAACCCAGAGGATGGAAGATCAGGAAGGGAGACACGGGGAGCCGGAGCGAGCGGTTCCCGTTCCCGGGCGCTGCTGAATCACAATCAGCTCGATGGCAGATGAAAATGAGACACACTTGTATAATAATAAATCAGCAGAATTAATACAGGCTTATCTTAGAAGGGGGAGGTGACAAACTGCACTTGAGGACAAACAGTTTGACTGTTGCCAGCATAAGCTGAGCGTCTATAGGAAATGGCTAAATTTAGGCAGCCAGCTTTTGATGAGAGCAACGGAAATTAATTCAAGTTTTTTGTCTGTGGTTTGTGTTTTATTTTTTTTTTGTTTGTTTTTTGTTGTTGTTTTTTTTTTTTAAGAGCTCTAGAATGTTATTCATCTCTTGAAACTCTTACCAAAAGGAGAGACTTCATAATGTACCATCCTCCCTGCCTACTCCCTCCTACTCTCCCCCCTATAAAAGGAAGAATTGCTCCTTTGGGCTACAGCAATTTAGGAACTTAATGCAGTTTAACAAATTCCCTATCTCTTGGCTGGAGCTGTTTGGCTCCGACAGATGAATCAGAGAAGTCCATAAACGTCTGGAGGATTCCTACAGACTTTTTCTTGGATGACTATATATGGCAACTGCAGATCAAGTTATCTGCCATCGTTTTAACCTAAGCTTCAAACTTTTTACCTTATTCCTGGCTTTGTGGCAAACTTCCCTCAGCTGCAGCACCGCTAAATCAGACATAAACTGACAACTACCTTTCTCAAAAGCGTTTTCCCACTCATTTCAAGGCAGTAAAAAAATCTGAATTAAGATACACTTAACTAAAAATTAACTTTTGTCAGTGCCTCCTGCCTCTCAGCAATACACTTCTGTGAGGAGTGGCCCAGGCTGTGATGCTGTGCAGCTCATGTGCTCATTCACACTATTCTGCTGTCATCGAAGGTGCACCTCACCAAACAGCAGATGTTTCCCATCACTTTTTACCTGAAATACCAAGTAACACCAAGTGCCATGAGAAGTCAAACACAAACTGGCAACAGAGGCAAAATTCAAGCTTAAAAAAAAAAAAAAAAAGGTCAAAACTGCTCGACTGATGTACAGAGGGACTTATAAAGGAATTCCAGCAATGCCTGCAACACCCTTTACCCAGAGAAATACTCAATAAACTTCTTCCTATCACCATCTTTTATACATCTGATCATTTTTACAAGATGCTGAAGTGCATCCATCAAAGCCAGCAGCATGTGATACAATACCGAAGGCTTTTAGCTGCATCCAAAACCTTCTCCGTGCATCCAAAGCAAAGGGTACACCAAGTTCAAGCACCTTCTTTAAGCTAAATATTCCTAACACGCCTCAAAATGGACATCCAGGGCCACTGAGGGCTCAAGGCAGGAGCTCCTCAAAGCCAGGAGTGAAACAAGGCGAGCAAACTTGAAAGACTGGAAGCGAACACTGAGTTTTGCATGCAAAAACCACTACAGGGCTCACTTTTAAATGTCATTTAAAGCAAAGATCCACAGCCAGCCTCTTCCTGGGCAAGAGTCTACAAATAATGGCCCTGGTGAAACCTCAGCAGATGATGAAGGTCGCTCTGAACAGTGGGGCAGAGTCACAGAGGGCTGAGAGCTGCCAACTCAAAATATAAGCACGGTCATGCTCCGTCCTGTGAAACACTCTTAGGAAATGCAGATAAAACAGTGAAAGAAAAAGCCACTGTTCAGAGGAGATTGTATCTTGCCCAGCTGCTTATTAACACCATGCAGTTAAAACAAGTTATTTTAAATTCCTAAAGGCACGCCGTGTCTGGAAATGCAGTGTTTGAATAAGCACTCCCAAGACCCAAAGCATATCGAGTTTTCCCACCTGACTACAACCTTATAAACGCTGACATTTCTGAACCACTGAGCTCCCTCGTAGCCAGGTCAGGACAGCCACTGAGGACCACCACGAGAGGGAGGGAAAAAAGGTAAAGCTGGGCAATTGACATCATGGAATCTCTGAATCGGTAGTGATTAATCAAGCACCTTATCTGATCTTATAACTTCTATTTATTGGATCCTGATCATCCACTTATGGAAAGATGTAATTGCTCATTTTTAAAATTGATTTTGGAATGGCTTGTGCAGCATTTGACCCATCAGACCTGAGGACTGAGATATTCACCCATGCCATGGACTCACACATGCCAGCGATCCATCAAGATTACTTTCGACGCCGCTCCCGAGGTTTGTATAAGAACAAGGAAACATTCTGGTGCCATCATCAGATAGTGGCAGCATAAACAACTGTTAGCACCTCTGGGGAGAGAGCAGGTATCACTCAGCTGCATTCCACGTGTGTTTTTCCTTAGGGTAGACGTAGGGAAAGGACTGCACGACAAAAACTCCGGCTGTGAGTGTGACTCCACGGCCCAGCTCTCCGCACTGCCAGCTGATTTTTTCCAGCCTTGCCAGACCTAGAATCTGAATTTTTAGGGTGGTTCTTCCCGCTGAGCTGCTGGATGATCTCCTAGAGCTGTGCTCGCACCAGATTCCTGGCTGGAGCAGGGATTCCTCAGGCAAGCCTGGCCGCTCAGCACAGCCCTCCTGCTCCCCGTTCCCCCAGCCCCGAGTGCTCAGCACCCTCCTTTTGACCAGGAGTTCACTTTTGGGATAAGCAGGCCGTTAGTGGGATCCGAACCAGCCAAGGTCATTCCCACCGTAAACAACTTGTCCAGTATTTCCTCAAGGACTCTGCTCTCTCCTATTTTTGTGCCCAATTTTTTTGACAGCTTCAAACTGATGCTCGGGAGCGTTTCCCATTAAAAACCAGCACACTGAAGTGTGTAATATGTCCCTAAAACATAAATATTTGCCAGATTGTCATACAGAAATACTTCATTATCTTTTCAGTCACTGGGTAAAATACAAAAACTTAGTTCACAACAGCATGAAACACTCCCGAAAGTGTGAAAATTATTGCTGATTTTCATGTAAACTGGAGTTTTAAAGTATAAATCACACTGTTTACATTAACTGATCAGAAGAATTCCAGTTGATGCGAGTAGGAAGCTGGAATTATTAACATTTTTTTCTCAAGCTGGGTCTGTTAACTAATAGCTTTTTCACCCCTTATCAGCTGCACAAACAACAATGGATTTTAAATCAGCTAAATGACCTGTGACCTTCTCCTAAATGGGGGGCACATAATTTAAGGCAGCCGAGAAAGTTTTGCAGGAGTCGGGAGGGCTCCTCGGAGGGGCACATGTGGAGAGAGTTAAAGCTTCAAACCGCTATTTTCTCCCTCCCCTGCTCAAGTGTCAGATGTGATAAGCCAAAATTAACAACCCCACACTGAACCACTTCAAATGAAAGGGGAAAAAAAATTTCTCCTTGCTATTCTAGGTATTTTAAGTTGCATATGAGAACGGTGGCTAAATATAGACAGTGACAACAAGAGACAGCATTGTCCCTTTGGGCACATTGAATATTATCTCAGAATTCCCATCTTCCTGGGCTGAGCCTCCAGTGTTGGGCTAGGGCTTTTTTTTGGTTGTTTTTTCTTACTTAGCAAAATGAGTATTAACCCCTACTTCGTTTTAGATGGAGCAGTTTAACAAAAAATGTATTTTAAAAAAAAAAAAAAAAAGGAGAAATCCCGATTCTGCACAAGCACCAGAAAGGTTTCCCATAATTTCCCCAGCTCTGTGCTACTGCACATGGAGCAGATGCCTCTGCTTTCTGAGAGGACTGTCACTCCGTTTTTGAAACTAGAAGGGCTTCAATATGAAGCTTTTGCAGCTTATAAACCACAAAACTAAGCTGGTATTTTTAGATGTAAAATTGTCTTTTTCTCCAGGAGTTATGCGCTTCACTTCCAGGTTTCAATCAGAAGTGTAAGGGACAAAAGCAATAATTACTTGTTTCAAAACACTTCCTAGGAGTGCAGCTACATCATCTGGAAACCAGCAGACTCACATGAGCCTTTAATATTGAACAGGACCAGACTTTCAGAGGACACGGCCGCTCCCGACTTCTGCAGTATTTAAATACCACTGAGTGACACGAATGTTTCTGCTTAATGTACCCAATGCACTCAGAACATTGACAACACTTCATTTTCAAGCCAGCTTCTATATAAAGTTTAATTTTTAAAGCCATCTATAAATTATCAATGACATCTGTTCTGAAAAATGTCAATTCCTATTCCTTAGGCTGGCAGAATCCATCTATTTTGTGTAACGTCCTCTTCATATTCGAGCACTTTTAAAGCTCTATTGACACATAGTTTTCAAGGGAGATATTGCTCTTGTAGGATTTCATTATTAAGACAAGTCTTGCTCTAATGTAAGGATGACAGTAAATACACACAACTCTTCTGGACTATATCCCCTGGCTCCGAGTCCCAAAGGTTTGAGAAGTGTCAGGCCCAGACACCCCATAAATACCCCAGTGCAAGGCACCCCTTCCACATCACACAAACGTGACAAGAGCAAGCACACCTGCAGAAACCAGCAGGTATTTAATCTCCTGATCAGTAAATTGTGGGGGCCTCATCATCACTAATTCCTGCAACTCAGACTCCCGTTTATTGTGACAATGTACAAGCACGGGGCTGTCACCACGGACCCATCCCCTCAGCCAAACCCTGATTTTGGTTATTCCAGTCCATCTAATTGTACAGCACAGGCACAATTGAGCACGTCAGCCTTTCATTCCTTCAGCTGTTGGGCACCAACACTGTGGCTTGTTAAAATGCAATTAGGGTTGTTTTTGTGCCCTTATGACGTTACAAAAGGAGGGATAAAAATAATTTTCAAATGTCCACAGTCATCTTCCAAACCCTGTACAATACACACTGCTTCCACTTTTTAGAGAATACACTCATTAAAAACATCTCATCTTTGTTTTCAAGTCTAATACACTCTTTCTGCTTTTAATACACTCTTTTTGTCACTTTTCATTCCCTCACCGGTACGTTACTGAGCTCCTGGCTCAGAGGCGTCCCCTGAAATCAAAAATAGGTTTCAAGAAAGTTTAATCTTGAAGCAACAATTGCCCCTCGTGCTTTGGTTCCATATGAACATATAAACTGTCACCAAGTCCTCTCACAATATTTGTCATTCAGCAGCAAAACAGACACTGCCTGCTTGTGACTCTGTAATTGTGGAGCAGCGTCTGCTGGATGCTGAAATCCTGCTTTCTGGTCATGGCAAACATAAATCAAGGGGGAAAAAAATCTGCTCTATTAAATCTATTTGCTCTGGGAGAACAGGGATTTATCATCCTGTAAAACAAGTGGTCAATAAGATTCAGAAGTGCTTAGAACAGATCTTGATGAATCGGGATGCCACAGGTGACGCTGAAATTGTATTTGAAAGGAATCCTTGAGCAGAAAGGTGAATGCTCTATTTATTTCAGTCTATAGACAGGATGGGGATTAAAAGCATCACAAACATAGGACTTTCCCTCTGCATCCCCTCGGGGAGGATCCTTAACTGACTGTCCCAAGAGGCAAAAGCAGTAAGAGAGGACACAGGGCTGCTTTAAGTGAATCTAAAATGGATATTCTTTAGAGAGCCATCACAGAACAAACGGCTTCCAGGAGGTTTTCAACACCACCCAAGCCTTGAGCAAGTGCAAAAACCAAGTTGCAGCAGCAGCAAGATCAGGTCAGGTCCAGGGGCCCCACAGGGAACCCGCGGAGTCGGAGGACAATTCACTGGCGAATCCCATTTAATGACTCAGGAATGGCTGGGCATAATCCCTGCCTCACATCACATGATGATTCCCAACACAAAAGGGAGCTTGGTTTCTCACCCAGGACAAGAATTTGGTCCCAAAGGACAGAAAGGAAGCTTAAATAGCACAACCACGTAATTAATAAGGAAATGAATATAGGTGTATTGTAATGGCAACTTTGGGAGTTATTAAATTAACCACAGACTAATCCCTTTTTTTTTGCTGTTTTTGAACAGAGGAATCCAATTCCGCTGCTTTATATGTTTGAATGTCACTCCAGCAACTTAAACATTGTGTGGAATCAACATCCTTCCCTACACAATGACCAGCTTCAGTGCAGCACACAAAATACTCCCCAAATGATAAAAACTCCTATCTCCCACGGCGTCCAGCAGCCAGAGGCTGAACTTGGATGGCGAAGCTGCATCTGGTTTCACTTTCTAGTAACAAAACAAAATTCACAGGCACCATTCATTATCTACAAGGTCCAACACGAAGGCTTTCAAACACACTTTCAGAACTAATTAAATGCTTGTTTAAAGCTGAAGTGAATGTAAATACTAAACTGAAAGTGAACTGATTAACTCGCAGCATTTTGTGCCTGATTATCTCAGTGAAGAATGAGCTCCTGGCACTCTGGCCTTGCGCTGGAGGATCAATTTCCTGTTCACATCAAGGCTGCTGAGGAAACCTTCCCCACATTTGATTCGACTTAAATTCAAGTGTCTGCTTTGCCTTGGACATGGCACTGGACACAGAGAATGTTTTCTGACTGGGAAAAGTAATGTTTCAAATTTAGGGGCTAAACTGTGTCACTTTTGCCATTAGACTTGAGCCAAAATTCAGGGATGCTCAGGGCAGCCAGAGCTCTCTCTCCCTATCACCAGAGGGCTGGGACACTGCAGCAGCTCCTCACAGGAGTTCCACAACACCTCATTTGGGTTTCAGTTTTAACTCGGCAACAAACACTGGTGAGATCTACTCATCCTCTGCATTCGATGTGGCTGAGGAGGGAAATGAGATTCATAAGCTGCAGCCTTCATTCAGTTCCAAAGTATTATCTAGTAGCTAAAAAAAGACATAATTTGCTCCTACTATGGTTCCTTTTGCCAGTTCCTTATAAAGCCAGCCTGTCTTGCATCTTTGATGTCAGGAATTCCATTTTTTAAGTCCTATAACAATCCAATATTGTTTATTTCGGTGCTTCTTTCACACAAAGGTGAAAATTCCTGAATTTTATAAACCTGTATTTCAGTAACACAAAGAAAAATCCAGAGGACACTCAAGCTCCCTCCATGCTGGCCTCTGCCAGGCAAGGATGCAGCCTTGTATCAGACAGGATATAAGAGCCCAGACAGACGCAGTCTGAGGGAGAGGTACAACCAAAGAGCATTCAAAGGGAAAAGAGGAGAGGCCGCCTCTCCCGAGAGCCAGGAGACATTTTTACGCAGCATTCTTCACTGGGAACATCACGGGATAAAAAAAATAAATGAGCCCAGTGTTTGCACTTCGATAGATATCCAGTTTCAGGCTGTGACAGAAGAGGCAGCACAACCTAAATTAAAAGCACTGCTAACAGCGCCCGTTGCTCTTTTATTGTGATTGTTGCAAGTCACATTAGTATAAATTTGTGAAGTGTTTTAACGCTTTTTCATTTGAGCCTAATTAATTTTCATAGGAGTTTCAGCTTAATTAATTTTCATAGAAGTTTGAGCTTAATTAATTTTCATAAAAGTTTGATGATTTTCTCATTTGTTGTTGAAATCACAACACGAGTTTTCCATATGCAAGGCAAATACAATAATATCAGCTCAAAAAGTCATTTTTGGACTTGTTTTTGTATTTCACAACCAAAAATACTTCCAGTGTAAACTGTTAACTGAAGCTCTGACAAGTTTTATTATAAATATTCCTAGCTTTAAAGAGAAATTTGAATATATTCACTTAGTGTATGTTCAAGACAGTTTAGGTCTGACAGCTTCAGATTATGCCTCATTTATATGGAGCAGTGATCAAACTCGTTAATATGTGAGAGAACTGAAGAGGCAGAGGATTGTGAATCAAACAGCATGAGCAAAGTTGTCGAGGAACATGAATAGCTTATGAGGATTTACTTAAGGTGATAGTTTTCATGGTCCCTCGTGCCAAGGTTTGCGGAGGAGACGAATCCGCAGGGAGGAGGTGGGAGCAGCGGTCCTTGGGCGAGGCGAGGCTGCGCCGACAGCGGAGCCGCGCTGCCTTAAGCCAAGGAGGAAGCTCTTAATCTGCCCATAATTCACCCCATGTGTTCCCAGCGATAGGACCCTCTCCACTCAGCCAAGGTGAGCCATCTGACAAGACAGGTAAAGCCTGCTCACAACTTTCCTCCCGTTGGCTTTCACACTGCCAAGTGTTGTCTGCGCTGCGACGGCTCAATAATTTAAGGAGCGTTCGTGCAGGGGAAAATCAAATCTCACTGTGAAGCAGCGTCTCCTTAAGATTCATTTAATCTTCTGATAACACAAGCTGTGCACACACAATCACTGAAGATGATAATCTCCTGTATGTAACACTAAGTCTACTATTATTCCATTTATTAAAAAGTGCCATAATAATGTTTTGTGCATACATGTACTAAAAAGACAAGTGGATTAGGAGATGGAAATTCAGGGTGCTTCTCCCTTACAGCGTATGGCTGCCTAATACCTCCACTTTCCTATGTACAGACGTGGCTTAGCATGTTTTGCATGAGAGCTCTGCCAACAGCAGCTCCTCCAGCAAGAGCTAGAGGCCCCCACACCTCTGATTTTCCGGGGATGGACAACCTCAGATCACGGACACGCTCACTCGTTATCAGTTGTTCTTTTTCCTAAGTAAATAAATCATCAGCAGATGCAGCTATTAGGGAAAAGGGAGTGCTGATTGATTTGGCATAGACCCTTGCATTTCTGACACAAAAACCACTGGTTACTGCTGCCCAACACATGCTCATCAAAGTGACCCAATTTAATCTTTAAGAGGTATGGATTGGTTTTGAACCAAAAGACAGAGGATTAAGAAATCTCTTATCAGTATTCTCCAATCAAGCAGTTCTTCAGAGCTGTTCAAGCCACGAGGAAGCTCTAACTCGGACGCTACTGTTCATGCACAGACCTGCAGAGGGACTGCGTGAATTAGAGAAAATTATCATTACCGGGACCGTTGCATTTGTTTGTAATCTCCAATCCCCACGCGCTGCTAAGGGCAGGAGCTGCCCTGCTGCACATGTGCTGCACACACAGACAGAGCTGAGCCTCTCTCAGAGCCACCCCAGGCTCCTGAGCACCCACAGCCACTGCAGCACACACGGGACACTTCCGTCAGGGATAAGGCACGGAATGCTCGGGACCGAGCCGCACATGCGCCGCGGGCTCTGCCTGGGATTTCCTGTTCAGACCAGGGCACCAGACAGAAATCCTGGGCTGGGAGCCAACCTCCTCATACTCTGCCCTGGACAATGTTTCTAGGCCAAAAGGAGTAAGAGAGAAAGAGAGAAAAAGACAGAAAGAGAGAAAGAGAGAAAGAGAAAGAGAAAGAGAAAGAGAAAGAGAAAGAGAAAGAGAAAGAGAAAGAGAAAGAGAAAGAGA
>VXBT01005673.1:761337-848116 GCA_013400235.1 Oriolus oriolus | reverse complement strand
TTTTTTTTTCTTTTAAGTGGGAGAACACGAGGCTTATTTTAGCACCAACAATATCTGTTTATTTCTTCATGTCATCTCTGTGAACTCTGAGGAACCAGAGTTGTCGGTAAAGACAACACACGCCCAAGTGCGAGTTACTTCTGTTCCGTCTGTGCGTGCAGATCTCCCGATCCTCCCTCTGCCTTCTCTCCCACTCTTCCCTCAGCTGGAAGTTAACCCTGGCTGCATTAGCACAATATTCCTCAGGGCAACAGCCAGTAAATAAAGTTTATTAACATCCCTGAGCACCGACTTCAAACCACTACGGGCTCTCAATCGCCCATGGGCTGATCCCACTTCTATGGCTGCTTATGCAGAGATCTTCACCTGACCACTCTTTTGTACCAGAAAATTAATGGCAATCACATCTTGAATTTTTTAATCAAGTGATACTTAGAAACTACTGACAAAAGGCCACTTCTGAATGACTCTGATGGCAACTTTCTCATTACACAAGCTGTGTAAAGCTGGTCTCAGCAAGCTCTTTTAAATTATAACCCACACCATACTTACTGGAGATGGGTTTTCTGCTTGAGCTCCAGAGTACAAACTGCTAGAAACTGGTTCCAGGTAACTTATTAAACACCACAGCTGATATATGTGAAATGGCTTTCCCAACCATCTTAACCTTTTCCGACCTTTTCTGTCCTTGTCAATGGCCACACTGAGTTCCAGCCCTGGTCCCAGTGCTTTATCTCTGTTAGCAGTGGTGCAGGGCCACACAAATTGCTGTAATGTGCCATTTCCTGACATTAAGCCAAAAGGGGAAAAGTAAAGGGCAGGATTTCTCGTGCATTTCTTCACTATTTCGAGTACAAGCCACTAGCAGAACAACCAGAAAAATTACGGTAATATTAAATTAACCAACTTGGATTTTTAATGTGGTATGTCATTACAGCAACTTCGCTGCTTTATAAAAAATATAGCTCACTAGTGGTCTACAGTCAAGGTATGCAATAACCATGCTCAAGTCCAAATCTTGCAGGACATAGAGACGTCTCAGGACACTAAGATTGAGTAAGCAGCAATCTCTCAGGCTTCCAGGGAAAAAATGGATTTTGAAAGCATTTTATCACTTTTTGGAGTAAGAGTTCTTTTGAAAATTAGTACTAAGAATTTAATCCTATGATCTGTGCAGTTCATTTTTGAACAATTAATGTCTCTTATGAAATAGCGGCTGTTTTCAGCTTGAAGCCCGTGTATTTTAACTGTGTGTCAGTACCATGATTTATCATAGCAGGATTTGTGAAAAGCCAAATACTCACTTTGCCAATAGCAGCAGCATTTTGAAGTCCAGCAATGGCCTCACACCCACAAGCTGTGGAGGACAGACCTGGCTGTGATCCCTCCCTTCACTCATACCCCTTTAACCTCCTATTTGCTTCCTCTTTCTGCTTTTAAATGGAGCTTAAAGTGACTCTTGATCCAAATATTACATGTAAACCTTAGCAGAGAACATTTAGAAGTGATAATTACTAACCATTTCCCTCGATAATTAGCTTATAAAAAGGTGTATTTTTAATGTGGATTGCCAAACTCTCCACTAATCATCTCACACCACTTCCCCACAGTAACAATTATTGAAAAACAGTTTAAAAAACACATAAACAAGAGCATTTAGCCCTCATTTACTTTAGACCAAACGTCAATAAAACCTCAAGACACTGCGGACTGGTTGCATTCAAAGCAAAGAAACCGCTGGGGCTGGACTGGAGCTGCCTGTTTAACTTCAAACCATTGTTCCTTTCCCCACCGCTACCACTCTTCCCAGCTTTCCAGGACCTCCACCTCCAGCAGCACCAGGAAAGGAAGCCCAGCCTGCCAGAGAGCTGGAACAGGAGGCTCGGCGCGTTTTCCACCCGGGGAACAGCCAAGAACTTCTGTGTTTATCCTGCTCAGTTGTTCACGCCGAGTTTCTGCAGAGTCTCTGCAGCGCTTTCCCATCTCCAGCGCACCTGGAAAAATAGGTTGAGTTTCCTCCAGCTCTGGCTTTGTCCTGGGAAGAGCAGCGGTGCTGCCTCTCAGCTCGGGCTGAGGCGGGGAAGGTGGAGGGAGCTGAAAGGCAGCTCTATATCCAGTACACACACAGCAATTTGTTACTGTGAAAAACCATCTGTTTCTCGGTATTACAATCCTCAGAGGGGAAATTATAGCTAGCGTTCAACATAAAACATCAATTTAAACCATCAACTATTCATAATTTCAATTCTTTATTGGAAACCAAGGACATAAATGTCAGGGAATAAAGCAATATTTCTTTTATTAACTGTTCCATTCATCTGGCTATTAAATAAAACCAGGACCTTAATAAATAGCATTAGCCTTTGTACTGACAGCCACCCCAACTAGCACCATAATTCTAAATAAAATGCATTATATTTCTAGTTTTAAAGTAAAAATCAGGATTAAAAAGCAGTTAAAAACACATGCATTGAGTATTTTTGCAGTATTGCTGCTCCTATGTAGTTAAATGCTTTAACGAACAATACTGACCAAATAACCCCTTCTCTATTTATCTGCAAGTTTCCAGTCAACCACCTCCCTCCTGATGATATTCTCCAACATTAATATTACTAAAGGACAGAAAGGATTCCAGCACTGATGCTGCCTGCCTGTTGCCAAATGGAATTATTCCTTTATTCCCCTGCTCCCAGATATGACTCCTGCTACGAAAAATAATAACAATAGTAGTAACATTAAAAGGAGTGGGTGGATGGAGAGTGGGAGAAAGGAAGAATGGCAGAGACAGGGAATGTGTTCTTCATACAGCCTGTCATCACCCATTACTAATGGCACAAAAGTCTGTATTTATGTTGACAGTTATAGAGTATTTCTGCAGTTTGGTATTTAAGAGTTACACACAAAAATCCTGGAGTCCAGCAGCCTGGGACAGGGAATGCAGAGTCTGTTTGTAATTCTGTTGTGTGGGAAATGGAGACAGAGCTGCATTTGCTGTGAGCTTGATGGAGAGCTGCAGAATTTAATTTTGTGTGATTAGATAAGACAATTGGGGAGTTTCCCTGCACCTCCAAGGAAAAGGAGAATTCTCTAAGAGCTGAGGAGTCCTGAGAAGTCCACAGACTCACTATTAATGTTCAGATAATTGTCCATTATTCCTCCTTAAGAATAGCTCCCCTGCTCTTAGCACGACCAGCATGGGGTACTCAAGAACACCATTATAGGGGAAAGGAAGCACAACTGTAATCAAAACAATGATTACTATCACCTTCATTTAAATGCAGAGTGAGAAATGAATACAAAAATATTCACTTGAAAGTGAAAGGTAAGAAATTAACTTTTTCCCCATGGACATCAGAAACCTAACCTCAAAACCAGGAATTACTTGTAAATTTTTTACATCCCTTTAGAGCACACATTAGTTTCTCCTTCTGCATTTAAATGAAGGCGATGGTAATCATTGTTTTGATTACAACTGTGTTTCCTTCCACCCAAAATGGGGTTCTTAAGGACCCCATGCTGGCAATTCTAAGAGCAGGAGAGCTGTTCTTAAGAAGTAGTAATGGACAATTATTCCAAGTGTTAGCAGTGAATCCGAGGACTCTATTGGTCCCCTCATCTACTTAATGCAACATTTCCGTACAATTCCTCCCAACCCCACACACAATAAAACCCATCATGCCAACATTAAGAAAAAAACCAGCATGATTAAAATACAGTTGTCATTGTGGCTAAGATAAAAACATCTTTCTGCTTCTTGTAAGGTTTTGTTTATGAACATGGAACCAGGAGTGTAAAGTCAGAATTGGAGCATAACAATGAAGTTTATACAGAGTTTTCGTGTCTCTTGATAAATGCCCAAATTCACCTCACATCCTAACTTCAGCACATCTTCTACTGTCCTCAGTCATTTCCACCAGCCTTAAATCACCATTTAACCTCATCCTTTTTCTGTGTCCTGGCAAATGGTCACCACCTCCTCCTCCTCCTCCTGCTCAGTTTCCACCACCCTCTTCCACTCCCAGCCCTGAAGTCTTCCCAGTTCCCTGTGCCTGGGCACACTGAAACTTCATTACACATGGAAAGCTGCCTTCCAACTTCCCAACTCCTGTTTTTGATGGCTCCCAGCGGCCCACAGTGGGACTGAGGTCTGGTGGGGAGGGATTTTCAGCAGTATCCTGGTTTGGGGCTGATGCTCAGACTCTTACAGCCTGTTTTTCCTACCAGCCCCAACCCCAACCCTACCTGCTTCCCAGCACAACTGGGCAGCACCAGTGGCAGAAGATATTCCTGTTCTACATCCCCAAACAATCAGAAATTGGGCTGCTGAGGGCAAGTAATGCTCAGGCTCATTAGTCAGAGTTCAGCACAGGGTTAAAACAGAGTGTTATAATCCAAGGAATTGCTGTGGTACTGTCCCAGGGAGAACTGGCAGCTACCAGAGCTGGGCTTTTCCTCCAGGTACCTCCTCCAAGCTTTGAGATACCTGATTAACAAATTTCTTATGCAGGTGCCTCCTAACAGTACCTTTCCTGTAGGCACTGGACAGCAAATGATACTTTAGGAATTGTCAGCATGTCTGGTTATCCGAGTTTAATAAGATACTTCATTTCCTTACAGTACCTACTGCTAGCATTCCCCAGAAAGTCATCAATTCTGCCCTCCCACCCCCTGTCTTCATCAGTTATGATCAACGAGCTCCTGAATAAATGCAAACACATCCACAGTCCAACTAGGGCTGCAATACACGCAGTCAGGACGTATTTACATCAGTGAACTCAGTAAATCCAATCACAGTGTCAGTAGCACCACCACAGACTTGACTCTGCACATTTTTAAGGAGTAAAAATCAGGGCAATCAAGTTCTGTCACACCTTGTTACTGCTGCTTTCAGGTTTCCTGGCACGTACTGAGCACAGAGCTGAGCAGAACCCCGGGATCCTGCTCACTGTGGGGCTGCCTTGTGCAAAATGCGCAGTGAGATGGACACGGGGGGAAAAGGGGCCAAAAAAAGGGGAAGGATTGTTTCAAACATCAAGGATTTTAAAAAATTTACTCCAAAATGTAGCCACCCATAGGAAACAAAAGCATCTAGTCATGAAAAAAAGCAGAGAACAAATACAGGAGCTTTTATAGTGGGAATTTATTCTGAACTCTGAATTAGGGAGAGGGTTTTGTGAGACACACACAGCTCAGAACTACAGAGTAACAAATTCACAAGACAGGTAGATTGAGTGAGAGAGGACACAAACCAAGGGGGATAGAAGTTAAGCAAGAGCTTGGCAGAATCTTGAACAGCAGCAATTAAAGATACAGGTCCAAACCCCACAGAGGAGTGTGAAAAGGGCCCAATGGCTAAAGCAAAGCTCTTCCCTGACCTCAAATGAAAGGGATGAAACACTTGGGTGAGACTGCCAAAGGCAAGTATAAACACACAGCATAAACATTTGGAAACAAAATCAGAAGTGTTCCAACACAAAATGGGAGAAAACCAGCAAGAAATCCAGTAAGCAGCAAGAAACACATTTTATAAATAAAGGAACAGTGGAATGACAACCAAAGGGACTCCTGGCAGATCATACAGTGGAAAAGGGACATCAAGAGCACAAGGGATGTCTTCTTACATCAGCTTTTACTACAAGGCCTGTCAGTAGATAGATAACATGAGGAGAGAAGAGGGGAGGGTTTCAAACTTTATCTGGAACAGATTACAGAGACGTCAATTAAAGGGTTTAGATATTTTCAGACTGGCTTGGCTTCCTAAACTTTGTCACTGTGTGTGCTGAAAAACTGGCAAATAATTCAAGACATTTGCTGTTACTTTAAAAAGGACCTAAAAAGGCCGAATATACAGCACGTTTTCAAAGTGGCAGAAAATGGAGCAGAGGACAGGGAGGGCTGGACACCTCCTCAGGAATCAAGGAAAACTAACATGAATCACCACCTGCTTATATGCATGTAAAGGAAAACCCATAGGTAGCTCTAAATTGTCACAAAAAATACTTGTCAGAGCAACTGATTTCCTTCTTTGAGATGCCAAGGAGCTTGAAGGACTAAAGAAAAACCTGGAAATGCCACAATTTGAATTGAGGGAGGTTGCAGTGAAGCCTTGCTCAGCACACTCTGCAGGTAGGTAAGGAAACCTGCTCTGGACCCACGAGCCACAAAGCAGCACCCAGTGAGAAGTTATCAGTGGTTGTTTATTAAACCCTTTGATGTGTAGGGAGAAGTTCTTCGAGTGTCTGGTCTGGATCTGCCCCACCCCACTGTCCCCAATAACCTTGTGACAGATAAAGTTATTTAATCTGCAGAGAACAGGAACCCGGTGTGTACAGCAACAGTGACAGAGGGAACTTCACAAACTGAAAAATTAACATAAACCTCTAAACTCTAAGATTCAACAGAAATGTTTAATGTAAAAGACTGCACTTGAGCAGGAACAACTGGGTACTCAGCAGTTTTGCAAAAAAAAAAAAATAGTAGGGATAATGCTGGATCACAAGTTGAACATGACTCAACAGTGTCCTTCTGTTCCAAAGCAGGGAGAGATCGTTCTGAGAAGAGCAAACCCACACAGAAAGCCAATAAGATGTGAAATAATTCTTCTGCTCTAGTGAGTGTTGGACAAAATCTTCCAGCTGAGGCCTTGCTGGCTTTGGGTATTGCATTTCAAAACTGATATAGCTCAATTTGAGAACCTCCAGAGCAGTGGAAACGATCAGAGAAAGGCCCAGGAAGCTTCATCTGCAGGCAAGGCAAGGCAGGAGGGCAGCTCAGCCTGCTCAGGAATCAGGAAAATCAAACCTGCTTCCCTGGCATGAGCATCAGCCAGGCAAGGAAAGGACAGGGGCAGTTCTGAGATGCAGGAGGAACTGGGTGACAAAGCACAGGATGCTTCAAAATAATCCCTGGTTAAAATCACCAAAAGAATGCAGGTTTGGGAAAGAGGAGATGATGGAGAAAATGGGATTTCAAATGTAAGACATTTCTCCAAAGAGGCAGGTAGCAACATGTTCTCCATGGTATGGACAGAGCATGGAGAAAGGAACCTTTTTCCCTGGACTTTGCTAAAAAGCCTTGCAGAAAAGTCCATGAGAAGGATGAATCTGACTTCCCCCCTCCACAGGAACCGAAATGCTTAAACATCTGGAATTGTGGAGCAAGGTCCTCTTTTCTCTACTTGATTATATTGGTGTTTCCAATTTCCACCACTAAAATGAAAGTTAATTCCTCAAGCACAAGATGAAGCTCATTTATTTTCTCCCAAATGCTCCTTTTTAAAAGAATTTCACATTGCTTGGAGGAAGGCTTTATATCCTAAAATTCATCACCGTGATGGGAGGGTTGCAATTTCTCATGCCCTGCTCAAACAGGAACGACTTCTTTCTTTAATTGGAAGAAAAAATGAATTTATTTGTTTTGAAAGCATTAATGTTTTGAATCTGGCAGGGAAAACTCCCTGAACCTACTTGCTCTCAGCTAAGCAACAAATAATTTGGACTTGGACCTGCAGTCACGTACAGGGAAGATGCAGTGGAAGAAAATGCACTTTTGGCAGGAATCAAGGCCATTAAGGAGTGGGAAGCTTCATGCTTCTTTGATACTTTCTACATTTAATAAACCTGAATTAAAGTTGAAACAATTGCTTCAGTCATACAGGAAGAAAATCAAGACTAATATAATGGTGCATTGAATTCTAGGCATGTTTTCTAGAATATTCCGTTCAGGGCAAAAGGAAGGTTTGTTTTTTAAGCAAAAAAAAACCTTACACAAGGCCTGTTTTAAAGGTGTTTTTTGGTGTTGTTTTATGTTGTGTTTTTTAAAGTAGAGGAAGAAAACCACCTCAAATCCTCTACATTCCATAAAACATGGTTTTCCACTCTGGTGTGGATAATGCATTTCCTCGTAGAGTTTGGGGACATCCTAAACAGCAATAATCTCATTTTCTTTGCTTCCAACCTAGACCCTTCCAGTAAGTGTTCATATCTCCCGGGACCAGCACTAGGAACAACAATATCAGCACAAAGGGCTCCTCTGGTTACTTTTGGTTTTCATTACCTTGATCTGACCTGAAGCTGCATGGTCAAAATTTACCTTGTGTCCTGCTCTGGTAAACCTGGGTGCCAGGCTATAAACCCCTCCTGTAAATAATTCTGATCGTGTGGATGGAAAATGGAATAATTTTAGAGACAACCGAAGTGAAGCTTTTAGAGAAACAACGTGTTTAGTACTAAAATGCATTTCAACATGGTTTTATTGCACAATTGAAAAGGCTGCGAAAAGCTAAACAAGAAGCTGACTCATGCACCTGTATAATGACAAGAAGAAGCTCCTGTTTGATTTCTGCATTTTGAGCCAAAGCATATGAAGCCATAAAAACAAAGCAGCTCCTTGCAACAGGCTCGTAATGAACCTGGGGCCGTCCTTCTCTCTCACTTTGCAAAGCTGCTTTCACAACGAAGCGTTTGGGATTCTGGCACAGAACTTGCTCCGAACTATAAAATTCTGAGCATGATTTAACATGAAAATCTGAGGACATCATGGCTTTTGGAGGCTTCCTATATGAAGCTGTAGTTTCCTACCAGCTTCTTGTCGGAAAAAGAGAGGCTGTGATTCTTTACTCCTGCCCTAGTTCAGCTGCTCGCACGAAAAGAGGAATGGCCGCGTTACTGGGCTGTGTATTAATTCTCTCCACTTCCCCTTCCTCTCTCCCCTGCTGCTGGTTATTGTCATCACTGACTGAGATAATACATGCTGGCATTTTTAGGAACACAAAAATATTTATAAAATCTGCCCTAATTACAGTCTCCCAGAACTACCTGCCTTCCCTCCTTTCTCTCAAGACCTCTTTGCTAACTGGGTTTTCTGCATTTTCCAGGACCTTGTTCAGCACCTCTGGTGGTACTGCTAATGCTGCTGTGAAGAAAACTAATTTACCTGCTTTTTCCTTCTAAGAAAAAAGCGTTCAAGTTGCTTTTACATGCCAGAATAACAACAGCTGCTTTGTGATCTTAGAATGAGCATGAGAGATACATGTAGCTGGCTGCAATAAAGCAGGAAGGAATAGATACACCTACAAACTAACCAGCAGGTTAAAAGACAGGAATTTGAAGTTCTTGCTAACATACCAGCTTTGATCCTGAAGAACAAAAAAAAACCTGGTTTACAGAATATTAATAGATGCATTTTCCACATATGTAGGGAAGTGCTTTACTTGCCAGCACAGCACAGCCAGCCTGTAACAGGAACATCGACAACTTTGGACCATGTAAAATGCAACATGCAAAGAACTTTTTTAGGCAACGAATCAATGGCCAAGGAGAGACACTGAAGACACATTCACTTATAAAATTCAAAGACTCTAGAAAGCAAAAGCTCGGAAAAAAATAACCCCACAATGAACCGCGTGTCTTAGCCAAGCTGGGCATTGAAGGCACTGAAAATTTAACTCCAAGAGATCAGCACTTTGCTGTAGGTGTTCCACAGAAACCAAACTCTCTGCTGACATAACGAGTCTATCCCCAAAATCAGAAAAAAAATCCCCTTCCTTTAAATCATGCCCATTTCTGTGGAGCTTCTTCAAAGCAATTAAACCCACCCTAATTTGAGACCGACACATGATGGGATTGTAAAGGGATGTTTCATTTGGTGCTTCGAAGGAGAATATAGATACGATTTCTAAAAGGAGATAAGCTATTGATGAAAGGAGTTGTGAGTGCTTTCTGAACTTTCATTCTCTCACTAATCAAGAATAAGTGAAATCAGAGGCGGGGTCACTGCTCCAGGGAAGCCCCTTCCCAGAAAGAAAATTATCCCAGTATACATAATCCAGGAAAAAACCTCATGTGACAACTCCAGGAACGCCTACAAGACCCTTCTATCTCAGTCTCCTTTTTGTGCAAGGAGGATCCATTTAACAGAACATACCTCCTATTTCTGAACCACTCCAATTTCAAAAGGAAAAATAATACATTAATCTCCTGTGCGTGTGGTAGGACCTGGGAGGCACTTAGGAATCTTTCCTGAAGAAAAGTGCTCTATAAATATAAAATATATAATTGACACCTCAATGACCCTATCATGGGGAGCTATTGAGGGAAAGTCTCCGGCTGCACGGAAGCAGTTCCCATCATCCTTTTTGGTACAGAAAGAATAAGTTTTCATCATCATTGAAAAAATAATGTACTTTTTAGGGACATCGATTCAGAAATCTGCTTGACGACCTTTACATGTTGGTTATAACAGCCTTTTTGTAATTATATATACATTTTTATTCGAGTATTTAAAATGCTATTGAAGATGAGATGAACAGCAGTTAAAAGAGAATGAAATCAATATGGTTATCTATGCAGGTAATCAGACAACCTTTTTCAAGGCTTCTTTTTTTAACTTTCAGGGTTTGGGATTTTTTTTGTATTTAGTACTAGGTAAAGTTTCTGTTCTAAGCTACCTAATGTCACAAAATTTCCTGAATGGCACAGTTCAGTATCAGATAACAGAGAAGTACTTTATAAAACAGAACTGAAAAAAGATAGCAGAAAAATAATTAATCTCATTAAAAGACCTTAAAAATGAGGCCCCTTGCAAACTGAGAAAGGAAGTGATGTTCAAACACAGGTTTCTTCAATAATAACAAAATAATATGCAGGTAATTAGGATTTTGGTGTTTATTGCTGCATGTCAGTATGTTAAGTACTTCCACTGTAAATGCTCTCAGGATCACGACAAGGATCTTTTCCACAAATGAAACACATTTTTAAATGAGCCTCAATATCACTGCTAGGAAAAAATCTGGTAGGCACAAGGACTGGGATTATACAGAAAGAGGAAAACTCCTACAAATTTCAACTGACAAAGAAACATGATTTTAATAAAAAGGGGATTTGCTTGAGAAATTGTCCTTTTATTAGCAGTAAAACTGCTGCAATTTTAAGATGTTGCTCAATCATTTTAAGATTTTAGGAAACTGTTTGAAAGTACTCTCTAATAAAAATATAACCAATAATAGAAGGATGTTGTAGCAACTAAAAGGGTATTAAAATGCTGCTTTTGTTAGTTCTGAGTTAAGGAACAATGGCAGGATTAGCAGGAAACTATTACGAAATTAATCTGATTAATGCCTTATAAATAATGAAGCCGTACTTAAAAGGGTCCACAAGCTCCACCATGTCAGAACATGGGTCTAACACATGATGCAAGACTAAAAAGGAGGATATTTTCCCTACTAATTAAACAGCAAAAACTGAATCCTCCCAAAAATCAAGTAAGAACAAACAGGGAAGGGAAAAAAACAGTATGACTTGTAAAAACACAATAAAATTAGCTGCAACCAACTCCACCCTCTTCATAATCAGTCTCAGAGGAAAGAGCAAGACTTTATTCTCGTCGTGTTGCACACTATCACGATTTCTCCACACACAAATACCTCTGCCCCCTGATTTTTTTGCTAGAAGGATGCAAAACCCTTCTCAAAAGAGCACCATCGTGGGCTGGAGAAGGACAGTCCCTCCAAAAGGGACAACCACGTTGGGGCACAGCTTTCATCCAGCTCTGTTCAAAGCCACAGACAAGTGGACAAAAACCCATTTTAGTTATTTCAGGTCGATTTTATGGACCACAGTAAAACCCAGTTAAATGCTGTTCGTGTCTTCCTTGCTAAAATAAGTCTAAAATCAGTGATTACAGCGATCATTCCAATTCCAGTGAAATGAGCTGGGATAAAGGTGACAGACCAGCTTCCAGTCCGAATGCTGGTCCCAGTACTGAATGAATCTTGGTGGTGCTATTCTGGCAGTTTGGCCCTGGCTCTGAAAAATCTACTTTGGGGTTGAAAAGAACCCCCCAAAACCACCTCAACAACCTTTTGTTTTTTAAAAAAGTAAAGCAAGATTTGTTTCGAAGAGTGAAATCACAGACTCACAGATGGTTTGGGTTGGAAGGGACCTTAAAACCATCTTGTTCCATCTCCTTCCACTATCCCAGGCTGCTCCAAGCCCCGTCCAACCCAGCCTTTCCCCTCCTGCTCACAGTGCAGGGAAGCTCCATTACTACCAAAAGTATGTTTTACATTCTAACTGGTATTCAGGATGCTGAAAAATAACACTGATTTCTAACAGCACTCATAATAAATCACAGCTACCCGAAACTCACTTTTGGAATAAACCACAATCACGGAGAACAACGTGAAAGTTCCCACCATCAAATCTCTCCACAAGCAAAAGCTGTGTTATTGAAACCCCAGCTGTGGCTCCTCTCCTTTCACACCCACGAGTAACAACCACCGTTCCAGGAGCTGCCACGCAGAGCCACGGCCCTCATGGAGACCTGACATGCTCTTCTCTTCCAAAATGAGATGAAATCAAGCTCTCCTTGCCCACAGCCACAGCACACCAGCGACGCAGCGGGGCTGCACACCAGAGTTGGTGTTAATCCCTAAATCCTGCTGGCTCAGAGTTATCCACGTCCTGCAAACACCCCAGGCTCCATCTCCTGCTGACTCACGGGCAGTTCTCACCCTTGCATTGCTCTTCTGGAGTTATCCAGCCTCAGTCCTGCTCCCCAGCTGGGCCATGAGGCTGCCAAAACTGGGGCACGGGACAGACACAGGTCACATTGCTGAGCCTACAAACCCCACTCTTGTTTCAGCAGCTTGAGGAGGAGCTGCTTCATACCTTGCAATCACCCACCCCACTAACACCCTTCAGATCTAACTGTGGCTTCAGTTACAGAATATTCTGAGCTGGAAGGGACCCAAAACCATCAGTGAGCCCAGCTCTTCAGTGCATGGCCCACACAGGGACCAAACCCACGTTACCAGCACCATGCTTTGACCAGCTGAGCCAATCTCAGGGTTACTCTTTAAAATATCAAGTTAAAAAGAGGAGGGAATCCAAGTCCTGCTCTGAATTGTCACCAAGCTACTGCCAGGCCTCAAAGAGATCTCTGAACTTGCATGTAAGTAATTGTTTTCCAATGGGATACAACTGTGTTGGATTTTAAGAGGATCTGGAGAGAAGGTAGTGTGAGGTACTGAGTATGATCATTATTCAAGAGACACTAAAATTGAAGAGAAGTTACTCCTGTCCCCACAGAATGGGTCAGGTTGGAAGGGACCTCACTGGGTCATCTGGCACAGCAGGGTCATCCCAGAGCACATGGCACTGGATTGTGTCGATAGTTCTTAAATAGCTCCAGTGAGGGACACTCCACAACCTCTCCACTCAAATCTTATTTATCTACAGCACTCTCTAATGTCCAAGACACCACCTTCATCTCAAAACCACCTCAGCATTTTATGTATGCTTCCTATTGTTTCTACACTTTGCTCTACAGCTCCTGCAAAAATTTCCTTCCGAATAAAAGCCGTCCATCCTCAGACATCATTAAAACAAGGTCACAAAGAAAACAGTGCAGAGAGGCAGCACTTTGGAAGTTATCCCACATTTTCCATCCTGCCCCTTCCAGCAGGCAGCTGCAATGAAATGCTGCTGCTGTTTGACCGAGTGTGTGACACTCTGTGGTGTTCTCAGGCCACGGCTCTGCGGGGAGCAGAGATTCTCCCCTGCAGGAGCTCCAGCACCGGTGTTCCCAGCTTTCAACCCAAATAAGCAAATGCCTTCCTGCAAGGCAGCTGCTGGGCAAGGCTGCAGTGGGGAAAAATCATCTTCTGATAGGTCATCTCAGGATCTTGCAGATCCATGAAGCTCAAAAGGCTATTTTTATATATATTTTATATATATATATATATTCTGAAAGTTCAGTAATATTCTTCCTGTTGCTTGTTTTACCAGTAAGAAAGATGAATCTGGTCAGTGAGGACAAAATTATGAAGAAACTGGTAAATTATATTAACAGCAAAAGAAGAGGATGCTAAGAGTTACAGTTACTGCATGAAAAGGACAGAGGGATGTGGAAATATTACTTGAGAACACTCCCTGAGAATGAACTTTATTTTTAACGATGTACCCCAAAAACACTTTGCTCACAAAGCAGATGCCAGTAAACGCACCAGTGGCCATGGCCAGTTTGGGCTCTGAGTTAGCTTTAGTGAGGCTGATCACCCCCAGTACTGTAATCCCATTTAAACACACATCTTTGACAGCACTTGTCTAAATTTGCTTGGAAGGAACTGGAGCTTTACAGCAAGAAGTTACTCTGAGTCATAGAAGGCAAAAATTGCAGAATGCCACTTACCAGAAAAAAACCATCCTGGTGCCACTGCTGCCTCTTTGGGCAGGGGCCAGATGCAAAAGGAGGAGGTGTAAAGGGGGTGGGTGTATATATGTGTGTGTGTATATACATAAAGACTATTTCTTTACAGGGTATTGCTGTTGTGCCAATCAAGAAAAGTGCAAATATTTAATTTTGGAAAGTTTTGCAGAGTAAGAATTTTGCATTTCATGCCCATGGAATTCATCAGCTCTGGCTAAGGACAGAGTGGAGACCCATGGCAGTTTCATTAATGACAGTTATAAGTCATAATCAAAGTGCAAAATTTATTTTTTGCGGTTGGAATTAAACCAAAGTATTAATCCTAAGGATGCTACCTGAGAACTCAAAGTAAAGCTACAACTATAAAAACCCATCAGCAAATGTGTTTCAATGAACTCCCCACATAACCAATCTTCTTGTCAGAACCACTATCTACCGCTGAATTAAAATACCCAATGATCTGGCCCTGCAGCAAATGTTTGGAGAAATACAGGGGAACACATTAATTCAGTTCTCCATATCAGATTATTAATAGGTGACAAACCAGGAACTCATTATGGCAGTGAAACAAGTTTAGGAAGAGATAATCACATCAGCTGAATACTCAAGGATAAAAGCTGGATCAGATTGGCTGGGCAGGACCTCAGATGCCCAGAGCAAGGAAACACCTCCTGTTAGAGCCTTCAGCCCAGTCAAGGTGTTCCAGAGCACATCCAACAGCTACAGATCCCATCCCCTGGATGAGAAAACACCAGAGGTTACTGTGCCTCTGCCACCTGCACTACAATGCTGAAAGCTGAGAAATAATTTGAAATGCATTGTTCTGTCATGTAGGTCAGCTCAGTAATTTCCTGCCTCAGCTGCCTGTAACTCCCTGAATTTGGTTGCGGAATGTTTGAGAAAACTGATTCAAGAGAAGCCAGAAAAAGAAATGAGCAATTTAAATATGGAACCTGGTATTTGTTTGGAACCAGATATTGACAGGACAGCAAATGCAACAGTCTGAAAGGTTTTGTAAGCCAAGTGATGGAAAAGAAGAAAAAGCTGGGATTTATGAAGATGTTTTAATTTGCAGCACTGACTTAGTCCCCCAACAAGAATCTTCATTTAAGTGCAGACACAGTTTTGATCAATCTAAAGATGATCTTCTTGGGTTTTGCCCCACTTTGATCTGTGTTAAACTGTATTAAAACCAAGCACAACTCCAGCTCTCCTCTATTTATACGGTAACACTGCAATTACCTGGCGAGAATTTTCCGGGATGATCCGTAACTCTCCTTACAACGGCAACTTAGTGTAGCCAAAATCACAGAATACAAAACAGAAATAACAGAATACGAAGGAGAAAAACGGTGCAAAACCGGCGATTTTGCTACGGGAAGTTGGGACTTGCCACCTCAAATTAGTGGGAGCCGTGAAGTGGCATTAGCGACAAGGGGATACAGTAATTGGGGTTGATTTCCTGGCGCGGAGCCGAGCGCTCCGGCGAGTTAATTATAGCTCTGGAGGGAGCGGGGACACTTCCCAGTGACACAGGGACACCACGGAGCAGCGACCTCCAGGAATTATGTGAGAGAGGCAGCAGAACTTTCCTGCTCGGCCCATTACGGGAAATCCACACGGAAATTCGGAGTTAAAAGTGATAGGAGGGAGAAGAATACTCAGCCTGTCAGGAAACCAAAAAGGGTCATCGTTTTACCCATTAAAATAAGTCACTTGTAGCCCAAATTCAACAAGATTCTTATCACTAAGCCTTGATTTTAACCAGTAGTATTTAATTAATTTGGCAGAGCTACACAATGCCTTCCTGAGCGATAGCCAGCTCCCCTCTTGGGTTCCTTCTGTAATCATTTCCTTTGATTAACTTCACTGTATTTACACAAATTAACCCGTGTATTTCATACATGTTGCAACAAATTAGAAGAGAAGAATTAAAAAGCAGCCTGCCAACTTAAAAACTGAGCGAGTGGAACTTTTTGAATTAAAGCAGACAGAGTTATTAGCTGATTATTATATGGAGAATGTTCAGAAGAAAGAACATGCCCTTTCCATTTTCATTTTGTATTACTAGTGATTACATGATATATCTTAAATTATAATTTGAGGTAAAACTATGATTAAAAATAATTTAAATATTGCACAACAAGTTAATTGCTCTGGAATTTCTTCATCTTTGTTCCTGTTCTTTGATTCAAAGATCCTGTGTGCAAGGTATCTGCTCCAGGAGTCTCACCTGAGGTGAGGGGCCAGGACCCTCAAGCACTTCCCTTCGTGGTCTTTACCACAGACAGGGGACAAGGAGACACCATCAGGTACCACTTTTACATATCCCACATTTCCTGCAAAGCATTGCTGCATGCTCTGGGGCAGAGCTACATGGCAGCTGCCCCTTCCCACAAAACCTTTCAGAATTAAAAAGGAAAATCAGAATAAAGGAAATGACCAACCCTCTCCCAGCCATCAAAACTGGGTGAAGTACAAGCAAGGGGAGGTGGAAACCAACACCTGCTTGGTCACTGCCACAAACCAAGTGGGTTTATTCACAAATCCTTGTGTTTTCAGGATTAGATTGACTTTCTGAAAGAGTCCAAAAAAGTCTTCATAATGTAGGTTATAATTCAGGACAAAATGTTCACCTCTCATGCACTACAAGTGGAAAAGCTTTTACAATGGAAACCACCTCAGTGGATCAGAGTTAAACCCTTTGTGCAGGGCATGGACGGCTCGTTTAATTCTACAGCATCACTTCAGCAAAGGGATCTGACCCAAATCCTCAGGAAATTCAGATCCTCAACCCAGACCTCTTCTGAGGTGATTTCCTTCACTGTGGGATGAGTTGTCTGGGAGCAACCATTCCCAGCTAAAACTTTACCAGAACATCTTCCCATGGAAAGCCATTTTGGTCAACTGGAACTCCAAGACAGCTCTTTTATGGGAACCTTTCCCAAATACCTCTGCTTGGGGAATACTGCACTTCCAGCTTGGAGGCCAGTAACAGGCTTACACATGATAAGATGGAGCCAACCCAGAATAAGGCAGTTGGTGAAATTCAGGAGTCCTGTTAGGACCTGCTCGCTTCAGTCGATGAGAAAAGCAAGAACTTCAGGCAACTTTCTGCAGTTGGGGTCAAATTAGGGGAAAGGAGAAGCTGTGAGCTTTGCTGAGCTTTTCCATGCAACCACAGAGAACTGGTCTCCTCAGATGAACAAAAGAAGGAATAAAGACAGTGACTATGCCCTCGTGCAAGGGGAGAAACCATCACAGCTCAGGAACTCTCCTGAAAGTACTTCTGTTCAATTTTTATAGGGAGTTTTATCCTGCAGGATCTGGCTCTTGAGAAACACGTTACACAAGCACGTGCGAATCGTCCCACGTACGGATTGCCGATCACTTTGCCAGTCTTTTAAATAAATACCTGACTTTGAAGCACAAACAGATGTAAAACTATGCACAAGCAAGGGGCTAAGAGTACGTGGGCAGTGCAGGGTGAGACCATCTCCTGTAGCAGCACTGCAGCTGGATCTGCTCAAACCAGCACAGAGGTTCTACCCAGAGGTTTGTTTTTCCAGTTTTTCCTCTACTGTGCATTTCTACCTTGCTACTTTACATGGATTTAAGAGAACCAGCCAGAATAAGTACAAGCTGGAGTATATAAACTAACTTCTTGTATAAATAAGCCACCAAAATTACTCAGAACTACCGACCTGACAAACACAATACTGAAACTTTAACCATCTCTGTGGAAAGAAAACACCACCATTAATCTTGCCAGCAAAAAAAAAATCCCTAAGCTGTTAAATCTCTGGTACGATACAAACCCATAAGAGACTCGTGATGATACTGATCTGATTAGTTGGAATCACTGAAGAGCTGAGGAAAGAGATGGTCAAATAAAGAGAGGCCAGGCCAGGAGGAAGTGCTACACTTCCCTGAGAAATAGATTTTCTGTGACCAATTGGTTCTCAAAACTCTCCTCAGCCTCACTCACCATTCTTAAGAGAGAAGGTATTGTCCTGCAAGCCATGGAAAATTCCACATCCTTGTAGGTGAAATCTCTGCTTGGAACTGGCTGGTTTATACTGATGCCATGATGATTTTTTGCTTTTTCTTTTATACCCCGTTTATACACTCTCTTATACAGCTTTTATGTATTCTCAGTGCTTTTAGCCCACACAGTTATAACTCTTTAAGTTTGATCACTTCCCTCACACCCAATATCCCGTTAAGCCAAGAGCCCAAACACCCTGGAAACCCCAGACCCCGAGGGCCTCTCCAGAACACATTCTGTAAACAAAGCCAGGCCCAGCCAGGGGAAGGTTCCTCGCTGAGGGGTCTCGCTGGAGTCCCTCCCTGGGCAATCTTTGATAGATGTGCTAATTAGCAAGGCCTGTAATTGCACACACATCACATCGTGGGGGGCCATTTCTCCGGGGGGCATTTCGGGGTGCATTTCGATGTGCATTTCGGCGCCCCTGAGGGTCCTTCAATAAACACCGAGGTAAAACCCTTTTTCCCTCTTAACTGTGTTCAGCTCTCTTAATTTTAAGACCAGGGAAAGGCAGCAATTCAGCATTCAGTGCTGTGGCTTGATCGATGCTGTACAGAGCTCCAGTCTTTGCCAGGGTAAGGGTTAATTACCACTGATGGTCAGCAAACAAAAATAAAGTTTTATCCTACAGGCATTTGCACTCCATACTTGCAATGACAGTGCTTCTTGCAGAGAGGTTCTTAGAAAGACCTCTTTGACCCTTCCTGCTCCTCAGCAACAGAGGAAGAGCGAAACAAAAGGCGTCTCAAGAGAAGTTGGACTGAGAGCTCCTACCTGGTTCTCACAGTGCCAGATGCCAGAACTAAACATGTGGGATTGCAGCTTGTAATAATTCTAACAGGACAGTAAACACAGACAATGAACTTCCAACATAATACAAAACTTGTGCTGCCATCCCTGGCAGAATTTCCCCGGCACAGAAATGTCCTGGATGTGAACTCTTCCCCACAGAAAGCTCCCTATTGATCCCGCTGCCATCTCATCCCACTGCTCAATAATCAGGAAACTCCAGCTCCTGCTAAACATTTCTCCTTCACAGGGAAGTTTTTTTGGGAATTCCAGCCTCTGGCTTGGTTTCCTGTATTGCCAGGTCCAACCTAAGGACCAGAATAAACACAGAATATTCAGAGAGTGTTCAGTAGTCCCAGGAGAAGAATTTGTTTTAGAAGTCCAAACAAGACTTTCATGAAACAGATTCAGTGACTTCTTCTTCCAAAAGAAGGTGTCAGAGGATATGGGGCAGAAAGCATTTCACTGGCATCACTGAGGATAGATTTGAAATAAATCAAGGTAAGTGGGCAAGAATCTACCATCAGCCTTTAATATAAAAACTTAAAGAGTAAATTCAAAGTAAACTACAAACCAGCAAATTCTGTACAACAAAATACCAAATTTATACAACTAGGAAGTTTTCTCAAAGTAATTAAGATGCTTTCCACAATTAAAAGGATTTCTACATTTAATATTTTTGTTAAATTCCGGATTTTATAGATTATAGACCCCAAGAATTTAATTTTGAAGAAAGTAACTGATACTGTGTGGAGAACAACCTGGTTTTTACTGTTCTCACCAACTTACCGTGAACCACCTCCTAATTAGCTCATGCATAAGAAACACAGTGGAAAGGTGCAGCTGAAATTTTAAAAGCCTGAAGATTTACTGATGGCAAGACCTCAGATTTCCAACAGTCTGCTCTATCTGGAAAGTGTTTATCTGCAAAGTATTTTAGTGTTTATCTGCAAAGCATTTTACAAATATTAAAGCAATACCTACTGCTCTCTTCTCCTTCAAATAGACTCACTATGTCACGTTGTGTATAAAAATTTGGCATTTACCCCCCACTTCAGCAGAACCACAGCACTCCATGAGAGTTGTTGAGGAAAGCCAAGCTACTCATACTGAAAAGTGTAGTTTTGGTATCTCAGTATGTCACAAAATGCAATTTTACACTGAACAGAAATACAAAAAAGGGAAATAACAGAAAAACAGATACTTTTTCAAAAGAAAAAATTAAAGTTTTAGATTGTTTGACCTTTCCCTGTCTTCCCTCACAGGAAGCAGTCTGTGTTGTACTACACCTAATTTAATTTTCTGTTTCTTCCTTTCTGCTCTTAAACACTAAAGAAACACAACAAAGCATCATAGGGCACATGTGCCATTGCTGAAGGAGCATGACACACCTGCCCCAGTTAAAACAACTCCTGTTCTTTAGAATTCTGGGAAACCATTTAGGATATTTTTAGAGTATTGATAAGTGAACAATCTTTGGGTGAACAAATTCCAATTAAGGAGCAATTGTTTTCCTTTCTGGGAATTTGCTGGTACCAGTCTAGGAACTCCACCCAGGAGCTTTGGGAGTTGTCTTTTCTTACTTAGTCATCCAGCTTTGGAAAGTCTCCAACCAAAGATCCCAACCTGAAAGACCCTGGTTTTAAAAAGATACATTTCATTATATTTATCTGCTACGCACCTTTCTTCTTCTTTTTTAAATCCACCCACTGCTATTAAGAAAAGCCACTAGAACTCTCAGAAATAGCTCTGTTTCAGAGATTTAAATACCTTTCTCTTATTTTGGCTCCAGAATGTTCAGCTCATAAAGTGACTGCACCGGAGACCAAACACCAAGGTTCTTTTTACTCAATCTTCTATTAAACAAACACCATTCTGCTGCTGGCACCACAGTGATTGCAGATCTCTGCATAAAATCCCTACTGCAAACACAGGATTTGTTCCTAAACAGCAAGGAGGGGGGGAAAGGGGAGCAGCAGCAGAGTAACTACAAATCCACCTCCTTGCCATTTGGAACCCAGGTTTCACCGACACTTTCAAGCCAATCTTTTAGTTTTTATCTGTCAACACAGGAGAAAACGTGCAAGTTTTACTAACAGACACTTCAATGTTGTGTCCAAGGGTCTTAAATAATTGAATTAAAACCCAGGATGGTTCAAGCACAACATGTCTACCAGTTATCCCTTCATTATCTTCTGTAGTCAACAAATGCAGCTGTTGAATGTTCTGGACTTTAATTCCAACATTAGATTCTGGTCCCTGGCACAAATTTTAAATGATTGAAGAACACTAAAGCATGGAACACACTAGGTTTTATGTAATATATAAATTGTAACATATCTAACAACAGGAAAATCTTTCCGAAAGACTGGGTTATTGGAATACTAATTGCCAATTTTCCTACTCTGAGAGCAAGAAAAAAATCAGTACACTGGTAAAATTAAATTATTCATTTCAAGAGGAAAATACTTTATTTCTTAACAGCAGAGATTTGGCAATAAGATTTTATATAACATCACTTACACCTGATTGTATTTCACTTCCAATTTTTTTAATCCTGCAAGGTACAAAGCAAATACTTATGAAAGGGACATGCAGCCAATGCCAAAGTTTCAATTATAGCCTTTCCTATTTGGCAGCAGCAGGTCAGGACTTGTGAGCCTTGTTCTCTTCCTTCAGATCATTGCTGAGGGAAGAAAGAAACCTGGAGATGCTGCTGGCACTTAAATATCTGCTTATCCTTAAATGCTGCAGATGATGCTGCAGATGATGGCAAGCACTTTGCACTTACTTGTATCAACAGGGGAAAATCCCCACTTTTTCCACTCTTTTGCAGAGCTCAAAATAACACAAACCATCAAAGAACCATTACTGGGAAAAGACAACTTACAAGTGTTCAAATGTGATCTTCCATTCCTTCAGGTTCCTGTCCCCACCCCCATTTTCCCGGGTCATATGTACAGGTATAAAGTAGGGGTGTGTTTTAAGAGGTGACACTCTAAGGATTGTTTAATTTAAATAAGTGCAGAAAACAGACAACAATGCTCCCGAATCCCCCAAAACATCACCTCTCTCTCATCTGTGTTCTGAAGCAGGAAGGTATTTTTAAAAAAAAAGAAACAGAAGGTGCCTTAGAACTTCGTGTGTGATCATTGTAGTAATAAGAGGGACTTTTGGAAAAGTTATTCACATTTTTCATCGAAGGTTTGTGACTGGACAATCCCTGTTTTACGGTCACAAAAATGAGTGTGTTATCAGATTTAGCAAAATCCTCATACTCGCCACCAAAAGCTGCTACTGTTCCTGAACAGCAGTTCAACATGCACTCTGCCAACTAATCTTTCTCCCCAAAATACTTCAAAATATTTCAAAAGCTCACAGAAAAAAAATCTTGTCTCTTTCATCTTCTATTTAAAAAAAAATTAAAAGGTACGTAGAAACCTTTTTTCCCTTGCTCCATAATTACACTGATTTGGAAAACAGAACACCAGTATTTAATTTTGGACCAGCAACAGGTTTTAAGAGTCAATACCCCATAAGACATGCCATCTACCCTTACATATTTTACCCAGTTATTTCTCACATAAAAAATTCCTTATCAGCTGCTATTTTCTAAGACTTATTTATACGTATTCACACATCTAAAAATGTGCTAACACTATTGTTGAGACAGAATTCAGTGGAAAAGCCTGTCCATTGGAGGGATTCTGTAGCCCACTTGCTCTAAGACACTATCACCAGTTTCATCTCGGAGTAGAGCTACTTTTAATGTGTGTACATACACATAAATATATATATGCAAATATACACACAGAGAACATCTGAGTGCCTTTTTGCCAGCCCACAGTTAGAGAATTCCAACAGAAATTTAAGGAAACAACATGAATTCACAGATTACTTTCTTTAGTAAGTAATCCTGCAGGCTGGGCTTGGGTTTTTTTAGAGCAAGTTATCACTTCTGGGAGATCTGCAGGCAGCATCCTCCACAGCAGATGGGGTGAGGGTAAAAGCCTGTGGAGATGCAGCTGAGCATCCAACGGCGCGGCGCTCACACCCGGCACCCCTCACACCCTGCACTCCTCACACCCAGTGCTGACCCACGACAAAGGGCTCTGGTACTTTACACTATTTTAAGTGTAAAGACACTCATTTTTTGGCAAACACTATCAGTGATCAGTAGAGCCTGTCTTTATGTGGCACCATCCATGGGGAAGAAGCCCTCCCGCACTAATCTCGCTAATCTCCGGAGCAGGGGGAATCGCTATTAAAAATGCTATTTAGACAGACAGGCTTCTCTGCAAGTCTGCTACACAGGCTCATCAAATTCATTAAACCCAGCTTTAAATCCCAGGCTTGGGAGTGTAATCCCTTTAAGAAACCTGCTAGACTAGGCTGAGAGAATAAAAATATGGGAGTTAGTGAACTGAAAGGTGCACGAGCGCCGCTCACCTCGTGGTCAGCATGGGAGATGGACACTCCATCTCCTTGGGCACCACCAGTGACTTGCTGCTGCCAGCCCTGGACAGGCAATAACGTCCTTGGAAAGCACACAGATGTTGTGTCTTCTACCTCAGCAGCAGGAAGGATGTGGACCTGCAGCAGCATCAACCCTTCAGCCTCTACCCAAATCCCTCCCCTCATCATCTGTATTAAAGGAAGGCAAAAGTTCTGTGGCACGGCACAAAATTGGTGACTGTCCTTTCTGGAGGAACAGGAGATGGCTGGAGTGCCACCTCCTGCTGGCAGAGGCAGTGTTTGGATGGGCAAGGTGAGCTCTCATACCATTCCACACTGCACAGCCTTGGAAAAATCCTCCGTGGGAGCCATAAAATCCTGTGCCACCATCGTGCCTTTAGATACCCCAATAACTGATGTTCATCTCTCGTGCACGTGTAAAGCAGTTGTAGAGCTGATTTCCAGGTTTCCTCCTGCCTACAGAGCTGCTGTTGCCCATGGGGAGACTGGAAAAACCCAAATTCAGCGCTGAGGCTGTGAGGAGGCAGCGAACAACACCACGGGCATCGTATTTACAGAGAGAGAAAAGCAAAAGCTGCAACCTGAAAAGGCTGCGAGATGCAGGAGTTGTAGAGAGAGGTTCTCTGCACAGGACAGCCCAGCAGCAGGCTGCCTTGGGGAATTCTGCTCAGGAAATCACGGCATTGGGATGTTTTTAATCACCCCAGCCCTGAACAGAGTGCAGGACTGCAAAGTGGGCACCTTGTGTCCTCTCAACCGACCATCAGCTGAAGGACTGCAAGAGAAAAGCCATGGCACTGAACTGCAGCCTCCCAATTCCAGTGGTTTTAGGTAAATACAACAGCATGTAATTTCAAAATTCACCAGGAGACTGGATACAAAGCTTCCTAGTACAGTGACTAGACAAAATGTAAAATAAAATGAAATTAGAAGGTTCCCTATGGGGTTAGAGCAGTAAAACTGATTCTGATTAAGTTGCATTACCAGATAGAAGCAGGATCTCAATAATTTACAGCCAGAGACAGGATAAGTGTCCATTAGCATTAGTGTCTATGGATGTACACTTTCTATTTTTCCACATATTTAAGGCCTCTGAGACCATGTCTGGGCCTCCAGCTTTCCCTCTCCCTGGCTCCAAACCATTGAAGTTAAACCCCTTCCCTCCAGGCAGAAGAGGAGCCTTCCTCTTTAGCATCCTCTCCACCCCCAAAGGGTGGGTAAGGAGGAAGGCAGGATTATTTGAACTCAATCTGGACACAGTAAATGGTCTCTAATGGTATCTAGAACACGAAATTCAGGATAATTTGAAAACGTTATGAGGTTGGACATGATCCAAATTCAGATGAGCACAGCACAGCAGGATGTTCTGCAGATGTGTCAGTGACTCTTAAGTTTAGCTGTCCCTGATTTTTTATTTGTTTGTTTTTAATATACCTTTCAGCACCAGCAATCTCGGGAAGGGCGTACTTGAAGCTAAACCAAGAAGTACTAAAGGAAATAAAAAAATAAGCCAGATCAATCATTACAGAAACCTGGTCTCATTATATTAATTGTGTCTAAACCTCCATCAGTGTGTTCTTGGCCTTTTTCCCTTGGAGAACCAATGCAGAGTGGCTGCACTCATTTTGTGCCTCCTCCACTAATGAGCAGCCTCATGCCACTTCAATGCCTCTTCCCTCCCAGGAATCATTACCTCAAGAGTTAGAACTAATTTGACAAAAATCTGTTCTGCACCATCATCCCCAGGTTCTGGAGGTTTAAAGAAACCATTGAAGGCACTTGCTGACAGGTCAGAACAGCTCTCCATCGGTCTCCAACAAAAACAGATGAGTAAGAACATCTGGGTAGAGGTTTGGACTCTTTTTTTTTAAAATAACTGCTTTATAGTCAAGGTACCTGCACTTTCCCATGTACGTTTTTGAAAGGAGTGGTACAAAGTTACTCCTCTTGCTCCCTCAAATCCCAGAGACCGAGGGATTTTCCAGACTGTGAGTACAATGAAATTTTAAAAAAATCATCAGAAAACAAACCAGCAAGACCGTAGTGATGGTTGTTCTCTACTGTGCCCCCAGTTTTGGGGTGGGCAGAACATCTCAGCAGTGGCTCTCATCCCCTTGGGATGAACTGGGATCATCTCCATGTCTTTTACCCCTCCCTGGTGCTTTCAAGTGAGCGAGGAAGGAGGGTACCGAGCTGCCAGACACTTCTGGAGCTGATGAGCAGCAGCCACCCAAGAGGTGGTTGCATGATTTTGTGTATAGAAAGCTTGTAAAGCACTTTGGGAAGCTGCGGGATGAAAAGGACTATATAAATGTAAGATATTATTATTATTAAACCAGTGATCTGACAAGAAGAGACAGCTCTTCAAATCTCTACAACAGCTTGAGCTGAAGAGATCAGGGAGTCCAATTTGAAAAAATAATAATTTGAAACGAATTGGAGGATTAGAAGTGGCAGCTCTTTTGTGGATTCTCCATGGCAGGTAAATTTAGTAGGCTACTTTAATTTTGCATCGTTTTAACTCCTGGCAATGTCCTGTGCATTGAATCTGACAGAGAGACAGAGTGTTTGAAGCTGTCGTGGCTACATTTTAGTCTCCCAATTTTACAATCAGTGTTTGAATCTGCTACTACAACTCTGGGTACAGAGATCAGAGGCTTATCAAAGAGGCATCCATTTCAAAGACAAGCAGCAGCTTTGACTTCATTCCTTCAATGCTTAAAATTCCTGAAAAAGCAGATGAGCATACCACAAAACAGGTCTGAAGGAAATCTCTCTATCGGCTGTAAACCTATTTCAGTATTAATTTTTTAAGGATCTATTTTGGTCTCAAGTAAAATGAGTGTGTTTAGCAGAGATAATCCTCTCAACAGGTGAGCTTAATATATGCCTTTTCCTGTGACTGACTGAAAGAACATTTTAAACTTATTGCTTTTTCAAGCATTAATTGAAGAACTACTTCAACCAGTTAGCTCATTCTGTTTAAATCTTTTTTTAGACTTATAATGTCTTCCCTTTGCTAACAAAGCAGCACTTCATTTCTTTATTGCTGCCCTTATTTTACCTGCATGGATGAACCAAGTGCACCGTGGGCAGCAACACGCGTACTTTGCAATGCCAGGGTTTAAAGGCGTATCACACACTGGAGTGCTGCTTTCCACACTCCACTCTTGGTTTTAAGCTGAGTTTCAGCATTCACATGAGTGATAATATGACTGATCAGCATCCCATCAGCATGGAAGTGAACCTGGGTGATTTTCTTCCTTCCCATCTCCCACACACGCTGCCCATCATCGAGACCACTGGCCACTCACTGGAACCAAGTGCCCGGCTGATTTTTGCTAGAAAGCAAGAAGGGATTGCTCCAAAGGGATTTGCAAATGTGATCCCAGTTCCTGCAGCTGAGCACTGCCCAGCCCAGGGAGGCTCTGAAAAGCTTGTGCAGGGAGCAGTGGATGGTTTCCCATGGAGCAATGGATATACTTTCACCAGGAGCAATGGGTAGAGTTTCCCAAGGAGCAAGTGATGGTGTTTCCAGGCAGTCAAGTGTTCAGGCGTGGGAGGCAGGGTAACCTGGCTCCTGCCGAGGTAGGGCAGCTGAGCACAGCCCCAAGCCCACCTCTGGCTTCTTGTTTTCATCGAGTGCTGCTGATTGACCCATCCCAGTTCTTCAGCACCTCATCAGCAGGACTTAGAGGCAAAGGGGATAATCAGCAACAGGTTTATTTGTCTGATTAAGGCTTGGGAGATGTGGCACTGGGAACTTGGTACAGCACAGTCCCCGGAGCCAGGCCCAGCCAGCTTGAAAGGAGCCGCCCGCTGCTGCCAGCCAAGGAACGCATTAAAGCTGCCTTTGAAAGCCATGGCCGTAGCAGCAGCCTTAGCAAAGCTCCAGTGCAGGTGTGGACATGCCCTAAAGTGCACTGAAAGTGCTGAAGAGTTTGGCTCTTCAGCCCTCAAATTGCTTCTGACAAACAGGACTGAGAAGTCTTAACACATTTGGGCGTTTTTTAAAAGCACTCCCAGCACCATCTCGCACCGAACGAAAGCCCTGGATTAAAACCAGCTTTGAAATTGCAGAATGTTTACAGGTGCCTCTCCTCAGAGCAGCTCATCCATCAGCTTTCAGCCTAGCAACACGAGTTTCTTTTGCAATATTTTATTGAAAGGTCCTTGGTGCCCACACACACACACTTGGACACGCTGACAAACCTGACATATTCTTCAAAATACTTTAAATTACTGTTATTTAGCCAGTAGGAAACAAAACATACAGAAAACCACACGAGATGTGATGATGCTGTATCTACCTCATCCAATTCCACGAACCAGATTGCTTTCATTTATGAACTGAGCATTTTTCATTGCTTTCTCTATTCCAGAGAACCACAAGAAAACCATTTTGGGGCAGAAGTGTTCCCAGTTTGGGTCCTTTAACAGCTTCAGTCTTAACGAGTAATAATCACAGAATCATAGGGTGGGTTGGGTTGGAAGAGACCTTAAACTTATCCAGTTCCACAGGGACACCTTCCACGATCCCAGACTGCTCCAAGCCCCATCCACCCTGGCCTTGGACACTTCCAGGGATGGGGAAACCACAGCCCCAGTGTCCCTGGGTGACAATAATGAATAAATGAAGTGATGTGTGCCCAGCTGGCTGCGGGCACGGTCCCAGTGGCAGTCCTGGGGCATCCCCAGGACCAGCACAGAGCTCATTCCCGACTCCCCATCCCTCCTGCTGAACGCTGCCCTAGTGCTGCTGCTTCCGAAGAAAAACTTCCTTTTTAAAAAGTCAGTGTACGTTCAATAGATAAATAACCACCTCTGTACTTAAAAAGTGCAGAACTATGGCCATAAATAAGCATTAGTGCTTCAAAAATTGTGAAACCACAGCTTTATGGTTTTAAACAGAGACAAGGTGGAATCCTGAATGGTGGCAATGTATTTCAGATGAAAGCTTTCAAGCAGATGAGGAATAGTTACAGGAGCTGGAACCTGAGTAACTACAGTTGCATTAAATTATTCCATCTGCAAGTCCATTAAAAATTGTTAATGGTTTTGTATGGCTTTTATATTTATTGGGTGGGTTTATTCCTATGTGAGTCATACATATTTATTACCAGAGGCCAGATAATGGTTATTAATAAAACTTCTTTTATTTGCATACTGTCTTGGTGCTGCCCTAAATATTTACAACTGGACTATAAAATAAAAAGAATCCTCAAAAATTCTAAACAGCACTGGGGATGCATCACAACTTTTGCTTTTTGTACTTTATTACTTTTTAGGTGTTTTGTTTTTTCAAAACTGGGAAAAAAACTCCTCAGCCTGCTAAATCCATTCCTTTTCTCAAGTCAAAAACCCACTAATTCTTTCAAAGCTTTGAAGCAGTTTTTATGTGGAGGAAGTGAGAGGAGATCCAAAGTTAAAGCAGGCTGGGTTTTTTATAATTAAGAAAATACATATATTTCTACACATAATTATGAACAGTAACAAAAGCTCAGTATTAAAATAGGTCCACTGAATCCCTGGAACTGTGCCTGCCAACTAAAACACCTACTATGAATTTAGTAATGGGTTATGCAAACATAAATTACAAGGCCAGACATTTTAAAAGGAAAAAAAAGGTGATTTATTGTCACACTGGAGACACGGCAGGATAGAAGCACAATTTCATTTTTCCATATATTCATCAACACTGCAGATGTGTTAATGCAAAAAGAATTCCAAAATAAAAATGACTCTCAACTGCTCTAATTCTCATCTGTCATTTAATTTACTTTAAAATTGTTACCAGGAAGCATTTTTTTGTTTTAAGCAAGCAAAACACACTAAAAATTCCTGGAAGAAAATAGGTTTTAAGAGCATTTTACAGACATTTCTCCCCCTAAAAATCGAGACTTCATCCAAAACTGACCACACCACAGTGGCCCTGCAGAAACTTGGGGTATTTGGGAGAGTTTTTAATAGAAGAGCTTCAAACTATCATTTGTACCTTGGGCATTTGGTTTGTGGGTATTTTTACTCCACATATTTATAGTTTCTGCTTTTCTTTCAAGGAGATCCAACTATTCACTTATCCACTGTCAGAGCAGTGACAAGAATCTCTCGTAACTGGCAACTCCTGTTAAAAGAGTTATTCGTGACAACATCGTAATTTTAATGAGAACAACACATTCTTTTAATTACACCTGAGTGACTTTGAGGTGGTCCAGCAGATGAGGGTTACAGAACGTTTGTTCACAAAGTAAAAAAGGAAAAGTACTGATTGAAGATGTTTCATTATTTCTTCGCTTGGTAAATACACACGGGAAGGAAGAGCAGGGATATTGATGCCTGTTATTTTTACAACTCCTGAAAATAAGTCAAACTATGGTTCAGAGTAAATTTAGGAACTGAACTTCAGAATTGCTTGGAGAGTGATCTCCATACAAATTCCAAGTTTCACACTTACCTTTACAAGTACCATAAAATAGAACGTAAGAATGGCTGGTAATTGTTGGTACCACAGTGAGAAAAATCTCAGCTATTTCAGCTAAAAAAATGACAATATTTTCCCTTAAAAGCCAGTCAATGATACATCAATAAATCACGTTATATCTTAATGCACACTACATAAAGTACAACCGTTCTGCAGGAGGAAGGATGACAAATGCTCTGTCAGATTGGGTTTTTTTCCTTGAGTTCTGACCTTGAAAACGTTCTCCTCTTTCAGCCCTCACCCCCAACCTTCCCCTGCCCCGCTGCCTGCTCTGGCCGCTTTCCAAATGGGTCAGCCCTGAGAGCTTCAAGCAAAGGCAAGAACAGCCAGGGAAAAACAAACTGTTTGCTTTGCCTTCTCTCAGTGTCAGTGACAGCACAAACTCACTGCAGCATCAAAGGCTTAACAAGAGAGATTAACTTGTAAATATTTGCTTACAAGTGTGTCCCTTTGTAAACCACAGTAATACCCAAAATATCCCCTTTTCTCCTTCGCTGCAATGGAAAATGCTGCACCCTTGGCATTACTGAAATCCAATACCTGCAACCAATGCTGTGAGAAGAAAAGTGAATTCTTCAGCTCTCACGAAGGCTCAACCAGGAAAATGCTCAAATGAAACAAATCTACATTACTAAGAGCAAGTGACTTCAGAGGAATTAATTTGTTCAACTACTCCACTGAGTTTGGTTGAATCAGATGTGTCCCCCTCCTTAATATTTTTGGAACTCTTGAATAAAGTAATTGCCTGTAAATTTTCAGATTTACAGAAATACTTTTGTGGTAAAGTGTTGTAGAAAACTGATTTAAGGGTATCTTGAAAGCAAATGGAGAGGGAAAGAGTAACTCAAAGTGGCCTAGGTCATGTGGTTTCAGAAAAATGCTTTAAATTAAACTTCTCTGCCTAATAACACACAGCACAATCATGACTTCTGCAGGTCAGGGGAATTCTTTTCCTGGGTTTCAGACCTTTACAAATGCTGTTTGAAAATCATGAACTATGAAATCCTACATAGCAATAATCCCCAAAAATGGCCTCATTTGGTAAAAGGGCTTTCTCAAGCCCTGTTATTCCCAAATAAATTGCAGAGATTCTGCTGTCCACCCTCTGCTGCCACCCTGCCCTGCTGGGAACAGCACAAGTCAAGACAATAAAGACAATTATTTAAAAAAAATAAATTAATGAAGTCTACTGAGCACGGTGGGAATGGTCAATGTGGTCAGTGGAGGTCAGTTTTGGGAGAATCCTAGAAAAATACAACTGTGAATTGTAATTGTTTTATGCCCTCTCACTGCCAATAAAAAGGCAGCAAGAGATCATAATATAGAAATAGATGTCAGAAACACTGATGGGTTTCCTGTCAACAATGAGAACGCGCTAAAGTGAAATATGTATTAAATAATCCATCCAGGATAAGGTGAGACCTGATTTAACCCCTCTGACTCCACAGGACTGGTGTTTAGATCACATTTAAAGATATGGAGATAGATTTTATTACTTTTCTGAAAAAGCCACATAGTAATAATAATACACTTCTCCATTTAGCTTTTGAAATACCAAGCCCATGTAGCACAAATTATCATAAAAATCATTTACCTGACAAAAAAACCTCTTAAGAATAAAGACATGGGAAGGTAGGACATGGCACCTAAATATTATCCTAAAGGAGAGGTATTCATCAAAGGGAAAAATAAAAAAGAGAAGAGAGGGAAGGAAAGGGACAAAAAGGAGGAAAAAGGAAAAAAAGAGGGGAAAAAGAAGGGGAAAGTGGGAGAAGGAAAAAAAGGGGAGGGGAAGGAAAAAAGAAAACAATAAAAGGAGTGGAACAACCCAGCTGTAGATGGCAGCAAATCAATATTCACCCCTCTGTACACAGACATTGAGAACATCAATTATCCTCAGACAGTGTGTTTTCAGTAGATTTTGTTATTATTTCCACTTTGTCACACAGACTAGAACAAAGTTGACTGTGCAACGTCATTGGGAATCAACACAATTCACTACCCACAGTTCTGAAGATCCTGCTCTCATTTCAAGAACTAATTCAAGCAGCATAATTAATTTATTTTTTTTACCTTCAATTTGATTATCTTTTGTTGTACAGACTGGATATCTCAATAAAATAGTCCAGAAACACTAGAGACAAAGAATTTAAGAATTTTGCACTTTAAAAAACGGAGCCCTTCCATAATAACTCTCTTAATTTCCTTTAGTTCCTTATGACTTGCAATTAAAATGATTTTTTTTAAAAAAAACAGCTTGTGGATCTTAAAGATCTGCATCACCTTAACACGCAACATGATGAATAAAACTATTACTTGAGTAACAGAAGATTTTACAGGCATCTTTCTTTCTCTTTGAGGCACTGCAGAACTGTGCTGGAGCAGGATGGGGAGGACAGGGATGGTGTGGGTGACACAGGTTGGGTGCAGGCAGGTGAATGTCATTCATTTGAGATTAACCAGAGGCTCGGGGTCAGCAGGCTGCCCCCTCCACCCAGTCAGGGCTCAGGTATTATTTTGTTCTCTAGCACCTTCCCATATTCCATTTTCCAGAGCACCTCTGTTTGAGAATTGATGTTTCTGTGCTTAGAGGTTCTCCCACATCCCTCCAGAACTCTGCCCATCGAACCTTTAATCTGCTTTACAGGATTCAGATGGGAATTTGGGCGTTTAAAGGTAATCTCGACTTTCTCGATCTCACCGATGGAGTTCATTTACAACCCAGAAACTGCAAAGTGCAACAACAGTGAGGAGTCACCCATCCAATTTACCATTTTACCCATCAGGATGAAAACCAGGGGCCACAGGAACAAGGCAACCTCCTCTCTCTAAATCTGGCCTTTATGCAGGCACCTCACATCTGCCTGATTTTGTAGAGCTCATGATCTCCCATTACAAAATTAGCTGCTTATTTCATTTCCCAAGAGCAGCTGACCCAGGCCTCCCAGGCTGGTCTTTTGTCTTGTGCTCAGTTTAATGACCCCTAGCTCAGGTGAACCTGGTAATAACCCCCACAGCTCAACATTACCTGGCTTACATGGCCAAATCATAGAGAAAAGCAATGGAGAGTTACAGGTTAAACAGGCTTAAAAGTAGAAGTATTAGATAAGCTTTTCAACGTTTAAAACAGAAATAGGTAAGCAAAAATAGTTTTGAAGAATAAGAATCTGGGTAAAAACAAAAGCAAAGTTATCAACATTAGGAACTATCTATACTTCATGCCAAAAATTACTAACCTGTGCACCTGAAATTATTTAGAGACTCAAAAACCCCAACTCTGAAGGTTGGTCATTCAAACATTCCCTTATTCAGACCAGAAATGGCATAAGAGGACAGAATTAAGTAAAACAAGAATTTCACAGGGGTTAAAATACCCCAAAAATATCACAGTTGGTCACAACAGTTCAGGATTTGTCACTGTAAGAAAATAATCATCTGATGCAGGCTGGCAATTCACATGATATATTTTGAGATGTCTTCCAAGTAACAGTCATGTAAAATTGATGTTTCAAGTAATCTCCTGACCAGTCTCAGCCTTCCACAGTAGCTGCTCAGGGGGAAACAAACTGAGACTGAAAATACTCCAAAACATCTATGAGCAGCAGGTCTGACACGACCTCCTAGAAGGTGTGAGGAGGTAAAGAGTATTTTTGCAATAACAGGTTAAGAACCCTTTCTAAAAGTTTCTGCACAACCAGAGCTAAATTTTCTGTTCACATAAAGTTCCCAAACATGAGATACTTCTTCCCAGAGTCATCTCCCAGTATGCCAAGACAGAAATAGTATTTTAACATTTTTAAATACCAAAAGCCCTAGAGTCATTCCTCTAAACATGAAAACATTGTATTGCTTTTGCAGCAATTTGATAATTTGCAGGGAAGGCAGAAATGACCCAAATAGATCTGTCACAATTTTTACAGTAAAAAGAAACAGAAGTATCTTCAACTTTGTTCGTAATTGTTTGAATCCTTTTCCGCTGCACAGGAGATAACTTTCAAGCAGATACTGTGGAAAGTCTAGAGGCAGCAATGAATAGGAAAGTCAAGGCAATCCACACTTGTCTCCTGATTTATGGTGGGACTGGCAAGGGCAGAGGAAAAGAGATGCTGGCACAGCCTAAACCAGGGCTGCACTGACAGGGATGCAGGCAGGGTGAAACACAAAATGGAAAGTACAATTCTGAAACAGATTGTTACATTTAACAATTCCATCTTTGTGGGTTTGTTTCTCTTTCTAATGCCAAGAAAGTTGTTACTTCATCGTGGAAATTTGAATTGAGCTGTACACTGGGTTATTTATCTATCTGAAGAACATTCTGCATCCAGCCTGGTTTTCTACCACAGCACTCTTTTGTTATGAAAAAGAGCACGCTGGATGTTTTAGGAACATAAATGTATCAGTTTGGAGATGCCAGTGGCTCCCTGTGCATTCCCTGTCCACCTCAAGGATGTTTCCCACCCTGGGGAGGTTTCCAGACAAAAGCTGCAGTTTCTCATCCTGACTTCTGATTTCCAACTGTCTCCCAAAACTGCTGAAGTTTTGAGAAAGGTTCACAGACCTCCCTTCTTTTTGGGAGTACAAAAAGCAACTGAAGATGAACACACACTGCACAAGCTTTAAGTTCTGTGTGAGGAGGAAATCCAGTGCAGTTTTCCAGCAGGGATAGCTGGACACCCACAGCTACCACACCAAATCCCTTGGACGGACAGAGCTTCCACGTCTGAGCTCCTTCCATGCTCCTGGGGCAAAAACTACATCCCAAGGTGGCTACAGCTGCCTGTTCCTACAGTTCATATACTTCCTTCAAATTCTTTGATCCCATTTTCATTCTTTTTCTGTCAGAGAAAGTAGGAGTTGCTCTTCAGAAACAAAGCTGCAGAAGAGAACCACAGCAGAGAAGGCAAAGAAAGAACCTAAAAAATCTGTGCAAGCTTATAAAGGAATGTGGTTTCGTAGGGGTCCCAGGACAAAAGATGAGGATGTAGAATCTAGCAGAGATCCCAATTTCCTCAAACACTGGGGATGTTCAGAGGCATTTTTTTGAATGTAGTCCCTGCATAAATAAAACCCACATATTCTGGAACAGAATAGAGGCTACAGAATTGTATTTTGTAAAACAATATTTAAAACCTTCCCATCAAATGATTTAACTTATATATCCTCCTTATTGGAAAGGACTAATTGCATGTAATTTCCCACTGTATCTCTTAAAGTAATTACAAGAGGCTCTATTTGCCTCTGCACGTTCCTCTCCCACTGAGTTACCAAGGTGCTGTCCCAAAGCACTTAAAAAGTGTACTGTCTTGGGTTTTTTGTTTGTTACTCCCCTTCTGCTCCACAAAAATAAAACTGGCTTAAAGAAATCCTCCTGAAATGTGCAACATGCCATCAGATGGGAGCTGGCTGCTACAGCCACATTCTGCAGAATTTGTCATTTTCCTTATAGGAAAAAAAGGAAGGCAGCAGGAAACTAGTTAGGTTTTGCAGTATGAACTTAAGCTTCTAGCAAACAACTGAAAATGTGCCCCAGAATTCCATGTATTTTCTGGATTCTGTGCAATTTCCTATACCCTCCATATTCTTTCACTTCTCTCCTTCCTCCTTCTCTTCCCAGTAGTTCGCAAAGGGAATCAACTCTCTCTCTCACAGCTCCTGAACTCTTCAAATTCTTTTACTCCTTTTAAAAAGTCCTGTTCCTTCAAAGCTGCACTCCCCAAATTCTATTTTCTTCAAAAAGAATTGATTTCTGCCTCCTGAGGGCACCAGTTAAACCACGCTGCCTCTTCCCCACGAGTCGCTCCTGCTCCCACATTCCCTTTCCCCTCCCTGGGTCAGCATCCCTCCCTCTGCACCCACAAGAAGCAGAGCAGCATCTGCTACTGGAGAAGCAGCAATAAAGGTTGGGAGAGCTGCCTGCTGCTTCCCTCCCTGGAAGAGGCTTGGAAGGAGTCGGTACTGGCGTATCAGTTGTGTGGAGCTGGCTTTGGAACGCCACAGCATTCCTGGATGAACAGATTGCTGGCAATCAGCAGGGAAAAAATACCCAAATCCACAAAACAAACAGAGGAGCCAGCCAGCCCTAAGCACTGCTCTGCTTGCAGGAGGCAACACGGTGAGATTATCTGTGGGTTTGAGGTAACTGCGTGTGCCTGTGCACAGACACACTGCACGCGCTGACACGAAGAGTTTAAACACTCCCAGCTTCTCACACAATGTATTCACCTTTCCCAGTTCTCCCAATGGTCCCTGCAAGTTTTACCCCACACCTGCTCCATGCACATCCTCTCAGAGGAGTCTGGCTCAGCCCTGACCTTGTTGTGTTTCCAGTGAAACCAACAGCAAAACTTAATTTGATTTTTGATGGAAAAATGAGCATCTTTGAAGTTATGCCCTTGATATAGATTTATTTAGGCAGTGAAATGTCACTTTCTACATCCAAGTGCTCGGAGAGTTTGGATTGGCAAAGGATTTTTTTGCAATTCTCCAGGTTTTACATTATTATATAATTTAGAGCAAGCCTGTTTGAAGGCCGGTGTTGATGCTTCCTCTAAAAACATCAATCCATATTTCAGTATTTACAGAATGCAAAAGCTGCCTGATGAGAAAAACATCAGAGATAAGCAAGTTTAGATAAGGACCTGGCAATACATACAAGAAAATTACAGAAATAAACCATTAAGAACCATCACTTCCACATGCCTAAGACCATCTACAGCAAGAGACTGGGAGAGCTTTTGTCCTTACCTCTGGAGTGTTTTTCTTGAACTCACGACTTTGCTCAATAAGTTTCTTCCTGGACTGCTCACTTTCATCTTGCCGGTTCGCCAATATTGTTGCTGTGGTATCGAGCTCTCTCTGGTAAGAAAAAGAAACATAAACCAAAAAAAAGGAAAAAAAAAAAAGGAAATATGGTCAAAGCTCTGTTTGTTACAGAAATTAAAAAAAAAACCCTCATACATACATCACGTTACTGGGAATATTGAGCAGCACAGAACAAAGCACCAGGCTTCCAGAGATCTGACCTCCTGAGTAACAGCAAATGAAGCTCTACAACCTTTTGCATTCCATCTTGCAACCAAAACATCACCATTTTTCTCAAAACTGTTCATGGCTCCACCCCAGCATTACACAGACAACACCTCCTAATGAATTCCCAAATCCAGTCAAGATTACAGATATTGGACATATTCAAACCAGGTTTATTTTCACCTGCCTGCTTTTTAAAGATATTGGTTTTCCCCCTTTTGAGTTATCCTATTAAAAAAAATTACTAATTCAAATATTGGATAACCTTATACTTGAATCTGGACTGGTTACGCTTCAGTCACTCTTAATTTCCTATGACATGCTATATATAATTCCATACTGCCACTGCAGTGCTCTTTTCCATTTAACTCTCGCCTAATTTGAATACAAAATTATCTTTTCCTATTATTGGAATCTATTCCTCCAAGGTTATTAGCAGGTATCTCCATTTCCTCTCCAAATCACATCTTTTTTTAAGCCCCTGACGAATGCCAGAGTATCTCCCTACAGTTTCTACTGAGCTGAAGCACAGCTCCCGCTGTTGCCCAGCTTCTTCCAAGTGTGCTATCCCCATCCCAGCTCCTGCACTCAGTGCTGTGCCTCCAAATGTCACCGTAATAGATTGAATGGGTCACTTCTCAGTGCATAAACCAACAACAGTCCATCTTCTGTGTCAGTTTATGCCTCTGCTGCAGTATTTCCACCTACTATGAAAAAACAAAGGCAAACCTGTCCATTCAGCTACAGACATCATTCTCCAAGTCACTGGGAGAACCAAGAATTCCTAAAAGGAATTTGGCACTGGTTTATCCCGTTATTAACTCAAATAGAGAAAAACCTGGCTCTGAGAAAAGTTCATGAAAAGTGAGAACAATGTGCTGGAGCAAGACTGCCTCCAATGCATCCCTCTGCCAACGTGCCTCCAACCTGCCTGCAAAACTCCCAGTATTCTCCACCTGAAATTTGCCACACTTCTGGAATTTGTTCGTAACTCAACCACCTCTAAGGGACCAAAAGCACAAACCTGGGACCTCCTGTCAGGTCTAATACCAGACCCCAAATAGGCGGCCAAGTTGCTGACTTGACAATAGATACAGATACTACTGTCTAAATACTCTGAAAAAGCCTAATTTCTAATTTTAGATACATTTTTGAATGGGTAAATCCTGGATGGATGGACATGTGTCTTATGTAACTCCACAGTTTGACCTCTGGAGGGAAAATAAAAAGCCTTCTGCAGTTCCCAGCTCAAGAGGTCCAATATTTTTTTCCCCTCTAGGTTTATTAGCATAATATTAGGATCCTTTTTTTTTCTTTTTTAATAAATATATGGACCGCACTTATCCTAATCCTTAGAAACCAGCCCAATATGACAAATGGATTTGAAGCCAAGCAGCGTGCTGGAGCTGGTGACCTAAATATTGTCGCTGAAATGCTTAAAAATCCTTCTATATCTGACTTTGAGTAAAGAAACAGGGCAATATGTCCACCAGATCTTGGTTTGGAATTCTGTAACATATGTGAAATCTATTGCAGAAAAGTGGGAAATACTTAACAGTTGGATAAACCACATTTGAAATTCATCCCAGCTAAGTTTATGCAAGAAAAAAGAGCAACAGAAACCAATGTGGTTAAGCAGAACTATAAAGAGCAATATAACGGCTAAGCAGAAGGCTTTTAAAAAATATAAACAATCTGGTACGGCCAGAAACTTGGAAAACTATATTTAAAAAGGAAGCACACATTTAGAGCCAAGCAAAGAAAACACAAATCATGAAGTAAGAGGGAATTTCAGTCGAGCAAAGAACCAAGTGGTTTCCAATATCGAGCGCTAGCAAGGAACCCGACCAATGGAAAAGCAAAGCTTTTAAAGACCTGTGCTTCCAAGTTTAGAGACAAGAAAGAAAAAGAACTGATTAAAAAATAAATAAGATTTCCTATTTTGTGCTACAATGAAGAGTCAGGTAGCAAATGACAAAGAACTTTGTCACCCTCACTGCTTGACTGATACTGGTGCCACGGCGCGCTTGCGCCGGGCACCTTCCCATTACTTTCTGAATTCCTTCTGGGACAGGTCTGATAATTCCTCCCCACAAAACATTTCCTTCTGTGACATATCAGGCGCAGACGTTGCCAAGGAGAACTGCCAGCACACCACTGCACTGAGCTGTCTGACTCTGGGGGCTGGAGCCCACGAGCTCCAGATCTTGCGCTGATGAGCAACTGAGAGTGTAACATGCAACTCCAGCTGAGGAACAGCAGGGATCTAACCCTGTGATCTGATACAAAATAAGATATTAAATCTTCAAGCCATGTCATAGTTAATAAGACCCAAATCAAACTGTTTGTTAAATCACTAATCTTTTCTTCCTTACCTGATGTGAACTGTGTACAATGCAAGTTTTATTTGTTTAAGCCTAATAATAGATACAGGATTACAATCCAGAAGCACAAATGGCAGATTTTTCATACTTTTGTGATTTAATCTCATGAAATAGCCCAATTTTTTTAAAAAAAAAATCAATGTGGCCAATGCATTATTTCTGCAAGCAAGCTCATTTTAAGGAGTAAATAGTAGTAACTTCCATATTTCAAACCTGAGTACTGTGTAACACTCAGAGGCAAACACTTTCCCAAGCCTTGCAATCCCTCTCTAAGTAGGCAGCAAGTAAAAGGAGATGTAATCTGCACAGAGAGAAGTGTGTTGGAGAGTCAAAAATAGGAGCCCATGTCTCAGTATCATCCTTCACACCTTTGAAATCAAAAGGGTTCCAAGGAAAAGCAAACAAAAACCAGGGCTCAAAGGTGTTGCAGCGGTGACCTGGCTATGGAAAGGATTCAAAGCCTGGAAGCTTTAGTTCCACTGATTCAACACTGGCTAATGAACTTTCTGGCCCAAAATAGCCACCATTCAATCACCCCTGCAGAAAGGGAGTCACTGCTTGGAGCACATCTTGAGAGAGAACAAACAAGACCATCCCTCCCCCTGCCCCAAAGTCCCATCGATTTAGGGCAGGCACAGTTCAGAGATAACTAAAGAACTCTCTCCAGGGCTTCTACTTTGACCCATTTCAACAAATTTATTGGGGGTGGGAGGGAGGCAGTGGGAGGAGAGGAGACAAGAAAGTCTTCTACTCCTAAGTGTGGGAGTCATTAGAAGCAGTCCCCAGAAAACAAACATTAAAAGCTTTCTTTCAGGCAGTATAGAAATAAAAAATCTAAAACTAGGAGGGTCAATCCACTATCCAGTGTAACAACAATCACCTTATGGTCTCCTAACTCAGGTATTTCCAGACTCTGGTGACTCCCTGTTCATCCTGCATGAGATCCACCAGAGCCAAGGGAGCCTGCTGAAAACAACCCACCCTTCCCCTCTTTAATTTCTGCAGCATTGAATCAGCTCCCTGTTCAGGGCCCAGCTGTGCCCACGAGGAGTTGCACCATTACAACAGGGAGGTGGGAAAACACAGCCGGAGTGAGGGGGCTGTGGAATCCCTCTTTTTGGCACCAGCCTGCAATTAGGTTGACCCCAAGTAATTACGAAACTCAGGGCTCACTGCAGGCGAGTTTCAAGGTTGTTTTCCTTTACGGCTGACATGTCTTTGCCTACCAGATGCATTCCTTGATAATCACCCAGCAGCAGGTCTGCACCACTGACCAGCTCTGCACAACAAGTCCTTCCATTTCCATAATAAGAAGATTCAAGTCAGCCCTTCCATGCCTGAGACCTGGGAGCTGCTGGGTGGCTGCTCTCAAAGTTGAGTCCTAAAAATTACTTGCTTAGGAAAACAATGTCAGAAAGAAATTGAACTTTCTTGGATATTTATGAAGTTTCTGTTCCCTCACCCACTTGTAACGGTTACTGGGCACTGCCCTGCTAATGGCATTTCACAACCAAAGAAACCACCACACTTCAGCATCCCAATTCCCCCAAAAGCTGCTCCAACAACCATAACTTGTCCTCAGTCTCTGCTGCGAACCAGTATTCCCATGGCTCACATGGAAGAAGTCACAAAAACCTGTAATAACCATCTATAAGTACTGTGACATAACCATATCCTAAACTATTGTAATTCCCCCATAATTAAATGTTTAATCCTTGCTGCATTTACCACAAAGCTCCTACACTGGAGAAAGAAACACATATCACAACTTTAAGACAAACTGATTATTTCCTGGTAGGCTTCTAGACATGGATGCAAAGCCTAGGCTTTGAAAAAGTTAAGTGTGGCAGCAGAGACTAACAGGACACCAGGAAGAATTTTGTCATAGAAAAGGTGGTCAGGCATTGGAATGGGCTGCCCAGGGAGGTGGTGGAAACCCCATCCCTGGGAGGATTCAAGAAACAACTGGACGTGGCCCTCAGTGCTCTGGTGTCAAGGTGGAGATCAGTCACAAGTGGGCCTTGATGATCTCAGAGGTCTTTTCCAACCTTAATGATTCTGTGATTCACCATAAACCTCATTTTACTTATTACAAGGACCGACACAAACCACAACTTCATGTAGATTAGGAATTTTCTACCAGTAAATGTAGCATTAACCACTTCCCCCGAAATCCTGTTTCTGTGTATTTAAGGTATTTCCCTTTAGCACCAGTTCAATCAGTTCCCCAGTCTACTGATAATCTGCTACTGAAAGGAGTTTTCAGAAGTCTCATTTCTGTTTTCATCCTCTCACAGGATTGCATTTGTCAGATCTATCAAAGCTCTCAATGTAGCTTTTTGCAATTTTTAATTTCCTATGAAAGGAAAATTTCCCGGTGCCAGGATGACACCAGTGCAGAAGTGTCTGGCACAACTCCGCACACGCACAGCCTACTTGTCTTGGGGAAATTTTGCATTTCCCTGACTGCTCCATGAGGCAATCCACCCTTCAATCTCAAAACCCCACCGTTTGCACCTGTCCAGAAGCCAACGTACCGATTATACGAGTATTTCAGAACTATTTCAGAAATCATAAACTGCTTTGCAAGCTTGGTGTGTTCCTCGGGAAAAACAGAGCCTTGTTCACCTGATAAAGCTCTAGATTATGACTGGGGGAGAAACCACAGAGCTGACACTGGGAATTTTTATTAATGTCTGTTTTGACTGTAAAAGGCCGGCCCCAGTTCGAAGCTGAAAGTCCTCAGAAAGGTAAAACATCGTAAGGATTCTGTGAGCACAGCTCATGCCAGCCTCGCTGTAAAGCCCCTTCCCAAAACAAGCAAAAGGAAAGACCAGACAATCCAAAAAGAGCACAACATCTCAAGAATCACGATCCCATCTTACAATTCAACAGTGACTGCTGAACAAATAACCAAGACCAGAATACCTGTAATTTACACTCCCAGAGGAAGAAAAAAAAATAAAAACCCTCAAGTATTAAAACACATTGCATAGGAAGCATTTTGCCACTTGGCAAACTGATGTAAGTACCTTTCACACACAGAATTAGTGAGAAAATTTCAATAAACACATTTTATTTCTGCACACTGAAGTAATTTGACTCCAAGTAAGCTTTTAAACAAGCTTTAACTGGAACAAATGTAGGGCTCTATGCAGTGCTTTTGGGACAGGGAGTCAATGTGTGTGGTGGCCACTGCATAGAACAAAGAGAGCAAGAACAGAGGTGACAATGGAGCCATCAATAAAATTATCATAATTAGCAGGCTACTAAAAAAACCAAAAGGAAAATGTAAAAAAAAAAGGGTGTTGTGGCTTTGTCTGCTCACAGCAACAACAGCCAGTGCCACAAATGTAGGCAAAGCCTATCAAACAATCTTGCAAGAGGGGAAAGGTAGCACTGGCTTTTCAAAAGGAGCTACTATCAGCAGAAAGCAGCCACACAAGTATCAACACCAGCAACAAATGCACTGAGAGGGGAAAAGCCTGGCAGTGCCACAACCAAGATGATTACTCCTGTCCTTTCTTCTATACCTTGAATTCAAAATTGTTTAGAAAATGCAAAGAACTGGAGACCATCCATTGCCAAAGGTCTGTACTGAGCAAGCTTTTGCTCTCACTCAAGAAAATAATGAAACATTGCCTATTTGTTTCAAAAGGTAGTTTTTCTTCTTCCAGCATAATTTACTCCCTCTTTCCATCCTCCCAAACTGAGGTGCAGAATGGCTGCACAAGTCCCAGGCCCAAGGGTCTCCAGCCCTGCTGACAGTGGCACCACTTGAGTGATGTGCTCTGACTTCTCTTCAGAAATGAGGCTCAGGCTTCATTTACAGCACCCTCAACCTTCACCCCAAAGCTTCTCTCCTCCTCCTGTTCCTCCGTTTCTACCCCGCACCATCACTAATCCTTTTGTTTCCACCAGATCCACCCTCACCTCAGCCCTACAGTGGCACCATTCACCTTGAGCATTGGGCAAGCTAAAAACCACCTGGAGGGTGGATTTTCCCAGCCCCAGCAGCACTCCCTGCTCTCTGCATCTCCCAGCCTGCTCCTTTCCCAGCCTTCTCCCAAGCTGCTCTCCCACAGAAGCTCCACAGTGTGAAACCACCAGCTTCCATTACCTCACCCAAAGACCCGCAGTTCGGGCTCAATACCCAGCAGAGAAACTGTCAGCAAACCCACTCCACCAGTTACTTAACACTCTGCTCGATTTTGCATTGCAGTTCATCACACTTTGAAAGGACATAAATCTCCTAAAAAGTGAGTGTTTGCTGGGGAGAGGGCTCCCTTGGTTTTGCAAGCACAGCACATCCACAGCCAGCCCGCTGCGGCTCCTGTCCTGCTGGGGAACTGCCTACAGCTTCACCCACTTCCCACACCATCATTTTCACACTCTTCCACTTAAAAGCTAAAGTTCAAACCGGTTGCTTTAATAGCTACAACAGAAAAAGCCAAAAAGGAATGAGTTAATTTAAGTGTTGCTGCAGTGAGGCTTCCCAGAAAGTAGGGTTTCAGATGGATATAGCAAAGGGACAGCGGGAAGCAGTGAATGCTGCTCCAGCTTGGAGCAATCTGCTCACCCACCATCCACTGGCCACGGAGTAAAATCACAATACGACCCTGTGAACACCTGCTCAGCTGCCCTGCGCTGGCTTCCTACAGATACAATTAAGTTCATCGTGTACATGCTGGTTAATCACTGCAAAAGAAACTAAAAAATGCCTCAGCTTAGTATTTGTGACTTTCAGGGCAGCTACAGGGAGGTGGGGATTCAAACTGCATCTTCTTCTGCCAAATAAAATAAATTATGAGAAACCAAAGGAAACCCACTGCTGCTTGCACAGCCCTTGCCTGGGCAAGACCCAGCGTAAAGCCCATCTGCTTGACCTCCCATCTCGCTGGTTGATCAAAGGCTGACCAAAACACAAGGCCAGCACCCGTTCTGCCCAGCTCTGACCACACCACAGCAGCCAATTACCCCGTGGGTGAAGTGGCCACAGAGAACATAAAAACCCACTCTGTGGGACCGTGGCACGCTGGGTCCCACCAGGGCCAGGCTGCCCTGCCCAGCCCCTCTGCTTCTGTCACGGCCGGCCGGGGCAGGAGGAATGTGCCCTGTCCCCTCCTCGGCCCTCCACACACACACACACGGGTGACAGGGAATAGAGAAGGACACTGAGGGAAAACCAAGAGCTTAACCATGTTTCTGATCCCTGCAGACTGGGAGCCAGCAGATACACAGCATCCATGATCCATCAAACACATTCACAGTGTTTCTGATCCCAGTAAACCAGACAGCAGACAAACCAGTCCCATAAATCACGGGACCCGTCATCCACACAACACATTTTTCGTAGACAATTTTAAAACAAATTTTAGCCCTTAAATTGGAAATCCATATAAAATAAAAGGCAATTAACTGATGAATAATTAGGAACGACTGAATGCACTACTCTTGCCATTTGTCTGAAGCCCGAATGCAGCAGCCCCGTGCTCAGGTGGAAGAGGATTATGCTGCCATTTTGTAATAACACACCTTCAGCAAACGTCTTACTTCCAGGGAAGATCAGATTCACGAGCTACATGAAATAATTCTTTTGACCACAGATCAAAGCAAAACGTAGTCTTAAAAGAGTGGTTTAAATATCAGAAAGTTCAACTCTTTAACTAAGCTCTGTTACATCATTTAAAGTATTGAGTTACTCCCCTTTCCAGCGTAAGCTGTGCTGGTAAATGAAGCATGGCCAGGCTTAAAGCGAGACACGTCCTGTAACACAGACCAGGATTTATAACTTGCTATACAGGTTGCCACCAATAAATCAATAATATATATACACACACAGGCGTGTTTCAGGGTGAGTTCTGGGAACTTGCTGTTTGAAAAAAAAAGATAAACTCAAGCTTTTTTGTTTGTATTCTAAGTGAAAACAAACTCGTTGCTCAGCTTTTAGTCAACTTCGCCCAACTCCCAAGTACACTGTCTTCTTGAACAAAAATCCACAGTTTTTCTTCGATGAAATGTGTTATTAATTTTAGTATTTTTTAACAAGATTAACCATTACAAACTGAGTCCATCCCAGCCACCACTCAACAATCCTTCAGTCTACAAATGCAATTTCCAATCTCAAAGCTACTTCAGCTGTTTCCTAACACTGGGATATAAAATATTTACCAACAAAAGTATAAATACACACTGAAAAAGCAACCTAAAAATACTTTTAAAACCACATTTCAACGAAGTAATTCCTTAAGGGATGGAAAAAAATTACCATGGACTTGAACTAATCACCTCATGTTTTGCTCCCTTCTCATGTTTTTGGGCATTGCAGAAATGGGATAATGGATGAATAAACTATCCTACCATGACAAATATGGTTTGGAAAGATGGGGCTAGGCAGAACTTGGAATTTTTTGTTGTTATAAGTTTAAAATCCTTAACCACAGGCATGTGCACTAGGGAAAACCTATAAAATATATAATGGAAACGCTGTCCAGTGGCCCCCTTCTAGCAGGCCGAATTTCACCTCCCCTTTTACTGCTGATCCAGGGACACATTTAAATTCTGATTTGCTCCTTCACTGGTGGCTTTTGCTGCCTGTGGAAGAGCTGCTCAGCAGCTCCACGGAACAGCGGGCACAGGACAGGGACAAGGAGGAAGCTGGATGGGGAACTTGTGTTAAGAAATCAGTAGTAACAAAAACAAGATCAGAAGAAAATTACTGGCAAATGAATTTGCTGTTTGATAAACAATTTAAGCAGGAAGAGTATTTGGCAGAGGGTTTCCAGGGAACGGTCCTTGACTCCTGACTAACATGCTTCCTCCCTTGGTCTGAGTTTGTTGACTTTCTGGGCATTGCTGTAAGGTTTAGGCAGTTTCCCATGATGGGAAAAATACAGCATTTTTTGAGAAGTTGCCTGTGAATGCAATTGGTGGATGTTTTCTAAAAAATTATAGATATAAATAGGAAACAAGAAAGCAACAATTTCTTTATTTAGGCTTTTCCTACTACTAACAAGTCCCATTTAGGCATCTTGGTATCCTTTCTGATCTAAATCCCAAACAGTGACTCAGTTTGGCATGACAACACACGATGAGAAACTTATATCTGGTGTTCAATGCCAATAGCAAACATGACATATTTTTGACAATTACAGAGAAGACCAGATTTTGAAGCCTTTCGGAGATTTTTTTACAGGTTTTTATGTTTAATCTGGATGATTACAGTCCAGCATAAATAAATACCAACCACACTTCACGCTGAACCGAAATCAAGAGGCAGAGGCGGTGGAATGCAGAATGCCTTTTCTAGGTGTTTCCCAACAACATATTGCAGTACTTAGTTAAGCTCATTTTCTGTGACATGAAAAGGAAAATAGCAGAATTGACTCATGAAGTAAAATTAGCTGATGTACAGTCACAAGGAGGCCGGATTGGAGCTGACAGCAGCCAGAACTGCATTTAATAAAAACTAACATGCTTCATGCTAATAATGGTGCTGGTTCAGAGCCACAAGGACTATTCTCTGTATTTTTAACATGGACTGACTGTTTTTAAACCAACATTTCTAATAGCATACCCTAAACTGTACATCAGGAATTATTTCAAGACCTTCCAGAAGTGATGTATTAAGAAAGGCATTCATAAATTAGTTTTTAAGCACTGCAAATCTGGCATTTCCAATCGGTAGATTCCTCCCAGGACGAGCACCAAGCCATGGACAGCCAATATCTACTTGCTCCATGATCACAGCTAAGGTAGACAGGGCAGCTAAAACACATTTTTAACCAGAAAAAAAAAAATCTTTGTTGATAATTTACAGAATTCCTCCACTATAACAAATCACCCTAGAATGAAAACAACAGATTTAGCTGCAGTGGCACTGTCAACCTCGCTATGATACACTGGCACTAAAAAGTCCTTAATTTTGGCTATCAAATACAATTTCAATTTCTTGCACTTTAGGGCAGTAAAAACAATTCTGTGAAGACTCTGTGTTTACAATCCCGCAGTAAAGAATGCAGCTGTCTCAATCAGTGCTGATTGTCTGTTAATTAGCTCAGTTTTACAAGCTGATGGAACAGATTACTTCACTCCCTCCCCACGCTCAGAAAGAAACTACAAATACAGTTCTCTCCAATACAGTAATTTTTGCTTCCCGACAGTTTGGGGAGGTAGATGAGGTACCAGGGTCACAAGTGATCTCGTTACCAAGAAATCATTTACGTTTGTGTCTTTGCCAGGCACTCTGTCATACAGTGATTTTCAGTCCATATATAAATACACACACATCTCTCTCTCCTGTATGAAAACCGAAATAAAGAGCACCACTTTCTGATAAAATGGAAATACCTCCCCTCTCTTTTGCTGTGGCTGAAACCAAGTAGATGATCTTCAAGGTCCCTTCCAACCCAAATTGTTCTATGATTCTGTGATTATCTAAGTCCTTCAGGAACAAAAGTCAAATCCTTATGAAAAATTTCCTATCTATATTAGGTATTAATCAGAAACACATTTTTGACCCAAAACCAGCACTGAATTTGGTAACCTAGAGCAGCAAACTGCAGGTTTTCAGCGAACAGCCTGAAGTTGCTGTTGCCATTCTCCATCCCCATGTGCTTTTTTAGCAAACCACAAATAAATAGCTGGATTACCTCTGAGCTACGCTCTCAGATTCACTGCCTCTAGTATCTCCATCCTTTATCTAGACACTCTTGAAGAGAAGCCAAATTTTAGCTTTCATACATGCAGACAAGAGGCTGGACACCCTCATCCAAATGCCAGCAAACACTTCTGCTGAGAAAACCGACGGAACTCTATAAAGCCCCAGGCCTGACAGTATGAAACCGATCCAAAAATGCCTTTTTTGAGATGACACAACATGCTACACGTTATATCAAACAATAGAGGTTTCACTTTGAAATGGATTTTCTTTCTTGCTCAGTTTAGATCCTTCATGATTAGGAAAAGAAGAAAAAAAGATATAGCTAAAGAACATCTACGTATTTAAAAGAAAACTCATTTCTGGGTGTACATGTAGCTACTAAGCTTATTGCAGAAGCAGCAAGTGAACAAATATGAAACTCCACAAAACCATAGAATTATCAGACCACCAGAGCTGGGTTTTGGCAGTGTATCTGGGTGATAAGTACAAAGGATAATCTAAATAAAACAATAATTTTTTTCTACACGAAGACATCTGTAGACATCTGCTCCAACAGCAGCATCCCAGAGAGCCTAAAACCTCTTAAGCCTTTTCAGATTTCAGTACACAAAAAATATGAGAGTTTAATTTTTGCATTATGGACAGGCATCCAAAGCAGATCACTGAGAACACCTTGCAGAAAATTCTCTGGATCCACAGAACCAGCACTGGGGGAAGAGAAAGCCTGAAATGCAGTGGTCACCTCATGTTAGAGATGTAAACCTGGACAATGAGGGAACCAAGACCAACAACCACCAGCTAAGGCCTGAGTACGTTTTCAGCTGTTTTTTTCTTAAATTTAGCTAAATCATATTTCTCAACCCTATAAGCACTTCTTTCACAACACCCAGGAAAAACACATTTAGAATATGATTCTGGCTTCCCAAAGTTCTTCTGCAGACCAGAATAAAAATGGAAGGGAGGGGTGTGTTAGGTTTTGGTGGGAGGTTGTTTGTTTGTATTTTTTTTTTAAATAAAGGTTTTATTCTGATACTTCTTTGGTATGTTTTGTTGTCTGTCCCATTCTGAGAGCTGCCTTACCCACTCAGACCTGAGGACACCTGCTTGGCTTCGCCTCTAAACACCAAACAAAACACCTTTGCTGACATGCAGCATCAAGTGCTGCATTTACATCCCTGACTTTTACTGCTACTCCAACGCTTCCTTGGCTTTCACGTGCCAGGGCACAGACAGTTACAGCCCTGGGAAGTTTCACCAGAGCTCCTCTTGAACTGGTGCCATCCCCTTGGCTGCCTGGCATTGCGACATCCCAGTTGCATCCCATCTCTTCCCACACGGGGAGGAGGCAGAGGTGTGAGAACGCTGGGGACCAGGGCTTGGGGCTCCAGGGGAATCCGGCCAGGCAGCCACAGGAATGTTAGATTCCTGCTAGAAAACAGCAGTTTGGGAAGGGATTGCTGGCTGCTGTTTGATGTACCCCTGCAGACGAAGCACTGCTGGTGAGCCCCCAGCGCCGTTCCGCACAGCATCTCTGGGTGTGTGAGATACCTGACTGTAAATCAATCTTTAATCTTTGTGCTCCACGTGCAGCGATCCACCTTGCAGCTGCACGTGAAAAATCCCCAAAGGACTTGCCAGCCTTTCCTCGATCTCCCTCAGCACTCAGCAGGACACGGTTTAGGGCTGAACTGGCACAGGTTTGCTGTGGGATGGACCCTGAAACGCTGGGAAATGTTTGGGAAGAAGCAAAGCCTGTTACCTCAGTTACTTCTTCAGGGCACCACCATTACAGAAGCTACAAGGCAAAACAACCTCCTACACACACTTTCCTATTTTTGTGTAAAGCCTCACTTGATCTGCTGCTCTATCCTTCATGCTTTGTATTTGATACATTTCTAGACAGATAGATTATGCTCTAGAAAATTGTCCATGATAAAAGAGGGGAGAGGGACTGACACGGTGAGGTTGGGAGTTATGCTTTCAAAGCAGTACAGTTTCTTCTGTGTCTGCCCAAACAGTAACAGGGATAGCAACAATCACCAACAATTAGATGAGAAATAGACTCCTCCTTGCCCCTCTATCCACAGGGACCGCAGCAGCCCCGCACTGCCTGCCCTGCTCCCCCATTACCACAGGTAGGAGATATTTAGAGAAATGATGCAGAATGCCTTTCCTTCTTTTGACACTCCTGCAGTGTGCCCTAATCTTGTGCTTTAATCCAGTCCTTTGTGGGTAAGGAATAAAGCTACTGCTGCATTTTAATACTGAGTACGCACATCAGTCAAAAAAACCAAATACACAAAGTGCCCTAAATAGTCAGCCAAAACAGAATGACAAAATTACACATTACTTCTGTCATTACATGCTCTCCTTTACCATATGTCTAAGGTAAGCAGAATGCCACCTACATAATGGATTCAGCCCTGCAGTAAGGCTGGACTGCCGAGGCTGGTGAACCTGAGGTAACACTCCATCACTTATTTACTGCATCTCTAAAGCATTTCAGATTCTAAGCTGAATATATATTTCACACAGTACCAAAACTTTTAAATATCCACAGGAAGATTTCATTTTTATAGGCAATAAACATTAAATCTAAAGGACTGGAACATAAAAAGTGTTTTAATACCATATAAATCACCTTTCCCTAGACAGAATAAATCTCTGAAGGTTTTAAGGACTGCAATATAAATTTTTATGGCAAATTATCTACATAGGAATTACTTGCACGAGATGCACTTTCACTTCGCCCTCTCATTTGCATAGTGCTGACAATCTTTTCAATCAAAACGTTCAATCCAATTTGGGAAGTCCAGAACACAATGTGCAGCAGTGCTGGGCTAAATGCTGGGTGGTTGGTTCCTCCTTCTCTTCATTGGGAGTTTTCCAGCTGCTGCTCCCTCTGTCAAATACAGAGGCTGGCTTTGCAGGGGTAACACCACCAATATGTAAAAATCAAGGCTCAGGTGAGTAGCTACATCCTTGTGCAAAGCATTTGTTGACTTCCCTAACACAGGAGCCTTCTACAAGACCTGGCAACTAAGAGCTCATTGCATGCTGCTATCAACTCTCTGCTAAAGCGAACAGTGACACAGTCTGAATTGGGAGGGTTTGAATTAAGGAGCAACAGCCAAAATCATTCTTTGGGATGCTCAGAAGGGGCACTTTCACTGCAAAGGTGGTACAGCACTGAGTGGTTATGATGGGGGAACTCCATCTGATGCCTTTTCCTGGTCTTAAAATTAAGAGAGCTGAACACAGTTAAGAGGGAAAAAGGGTTTTACCTCGGTGTTTATTGAAGGACCCTCAGGGGCGCCGAAATGCACATCGAAATGCACCCCGAAATGCCCCCCGGAGAAATGGCCCCCCACGATGTGATGTGTGTGCAATTACAGGCCTTGCTAATTAGCACATCTATCAAAGATTGCCCAGGGAGGGACTCCAGCGAGACCCCTCAGCGAGGAACCTTCCCCTGGCTGGGCCTGGCTTTGTTTACAGAATGTGTTCTGGAGAGGCCCTCGGGGTCTGGGGTTTCCAGGGTGTTTGGGCTCTTGGCTTAACGGGATATTGGGTCTGAGGGAAGGGATCAAACTTAAAGAATTATAACTGTGTGGGCTGAAAGCACTGAGAATACATAAAAGCTACATAAAAGAGTGTGTAAAAGGAATATAAAAGAAAAAGCAAAAAATCGTCATGGCATCACAGCTGTGGGGAGCCCCGATGGTCTGCTAGGACAAAGACACAGTGTAGGTGACAGGCCCTGCTCAGGCAGAACATCAAACATCACGCTGGAGCTTCCTCCCATCCAGCGTGCCCACAATGGCAGGAGCTTTCCTTTGGATGCCTCCAAAGGAGACCAAACCCAAGGAGATGACACCCTCAGTCAGGTTCCACGGCTCTGACTTCCAGCTAACCAGTTGATAACCACAGAAGGTGAGAGGCTGAGTATTTCTCCTGGTGAAACAATAAGAGCTCACTCCAGAGAGCTTCTGTCCCGGCCTGTTGGCACAAACACTTCCTCGTAACTGAAGCACAAACATGCACAAGATGTGCAATTCCCGAGTCTCCAAGCGCGCCCATCCTCAAAGGACAGGCTCCTAGAGGTGTGGCGTACCACTGTTACCAAAAATACTCGCGTTTATTCACCGTTTCATTACAGCAAAAAATGTGCTGACAAGGATTCTCATAGAAACAGCCAGAATTAGTTCTTGGAAAACCTCCTGTTGCCTTGGAGTCAGGTCTGAAACGCGCTCAGGACTTCACCGAATCCTCCCCTCGGGGGAAATCAGGGTAAATACAAAGTTAAAGCACCTGAAGAATAGCTAAGTCACAAGGGGAAAAAAAAAAAAGTAAAGAAAAAAAAAGTAGGAAGTTTGCAAAGAGAGCTAAGAATAGCACTGCTTTATTTCCAATGTATATTTCCCTTAGAAAATATTTTCAGGACTTCTGTCCTACCAATCAAATTAAGATAACAGAGCAGAGGAAGAAACACAAGTCGGTTCCCAGACGGTTTCCTATGCTTCAAAGGTATTTATTTAATAAGTACCATGTATGGATAAAATGAGATCATCAGCCCAGTCATAAGATGGTTCTCCAAATTTTTAATGAAGCCCTGCAGTGTGTGATTTACAGAGTGATGGTTGGTGCACGCTGACTGCAGGAAGCAGCAGCCCCGAGTGCCAGAACACCCCAAGACTTGCAGGGTGTGAGATTTCTGCTCCAGGAGGGGAGGGAAGAGACCACTGAAATGTATGAAAGTCAGAGACTTGCAAAATAAAAAATTACAGGGTCATTTCCAAGACACAGAGTTTTGGCCAATGAAATGAGGTATTTGCTTTCTATCTGATGAAGGAGTGATGTGACATAAAGCTTTCTTCCATATGATTTCACAAGCTTTTATTACTTTCCTGAATTATCTTTGAATCTAGAGGATGGAATATTATTTTCTTTTGAAATATCAGGTTGTTGCTAGTCTTCCCACTTGTACAATCCACAAAACCTATTAACGTTTTCAGTAATTAATGCTAATACTTGAGAAAAAAAGCCATTGTGTTAAGAAATGCTTTAACAAGATCAAGAAAGAAAACAAGTGCTTCTCAAGACTGTACATAATTTATTTTGCTACATAATTATTTTTTTTCCACAGAAAACCAAGTAGGGACTACATACCACTGTGTTCAGCACTCATCTTCATTATTCTCTTTTCTCTCTTTCCCCACAAGTGCAAATTTTACAAAAACATTTATTTTCTTCACCACAGAAAACTAAACACTTACACAGACCAGTTCCTCTCTGAACTTCCCTTTTTGGGGCAGGGAAAAAAAGGAGGGGGAAAAAAGAGCTTTTGGCCTTTTCTCTGCCCATACTCTTAAACAGTTTGATAAATAAATTTTTCTTTTAAATACTTTGAATCCAGGCCTAATTTATTTTGTTGGACCCCTGTAAGAATGAGTTTCAAACGCTCCAGGATCACAAATATTTCTATTTGAGGCCCAAAGTGATGCAGCTTTGCCAGGGGGATATCAAGGCTGGCTCACCTTGCTCTCCAAACAGTGTAAGAGCCCTTGGGTGAGTTCAGCACACAGGAGCAAGAACCAGGACTTCACTTTAAGTCAGGCTGATGAACTTAATCATACTGGAACCAAGACATACTGAACTGGAAAGTCTGAGTCAAGTTGTGGCTGCTTTCCCAAACAGATCATGAAAGAATATTCAGCCCTAAACTTAGAGCAGCTCAACTATGTATTTTATAGGATATTTATCTATGAATCAGCAGATCACAGACTTGAAGGCCAGACATTCCTTCCCACTCCAGCCTTTAGTCATTTGAACAGGAGAGCCAAGAAAGAACACAGAGAAGTTTATACCAGTTCTTTTCAGAGGAAAAAAAGAGAAGGGTTAAAAAAATTTAAATAAATAAGGAAATCAGCAAGCCTGAAGCTAGCAAATAGAAAAATTCCAACAGGAAGAAGCAGGGATATGGAATGCCAAGGCAAACCACGCTTGCTGCTTTGGGGTGGGGCGGAGGGCATCTCTGAAATAACTACCTTTTAAGTAGCTTGAGCTCACTGTCAACCCCCCTGGCTAAAGCACACAACCAAAAGGCAAGTAAGTTCCTTAGAAAATGAATAATTTTCAAGATGAACTGAAAGCTGAACAAAGGTTGGGTACATGGGTCAGAAGGGGCCCTTCAAGCCCACAGAATTCACAAGAATTGCTGAGCACAAGCTGCAGTTGACAGATGTGGCTCCATTCCTCCAGCCCCTCTCCTCACATAAACTCACTACATTCCTTCACCATAGTGAGGGTTTTCCACATTGGAAAACCCCCCAGCTGAAGAAAAAAAAAAAAACCAAAAAATCTACAGACCATTGTACATACTGATATAATCTGGCAACAGAAGGTGGCACAGACTGCTCAGCAGTTTGGGAAGTAAGTTGTTTCTGTCCGCTGAAGTATGATTTTGCTGTTATAAGTTACAGTCATTTGAACTCAAACTTTGCTGAAAATTAATGCAAACCTAAGCCTGCCCACAGGCACCCCCAGCAGCTGGGAACTGGCTCCTGAGTTTGCCTGAGGAAAGGCAGCACTTTGTGTGTGCCAAGGGCACAGGGACAGATGGGGGATTAGAGGGACCAGGGCTGGGCCTTGGTTTGCTCTCCATGGCTTTGTGCAAAGGCTGTGCTTAAGTGTCCCCAGCAAGGCCCATAACTGCAGTGTGGGCCCCAGACTGGGCAGTTTGGGCACAGAAGGATAGGACAGAACTTCAATGTTGGCAACTTCTTCAATTCCTTACCCTAAAATAATGTGGGTGTTTGTGGAAAACTGCAATCCAAAGCCTAAACCACAGGGCCTTTCTGGATGGTGCTGACAAGACCAGAGCATCTGCTGTCAAGTTTAATGAGTTCCCCCAAAGCTACACACAAACCTCAGAGAAATCTGTAAAACAATTTTTTTTTTTCCCTTCTGGGACAGTTCTGGAGTTGACTTTTCTCCAGTCTCTGCCCCTAAGGAATGCCTCAGCTGCAGAGCAGAAGGAATGGAGATGCATGGCATAAACATGAATGTGCTGTCAGAGGACTCTGCTACTCAGAACTTCAAACATTTTGCCTGATGGAAAGGATCGGAATTTTAATTCCGATCCCACCTCCAAAAAAGATAAGGTTTGCAGTGCCATCAAGACCCAGACAGGATACCCAGTGACTTCTGGGCAGCTCATCTGGCGTGGGTAGGTCTGCTCAACCATATGATCAAACCCCATTATTCCTCTTCAAATGTATGCAGTAACTTTTCCTCAAGCAGAAGTTCTCCCACATGCAGCAGCCGGAAGGTTCTAAAGAACAGCCCAAATGCTTCATCCCCTCCCTACACGCCATGGAACACCCCAGACTTCACGTAACATCACAGACCCAGCAAAAACAACCTTAAGTCTCCCTGGCACAGGTATGTATTTGGATATAACATGAGGATTAAAAGTTCTTGCTAAGACTCAGGGCGTGCTGTTCAGTACTTTTAAAATACATATTATCATCTAAAGAATACCATATATCTGTGTGACTAATGACACACTCTGCCCTTGGAACCCTTCCAGCGCTGGGCTGCGGCTGAGTGCTCAGCCAGGGCTCTGAGGATGAGATCCTGGCCAGGCTCAACCCTAGATGGCACTGCTTATCACTCCTTGGCATGCCCCTCCTCGCTGCCGGAGCCGTGCCAGAGAACACGCTCATCAAACACAGACCATGCACTAAAGGTACACACTGACACCTCGGCACCTGCAGGGCTGCTGTGCCCTGGGCGGCTGTCCTGGGCAGGGGGCAGAGCAGCAGCCCCAGTGCAGGGACACCGTGTCACTGACACACCCCAGAGCTGCCAGCACCCCCTGCACACACACGGCTGGGACCGGGGACAGCCACTGCTCAGCCCGGCACAGCCCATGGGGACAGCAGCTCCTGGAGAGCAGCTTCGTACCTGCCTGTGGGACTAACATCAGGGGAGACGCCTCGCTCCGGAAAGTCAATGAATAAACCCCCGGAGTATTTCTTAAATAATCCACTGCAAAAAAAATACCATCACAAAATATCAGAACTCTGGTATTACAGATACCCCGACACTGCTCTGTTCTGTAGAGCAGAAGGTGCTGGAGCATTTTTTTTTTTAATATATTTTACTCAAATACATGCCAGAATTCTCTCATCTAACCCACTGTGAAAGAATTAAACTAGATTTGATCATGGCTATTTTCAGAATACCCAAAGACTGGCTGGTGCTTTTCAGGTAACACAGTTATAGTCTCCATGCTAATCCCTCCTCCTCCTCCCTTTTCCTTTTTTAAATAGTTGTTCACTTTTCTACAGAAGCAAAGGGTTTTGTCACTTCAGGACAGACTCTAGGGTTCTCATTATTTTCTGCAGAAAACTCTGAAGTAGGAACAAACAAATCCTCTCCTGTTGCTGATCCGAAAGGATCTCAACTCCAGCTGTCAGCACAGGGCTCTGCCCTCCAATTTGAAAACGTCCCCTCATCCCTGGGTGTGCAGCAGCAGCAGCAGCAGCAGCACCGGGCACCATTTGAGGAAAAAGGGAATTTGTTGTTCCCCCATCACACACAAAATTGAGAAAAGGAACTTATCGTGATGCTTTTTATAACCCGTGATGTTGTTAAACTGTCAGAGATTATTATAATTTCAGATAGATTTGATAATAGTTTTGACACAGAAACACAGGTACTTTTTTGTTTTTGGGAGATCTGAAATGACAAATCAACCCACTGTCAGTTCGTGGTCTTGCCTCTCTACTCTGATTTATTTACTTATTTCTACTGTCAGTGAGCCAAGCACTGGGGAACAATATCTGTAAGGGTGACCCTGTAAATAGGAGGGACTGGGACTTGCAGGAAAACAAGTCTGGAATGCTCAATGCTCCCTTCACGTGTTCTTCACCCATCCTTCCCTCTGAGCATCAACATTACCCTTCAGCAAGGGCATTTTTGTTACCAGCAAAGAAATCTGGTACGGAAAAGGAGTTCATTATCACTCTGGTTCAACTCCAGGTTTAGCACCAAGATGCTGACAGGGGACTCTTTTTTAAGTGCCAAATTTGAGTGAGAATTCCAAGTTTCAAATTGCACAAAGTCATTTTAAGATACCCTGTCTCCAGACACGCTAAAGGTGGCCATCGAATAGTTAAAACACTCATCAAATATGGCAGGGAATTATTACAAAGATTGATAACTGACTGTGAATTGAGAAGTGCTGTTTAAGAACTGAAGTTTGAGAATTACGGTGAAGTTTTAAGGAGCTGATTTCCGTCGTCTCCATAAAACCATAAAGTGGATTGAGTTAAAGTCTTTCCAGAGAGCAGGGTGCATTCACAACCACGTCAATATCCCTCTTCCTCAGAAAAACTAATTAAAAGATGAATTGGCACTACTGAGCTCTGGGGAGAGGTTTAATGATCCAACTTAAAATATCTGGTTAAAGGAGATATTCTGTTTACAGAAAGATCCCAGGGTTTCTTGGTTTTTATTTTTTTTAAGAGTCTCAAACCTACATTAAAACAGAACATGATCTCCCTTCGTAATTAACACTGGAGTGACTAAGTCAGAATTTACTTAGCTCGAAGCAGGCACTGTTTTAAACCCTGTTTACAAAAAAGGTCATTAGGTTTATCTGGGTAGATGGTTGCCCAAGTGACCCAGACCTTTACAACAGCATGGAGCAACCCATGTCCAAATATAAATGGAAAGTGTGAAACAATGTGGAATATCTCCTACTGCTTGTATCTAAATCAAGAAATACAGTAAAGTCAAGCAACAAAGGACAGGCTTTTCATTTGACTAGAGCACAGACAAAAAAGGCGTCTTTAAAACAAAAGAAAAGAAATGGCACTAGATACACATCACCTTGCAGGAAATCCTGCCAGATAGCATCTGCTATACAAAACTGGGATTTTTCACTGCATTTGCATAGGTTGTCTTAAAAAAAGAAGATCTTTGAAGAAAAGTATTGCTATCCTACCTGGCCCAGTGCACTGCACGTTGCAGGGCAAAGAAAAAAAACCAAAAGGATTGCTGTGACAATTTAAAAAAAAAAAGTTTTTTTTATCCCTAATGCTTTACATTTCAGTGTAAGAATGTGCTCAGTTTAACTACAAAGATAAGGAGAAGTTGAGAAACCTGTTTACATTTTTGCCTTTGCACAACCCTGTGCATGAGCAGCCCAGCAATAGTAACGAAAGTAACTCGTCACAAACAGCTCGAGCCTGCCAGCAACGAAAATTAATGGGAAGGCAAGGATTTTCTTTTGATGTTGGAAAGACTCCAGTAAAAACTGGTTTGTACATGGGAACATGGTGTCAGACTAGAAGAGAATCAGCTTGTCTGACTTGTGGTTTTCTTGACAACATTCATCTTCTCTTGGCCTGATAGAGAGCAATTAGTGCTTGTCAGTTGAATCATGTGTTATTAAGATCATTCAGGCATTTTTTAATTATGATTACCTAAACAGACAGCAAAAGAAATTCTCAAGCAACTCTAACAATCCACTTCCTTTTCAGATGCTTCCAAGTCTTTTCTCCTTTAATGTTTTAAAGTACGGCATTGGGTTTTACCTGCAAAGACCTCGGTACCTTTTCCATTTTAAACACATTAAAGAAAAAAAAGGCACTGTAGCCTAAAATCCGTGCACTATCGCTTTACCAGATGCTCTGAGTAATGATTTTTTTTTTCTTCCGTTAAAAAGTAGATCAGTCCTCTCTAAACCCAGTAAGCTGCTCTATATGCCAAGACTTGTTTTAGAACATCTAAAACAATGCCTAATAGGTTTATAATGATACAGCATTCCTAATATACGCTTCTTTCTTTCACCATCGCAGATTTCCAATCAGGATATGAACAGTGTCAGGAATGACATCATCCTTGGGTGGTGTTTCAAACTCCTCCCCAAATAAAATGGTTCCTTATCACTGACTTGGACAGTTTTTCCCACTGTAAAGAAAGTTAAAAGCAAGACAAGACTAGACATAAAGTTCCTAGTTATTTAAATTCCAGATATCAGAGTAATTGGATTTTATAGACCTTGCACAGATGAGATCAGGACGGCTTCAGTCTTAGGTCTGAGCTTAGAACACCACTTTTAGAGCAACACTATTGTTCCTTCCCTTTGGCATCTCTCCCTCCTCTTTATCAGGGGATTTTTTGAGTTCCTAAATTAACATTTCCTTTTTTTTTTTTTTCCTGCCTGCTGCAAGCCTTGGCCCCCAGAACTCGCGAGCTCTTCTTGCTGTACCATCTGCTCCTGCACAAGGCCAGCCAAGGGCCTGCACGGCATCACTTGGGAATTGGGAAATTAAGGTCCCAATTCAGTGGGAGCCCTGATATCCCTGTGAAGCACCGCACAGGGCTCTGGTGAGTTGTGCATTTCCTCGGCAAGAGGAGCTGTGTTAAAAGGAACACACATTTCCAAACAAACAGAGTAAATATTTAGCGTGCACCTTGATTTTAATAGGCATCAAAATCCTGCTCCTAAAATGAATGATATTCAAGTATCTATTACCAATTCCCAGGAGTACATCTAATGAAGAATCCTTGAGGATTTTTCTTTTTGGAAAGATTCTTCACATTTGTTTGCAGCAACAGCAGGAAAACAGAACAGGCACAAGATGACTCTGCCTGCATCAACACTGTATTTAATACTCTGTTTAAGGGGGTAAAGTCTCATACAGGGAATAGCCAATATTTTGGGAAGAAAACAGATGATAACAGCCAATTTCCTGGAGTGGAACAGATGCAAGTTAATGGCACATTTTCTAATAAACACCTAAAAGCTTATTAAAATGGCAGTTGGGCAGATGAAGTGACTACTCTGCACATGCAGAATAAAACCAAAACCAGAATTCTTTGGATTATTTTAATTTAATTTTGGTTCTCCTATGAGCCCTGGTCCCAGTATACGACACGTCTCACTCTTCCATTGGGGAGAATCTTACGGACTAGTTCTGAGGTACTGTGGAGAAAAAAGGAAATTACTCATTTTTGGCTCAGCTCAGAGCAGACCATTATTTGCAGGTTTATGAACTATTATGGAAATATAAAGGCTGAAAAAGGTAATGCTGACCAAACCACTTAAATCTCCAAGTGCAATTGCTGATCCCTGGGAAAGCAGATAGAAGACTAAAGCGACATCCAAGACTGCCATCATCTTGGTTTCTGTTTGCTGGCCAAGTTTATAAAAAAATCAGGATTCTGGTTCCTAAATTAAAAATCTGAGTGAATCCTTTTGCTGCAACAGCTGATCATTACCCCCAGTAACTACCATCATCAACATCAGACTGGATATATTCAAGGCATAGTTAAACAGGTCTGAAAAAACTAGAAATGAGAAGAAACAGTTTTTACCTTGGATTCAGCATCCCTTAGTAACAGGCTATTCTGAGGAACCTGATGTCCCCATTTCATTACTCAGCCTGTGCCTACCTTTAATAACTTCTCCTACTCATGGGTGATATAGTATTTTTATACAAGGTTTGTCTTTTGCATGGACTTGAAATATTTATACGTTAAAAAAAAAATCATAGGGATAGAAATTTCCTGCAAGATGCTGCTTTATGGTTTAAATAATTCAGGCCTATGATAACTACACCTAGAAACAGTGCACACATGAAAGTTACAGAATTCTTTTTTTATTTAGGAAGAAACTACTCTTGGAATGACACCTACCAAAGCCGTCAAAAACGTGTATTCAGTATACTCAAGTCACTTAAATTCTTATTTCTAGAACCAAGAATAACATTAAATATGAAGCAAGACAATGATTTAGCTGCTGCAGGGAGTTTCTGGATCAAAATGACTTGTAATTTTTGGTTAAGATCTTTCTTCTCTCTGCAAGAGGGCTAAATGACAAAGAAACACGCTCCCATCATTTAAATGCTGTGCTTGGCAGACAAACACACACACGAGGCTCTTACTCAGTGCTGCCAAACCTATTTTGAGTCAAAACCTCAAGCTTTCTGCAATGCTGTCCAGTAATGCCACCTTTAAGCAAGCTGGTTTTTAGTACAGTGGTGGGGTTTGATTATAGAATAAAATTCCTCCCCCCGCCTTTTCCTGTAAGTATTCACTCCCTTTGGCTACAAGTAAAACACTTGAGCAAACCAATTCTTGCTGAAACAAATTACATTGCTCAGAAATCCTTCATTTGCAAGATATAAAGAGCTGTCCCTGATGTTACCACCCTCAATGGCAAACCCAACTCACCTCCTGTTAACCAAACCCAGCTGTAACAAATACTTCAGCTCCCTGCTCAAGACAATTCCTGTTCTCCAGAAAATTGCCTAATTTTTGCTGTCATCCCTCCATTAGCTTCTCCCAATCTTTCTTACAGAAATTACCAAAAGGATGTTCAGTGTACAACAACTGTAAACCCTACAGTCCATAATTCTCCTACTTTTCCTGCCCATTAGCCACTTTTAGTGAGTTGTTTAGTATATTATTCATTCTCGTTTCCAGTCCTCCTCCTCCTGCTGCTGCAGATAATCCACTGATGTTGACATAATCCACAAATACCATCAGTCACATCAGTTTGTGCTGCTGCCTTGAATGCTGCAGCACAACTCTCCAGGATGCCACTTAGATTAGCCCACGACGTTCAGGCCGTGACTCAAGGGCAGCCACCTTGCTGCTCATTTAGGGGGGTCAGACCCAAACCCCATTAGCAGGTTCTGCCCACTTTACCAGCCCTGCTCTCGGGGCATCTGAGCACACAAGAACTCGCAGCTCCCAGGGTATCAACAGAGGCAAACACTCACTTTGGATTATTTTAAGCACACAAATTAATCCCTAATTTTAACAAAACCCATAAGAACGCACCCAAGTCAGAATATCTTGTAATAAAGTGCTCTCTAAGAACAATGAAGTTAATTTGATACCATGTGCTGATTTATCTGGAACAAAACAGGACCTTAGAGTACAGCGGAATATTTTCATTTACAACTGAAACAAGTCACCCCGAAGCCTCAAGCACTATTTCTATGATTTTCACTAGATTCATTTGGCAGCAATGTGTTCCTGAGGTGGAAACCAACCCCCAAAAAAGTGAGGCAAGCAGAGATAACGGAAAAAGATAAGAGACATTTTTCTCCTCTTAGTTTACACTCGCAGGAGCTGCTGCACATGCACGGTTCCCTGCCTTGAAACTCCTCTGCACCACAACAGTGGAGAGAGCTGCATTTAAGAAAATGTAATTACAAGACCACAGAGAACAAAAGAACTGACTAGAAGGCAAAACCCTTAAACCTGGTGGTGTCTGTGCTCGTGTGAAGCAGAGCTGGGCTCTCGAGTCAGGGCAGACATTGGAGGGAACTGAGGGTGAAGGAAAAGCTTCACCGATGCTGCCATAAATGCCACCCTGCATAAACATGCGAAAGCATCTGCTAATCCCATGTTGATTCAAAAATATATTAAAATTATTCAAAATTTTGAGCTGCCATTAGTTACACACTTTACTATTTTAAATGTTTTTATTTATTTTAAAACTGGTGTTTTGTAAGAGCCCTGACAGATCCTTCTCATTAATCTACAGGGTTCACTAAAAAAGCACAATTATTCTAGCATTCCTCAAGAATTTTAAAATATAGTTTCATAGGAAAAGAGAAATTTATAAAAGTAAACTTCTGAGAAAGTACTGAAATAGATTTGGGGTTTTTTTTCCCCTTCCTTCCTCTTTGTAGAGGGCAGAAAGAAGAATTTGTGCATTGTGCTTGTCTGAAAATCCGACACCAAATTTGGAAGAGGTTCAAATCCACCTGTTAACCAGCTACAGCATGAGATGTATGAACACACAGAGGAGCCCTGTCCCAATTTAAAAACTACTGCTTTCAAAATAATTTGCTTACATATATAATTTATTTGCAGTGCCATCAAGAGCAGCTAAGTTGAGGCAGGCACGCAGAGCTCGCTTTTCAGCCTTCTGGTAGGTATAATTTAGCAGTCTGAAAGGAGTCCTCTAACTAATTTTGAAATGTTAAGCACAACCTCTTGAAATCTAAAGAAAACAGTGAAGCAAAGATAATCAACATAAGTATTTCTTTCACAGCTGAGAATCAGCCAACTCTACATCAGCCCCACAAGAAAACTGCACTGTATTTTACAGAAAACCCAGAAATTTGAGCAGTATACAATAAATGGATGGTCTCACTGCCTAAAATGAATGACACCAAACATACCCACCAGCTAAAAATACAGTAAGTCATCTGAAAATATATGCCAGGAATCTTCACAGTACCCTGCCCTCCACCCTAATCCATTCCCTCCTCCCACGTTGCTGTAAAAATTTAGGCAGTTTTTAGGGTCTGGGATCCTCACTGGCTTCATTAGGATCCACAGGTGTTCCTAAAATGTGTTAAAAAAAGAAATCCAAGTAATTAAATATCTGAGCCTGTGTTTTCTTTAATAATAAATGCTTCTGCCGAAACTAGAATTAATTCTAAGGATGACTAAAAGCCCTAAATATTAAGGGCATGAAGCCTGTCACTTTACTGTATTTATATTAAAGACTGAATCACCAAAATTAAAATATTACTGAGTTTATGGGAAGAAGCCATTATTTACTCTTACCTAGAAAATATCAGCCAACAAATCCAAGTCTCCCACTGCCAAAGAAGAGCCATCCAATGACTGGGAGCATCATTTTGTTCACTACAAGATGTTACTATTTGAAAACATTTATTCCTGCATTGCAAAACACAGAACTTAACCCACTCATCACTTGATAAAACCATTTAAATCTGTTCTAAAAGGGCCCTATAATGCAAAATCTAAGCATGCAGCCAGCTGAGCTGTAAGAACAGGCACGAAGGGCTGGAAATTTTATTCCCTGGTATGGGAGAATCCACGAGCAGTCGGGCAGATATGCAACAGCCAGATCAGCTCTATAATTTATTTTTATGAAGGGGGAAAAAATAGCAAGGCAGAAGAAGACTGAGGAAAAAAAAAAGTTTCAGGGATTTGATTCAGAAATAGCAAAGAGCAAGACCAAAGAAATCTAAAGTTTGGCAGGGAGAAGGGGCCAGGTGGCAGAACATGCAGTGCAGCAGCCTCATGGGCACTGAAGGACCTCAGCAGCAAAACCAAATTTCTAGCAAATAGAGGGACAGCAGAAAAAACAATTATGATTTCCAGCCTTAGGAAAAATAGAGGGGAAATACATTCCTGTGCTGTGAACAGGGTGAGTTTAAAATTAATGCACAGTTCCCATGACAATTACAGATTTTCAGAAGAACAGATCACTTTTATGTAAACAAGTGGCAATATGAGACTCTGAACTGACCTGCATCACCATTACTCATTTGCACTGGAGGAAATGGTGTTTTCCTTACTGGAAGGGGGGAAAAAAGAAAAGAAAAAGACGCCACATCCTGAGGAAAAAAAAAAACGAAAGGGCACCTCTTGTGCTAAGTATTATTAGAAAATAGATAAGCATTAAAGTGAGTTACAGTTGGACCAAATAAGCAAAGAATTCCTTTAAAGGCTGCACAGGATCAAAACACTATAAACAAGTAATGAGAAAGAAATAGCTGATTTCTGAAAAATAGGCAGTTGTTCTCAGCAGCAGACTTTTTTTTTCACTTCCTAAGTATGGCTCAAATTACACAAACTCTCAGATTCTTCAATACTTCTTTCAAAAGCAGTTTGCTGTAAGAATGATTAACCCTAATTCTTAACACTATTCCTGTCTGATGACAAAACCAGCAAAATGCTTGGAAACGGCAAAGCTGGGTGGGAGAATGGGGCAATACCTCTTGGATGTGATGCAAAGCTGATGAGCCTTTTTTAGCTGGAAATCAGCTGGGGGATTCCAGCATCTGGGGGGTTCCAGCAGCTGGGGGGTTCCAGCAGCTGGGCACCACACGGCCCTGCAGCTCCAGGCCAGCAGGAGCTGCCGTGGGATCCTGGAGGGATCCAGGAGGCTCCAGTCCCACTGAATGCTGATCCATCTGTAGGCATCAGCACAGCCATGGTGTCCATGTCTGCGCAGGGCAAACACGGCATTAGACAAGACACATAAATTTGATGGATCAGGGGAGAGGTGAGCAGAGCCCTCCTTTCCTGAGCTGCCTCTCTGCACTTTATAGATGTCTTTTTGTGGTCAAGTCGAGGGTAAAAGCTCCACCATGTGGGAGAAGCTTAGCACTAGCCCAGGTGAACGTGGTGTTTACTCCGTGGTGCATCCAGGGAGCATCATCCTGGCAGGTACCACACAGCAGCACGGCCACCGAGGCACCCACAGCACCTGGAGAGCCAGGGAAGGCTCCCAGGCCATGAACACCCCGGGATGTGCATTAATTTAGAGCACATTGTCACTGCACTGGGTACCCACACATCATTAATACCTGTCAATTACGAAAATGAGGGAGCTCAGAACACTTCCTATGCTTTTGTTTTGTGAAGGAGTAACTTTTTCCAGGGCCATGAATAATACTTGGTGCTATATGACTGAAAACAGTGAATAATCGCAAAAAAAGGAACTGTTCCATGTTCCAGTGAAGAGACAGCCTGCCAAAACAAACATATTATGGCTGCAAAGGAAAGTAATGTGTCTGTAATTTTAAACTCTGTCCACTTTAGTAGTTCAACAAGTTTTTATCTCACCCAAACAACAGAAGCAGTAACATACAGCACAGAACCTGCATGAACCGACCTGCACTCTGTGTGTGGTGATGGGGAGCAGGAGACAACTCAAATAAAATGATACCTGTGAAATTTCATGATAAATCTACCTTCAAAGCCCAATACAGTTATGCTACACATGCAGGATATTAACGCTAAGCAATTAGAAAAAAAAATTTTAATAGGAATACTACCTAGTCTTTTATTCTCACAAGTAGTCACGTAATTCATTGGTAACTCCCTCCCCCCCCCAAAAAAAGAGAAATACATCCAATAATAATCTTACAAATAATATTAGAAAAACTGACAATGTTTTAGGATTGCATTTATATGCCAGTAAGAGGGAAGAAGCATTAAGTATTCTGCAGCATCAGAGCAACCAATCTTAAAAGTGTATTTTAAAAGAAAATAATTAGGGAAAATATCTTCGTTGCAGAATTTAAACATATTCACTACAAGTTTTTTAAAAACAAGAGCCTAATCAGCATACAGGGACTGGGGTTTCAGCAGTGACTACAGATTTTGCAGGTGCTTTTCAGTAGCCCCATTTGAACAGCTCCTCTATTTATCCAGTTGATTAAGCACATGTTGGGAACAAGGCAGTGCTGCTGTCAGGGTGTGCACCTGGGAAATGCTTCCCAATGCTGCCCAGATCCACAAATTCCCATCTTCCAGCCTCACTATTTCAGCACGCACATGGGATCACCAGGGAGGAGTCCAACACGGTGGGTACCGAACAAAGTGAGACAGCAAAACATGGAATGGCCATTCCTAAACAGCCAAAACTCCATGAAATGGTGCATTTGATCTCTGATTTTGTTTTTATAAACATGGGTATCGAGATCTGGTAGATGGCATCCTGAGGGGACAGTGAGGAGGGAGGTGTCTGTGACCCCTCACCTCCAAGCCCAGGGACAAGTGGCAGGTCCCCTGTTCCTCTGCAGCAGCCACAGCCCCAAGGAAGCCCCTTCCTGACCCCTTCCACCACTCCAGCTCCCTGACCATGCCTCCACTTCTCCCAGGCCAGGGCTGCAACCCAGGGAGCAGAACAGGCACAGGGAGCTCCACTGCCCTGCCCAGTGTGGGACACAACCCCGGCACCTGCTTGGCCTGGCCAGCACAAGGTGGCCACACCAACAGCTCCTCTGGCCTCCACCACACCCTGGGCTTTCCAGGGCAGGTGGATGACCCGGCCCAGCCCCGAGGAGCCAGTCAGTCGTGGCCAGGAGCCCGGCAGAGCTGAGCCGTCCTGCCCCGCGTGTGGAGCTCGCGGAGACACCGCGGTTACCGGGCGGATCGAGACAGGTTCCAAGCATTTGGAGAAGTGCTCCGGAGTTTTCAACACTGACATGACAAGCTGGCCGGGAGCCACCGGCAGCAAACCTCGCCGGGGAATCGCGTAACGCGCAGGGCTTGGGGTGCCGGGGACAGACATCCAGGCAGCCACCAGGGACAGCCACCTCCGCTGTCCCCCGGCTGCCGGACGCCCCCGGCACGCGGCGCTACCCACGGCGAGATCCCCGCATGCAACACCACCCCAAACAAGCCCTCCCTCTCCAAACCTCCTCCCTGGAGCCTGCTCCAGGGCTGCTAAGTAGGTTGATTTTCAAGTATTTAATATCCAGTCGGATATTCAGCACTCTGGGTGGGAAAGTGGGGGGGTGGGAGGGAGGGATAAAAATCAGGCTCTGTCATCGCTCCCAAGAGCGACTCTTATACCCACACAGCCAGTTGGCACCAGCCAACCGTATCTCTGAATTTATGCTAATTCTGTCACTCATCATTACCAGTCAGTCACTCCGAAACCAGCTCTCTGGGAAACACCCCAGTTAGGCTCTATCCTTCCTGAGGAAGGATGAAGATAAAATTTAAGAACTATTTTTTCTTCAATCAGGCTGAAACAGAGCTGAAGTTCTCAAAATGGTACAAAAGGGCTGTTCCAGTGAACACATCACACAAGCACCTGTTTTTTTCAAAGACAAACTATCTTTTCAAAACTAACTGAAACATTTTAAATGTCTGTAAGCTAAGGCCACTTTCACCAGACACACTGCTCCCAACCATCTGACTTTTAGAGCCAAATCACCTCAGCTGGCTGCTCCAGGACCATTAATTTGGAGAACTGCACTCTGAGGTCAGCTAATGGCCCTGCCTCGTCCACGTACGATTTAGGTGTCTTTGTTTTCACAGTGCAAAGGATCATTTCATCAAAGCTTTTACACAGCCACGCTCCATCTTAAATTCATGTTTCCCTTTAATCTACACATCCCTCCAGTGAGCTCCTTCTCCAGGCATGAGTGTCCCCACTGCCTTCCCTGTAAAACACGGCTTCCCACAGCATCCCACAGCATCCCACCTGCCCTTACTGCTTTTATTTGCCCAGAGAGCAGTTATGTACCTCTTCACTCTTGCTAAGTTTACCACCATGGACAGCCAACATCTCTCTTATCACCAAGGGTGGAACTCTCCTGCTCCACAGCAGCCATGGAATGGGCCAGGCCTCTGGTGCCCAAAGGAACAGAGTTCCACTGCCTTGTCCCAGAGATGGGGGTGATGGACCCAGCTGGCAGCTTCATCACAAGGGCACTCTTACAAAATTTCCTTCCTGTTTAGTAACACATGAACTTCTCTGTATTAAGAATATGAATTGTATAAAGAGTATTAAGTAAAGCATTGATGAAACGTATGGTGGAAAGCCTGCAAAGCAAACTATTTACACATACAAAAACTGTGTGACTGTTTGGATAAAATGCCTCCATGCACGTGGAATAGGAAGCACTCAGAGATGCATAAACCTGTTTTATGTCTCATCTCAGGAGTTATCACCATGCCAGCATCTGCAGTGGAACTGAAGCAAACTCAAGAGACATTCATGTTGAAATCACCATCAGTACTTCCTACGGCAGTGAAATACTCCTTAAAGATCTGCCATCTAAATACTGACTTGCACTGATCACACTTAACTTGTCAGATGTCTGATGATCCCAGAACAAGGCAATATATCCATAATCACAGATTTCAGTGGTCTATAAGTTTTGGACTCAAAACACCAAGCACTGGGGCATATTTTATTTATATGCTCAGTGGCTGTAGAGCACAATCATGTCATTGTTCAAACTGCTTAATCTGTCTCAGCATTTAAAATTAAAGTTGAAAAAAACCACTAGTGCTTTTAACTGTCCTTAAATTACATTAATTGCATTGTTAAGCACTTTAACAGCCTTATGAAGGCAGCTAAGTAAATCACTGCTCAGAAATAAGTCTGTACAACCACCTCCCAAGCTCCACGCACAGGACAGAGCTGTCAATGCCCCAACCTGCAGAAGGAGGATCTCCATACAGGAGGAATCAAAGCAGAGGCTACTTTTACCCTTTGCCCAGGCAATCTCTATGTCAGCATCAACTGCTGGAACATCAATATATTGTGTGCACAGAGAGCACTCAGGTTATGCTGTCATAATTCTATTTACACCCTGTCCCGCCAGCAGGCAACTGATGGCATACACCTGTATACAACTGAAAAATTCCCAACCTAGAAATTTCTGCTGGCAAGAGATCAACAGGCTGTAATGAGCACTGAAAACAAACTACCCAGCCTTCAGCCAGAGCTCACTGATCTCTGCCTGAACTATTGCACGGGGCTAAAACTTCACTGCTCCAAGTGCGAAGATGTCACTGCCAGGGTCAGCAACAGACTGAACAAAGTCAGTGCTGGTGACCACAAACTGAATTTTTAGATCTACAGGCTCTCTCTTTGGGATGTGCTTTCTACATCCCATGTAACTGGAGAATGTACAGGTGTGGTGGTCAAACAACTTGACAGAAGTATTCTTGTGCATTATAAATAAGCACACCTGTACCGACACGCAGAACGTGGAACTTGCACAAAATAGCAGCCAAATTCTTACAGCAACGACAGGCACAAACTGAACCAAACCCAGATCAGATTGTTTTAAGAATAGCAATTATATATATATATCTCACATATATATAATCTTGCACATATATATATATCCAGAGATACTTGATATACCGAGAAGAAACAATGCAAAGAAATAAAGCAATCTGAAAGTTTCAAGCCATCTGTATATATCCATGCTGAGTATCAAACCATCTGTATTATATTCTTAGATCAGCTAAAGCAAACCACTGGCACCAGTGCCAAGATTGGCAGCAGAGACGATTTGGATCGTCACCAACGAGAATGAGCTACCATGCCTTTTAGAATAAATTTTGTAGCAAACACCAAAAGGGTTGATCAACACAGATTATCACAGCTACAACAAGCCAACTAGTTTAAAAAACAGCCTTTGCCATCCCACAGTGTTTGATTTTATGCTGTACGATAAACTCTACGCCTAAAAAGGAAATTCAGCTTCCCGCTGTCCCTGTCCCGCAGGGAAATGGCTCAAACCACTCCAGCAGGTTTTGCACAACAACACCAAGCACCTGCATAAGGTGTCCCCAAGCCCATACCCCACATCAGCGACTGCAGGAGTTCAGAGCCATATTCAAGCACACCAAAACCCCCCTGGAGTCCGGTGAGAGGCAACTGCACCACAAACTGAAACCCCAGCAGCATTTTCTGAGGAACATCCTTGGAAAGTCTCCTGTTCCAGTGTGGGACAAGGCTTGGCTTCCTTCATTTGAAAGACACCAGCAGCACCAAGTGACCCACACTCATTTACTTCTTCTTCTCCAACCCCAGTCTCCACCATTCTACAGCACCCCACTTCCCCCAGGAAATTTCATCGATCCTTTGAAGTCTAGCCTAAATTTCAAAGGCACAAATGCCAAAATATCCTTGAGGATAAAGCTGCTGATGTAAAGAACATTGGCTAACCCCAATAATTTTATTTTCATATTTTAAAAGAGCCCAAAAATAACTATTCACCACCTTTTCCTCTGCTTGAGATATTGAGAACAACCCGCCTACCAAAGAGTGTAATTCTCTTAGCGCTAAGAATTTTGCATGGGTGGAACTCTTTAGCTAAAAGTGATGATAAATAACACCTCCTCAATCCTGCAATCTCCAGAAACAGTGTACAAAAACTAATACATTAGGTTGATTTGCAGTGTTAAACTAGAATTTCCCAACCCTCTAATGTCCACCTGAAGGATGCCAGGGGAGACATCAAGATCAAGGCAGCACAGCACAAAGTTCAACTGTCTGAGGATCTGCCTCCCTCTCTCCTGTCGCTGTTGTGAGAATATCCAACTCTGTGGTAAATTTCTGCGTGGAGAATTAGCAAATGTAACACATTGCCACATCCTGAAAGCTCATCCATCACCCCTCCAACAGCCTCACAGGACCCTCACTTTGCTGGGAAGCACACCACCAGCCCTAAGCTGAAGGTACAACCCTCTAATGACAGATTTTTTTTTCAGCATTCACACAGCACTTAGGTGTTAAATCAGCAAAATTAAGCAGCATTTTTTCAACCTTGTGTACAATGTACGTACAAACTCTGCTAATTGATAAAAAAACAGCGTACACAGGTTCAAGAACTTGCCTTCACATTCTTCTTACCTCTAGACCTGGCATACAAAAGCCCACACACACTTCCATCAATGAAATGGGGTGCATATGATTTTTTTAAACTTATGCATACACTCAATGCAAAGCACCTTCTGAAGAGTCAAATTAAAGGTATCAAAGAACAGCAGAATAATATCCTTTCCCCAATAAAACATATTTGCACTTTGAACTATGCATATTGTTTAACTCCATTCGGAATCCTATTATGAGAAACTTATTTTATGAGTCTGCCAAAAAGCCTGGTTACCAGAATCGTAATCACAGTAAGCAATAAAGGCTGACATGGAGGATATTTCTGGGCAATTACAGCAGGTGTTTTAAAGGCATAAAGCTGCAGAGTTATAAATCTATTTAGAGCCACAAACACAGAGAAAGTAAAAGGCGACCAGAAGGTTCAAACTCACACAGCAGACAAATATTGTTCCTCTTCCCCTGCAGAACACAGAGGCTGCAGGAACAAGTCTACTGTGAATTTCAGGAAGTCAAAAGAACACAATATAAAATACTGAGGTATAGCAATCATTGCAAAATGAAGTGCCTTCAAAGGAGGATGCAGCACACATACACACACATATATATACACATCCATATATATATATATGTGTGTATTATATGTATATATATCCATATAAAAAAGATACAAAGCTCAAAAAAATCTTAACACTTAAGGACTGCTAGATCACTTTTAAAATGTTGTGTCTTTTTGACTCAATTAAGCAGGGTTGCATGTAGTGTCTTCTGTTGCATGAATAAGTTTGAAATGACAGTCTAATGGGAGGTGTATACAAAAAGTAAAGTCATAGATGTGACAAGTCCTATTCAGACCTCACAAAAACTTGTACATGAGCCGTATCTACAGTGCAGAATTGGTGGAGGGAACGCAGGGAGAGCTGACTTGCCAACACAACACGTAACTTTACAGAACGATTGCCGGTTATCAAAGTTGCACAAGCCAAGAGACAACACCAACTATAAATATGACTACCAGCTATTCCACACAACCCCAAGCGTCCTGCCAAGCCCTCCTTCATGTTCTCTCTCACACAGACAAAGGCCTCAAAGCCATGGGACATCTGCCAGGGAAACAAATGAAGTTAAAAAACCAGAAGAACATGAACATGTACTAACCTAAACTTGCGTGTTCTTTCTTCCCAATTCCTCCCCCAACACCTCCCCTTACAAAGACGATGTCTCAGCTTACTGTACTATTTTCCTTCTCCCAACCAGTCTTAACTCTTGGACCAATGTTTTAAAGTTTCCCTACCTTTGAAAAAATAATGTTCAGTTCTTAAATGTTTTGCCAGATCTGGACCACACCCTGCCCTCTCCCAAAATCTTGGTTGTTTGTCTCCTATTGCACATAATCAATTGTAGCCCTTTCAGGTTTGTATTTTGCATGGTGGGAGCTGATCCAGAAAGGAGATTTTGCTTGTGTGAGCTTGTGTGTTTACACAAACACACACACACATACACACACCTTGACAGAACTGTTTTGTCTCTGTAGAACTTTAGGGGATTTTCCTGAAACTGAGTTTTTCACCTGTAAGCAGATAAGCACCTGATAAAAAAAAAAGCAGCTGAAAATTTGCCTCTTACCAGGTCATGCAAATCCCTTAAAATATGAAAGGAAAGAGCAGAATCCCTGTCATTCTATCAGCACAAGAACTGGGAATCAATCATAAGCAATAACTACAGAGAAATGCACAGAGACACCCAGCAGACCTCTCCAGTTCCGCTGTACATTTCACTCTCCCTGTTCTTCTTCCCGGATTCAGTGTCAGACACCAACTCCGATGTTTGACAAAAAAGGGATACGGCAGATTGCCCACCAGCCGCAGCGTGTGCTGCCAAGTGAGAAATACAAGCTTGGAAACAGGCTCGAGATTCCAGCCAGGACAGCAAGGCTCGGAGCATCACACCAGTGACATAACTAAGCGTGGTGGGGAGAGGCTGGAGGCGACGTGGGAAGTTATTGCATGAAATAACTCTGCAGTGCATGCAAAGGAGCTGTTTTCAGTACCCAGCAAGACAACATCATTTAGGATTGCCAAGAAATAACTGCAGCTTTCTTCTTTCTGATTTTTCTTTTTTAACTAAGTCGAACAGCTAAATCCCCTTTACTAGTCAAATGTGAATTTTCCAACATAACTCCCCTGTGGATGTTCTGTACCTAAATTTTCTTTATTAGCTACAGCAAAGTGACAATCAGCTTTCAGAGCACTCGGCAGAACAAGGATCACCCTGGGTCTAGTTCACAACTTCGGGCTCCTACAACATTGGAAAAGAAAGTTTACATCCTAGAAAAGACAAGAATCATCTTGTTAATTTGTTTGGTACAACAGTGTGAACAGCACATGTAGACAAATACTCAATTTGTCTTCAGACAGTTTTTAGAAGACAGACATTTTATCAGCGGATCTGTTAACACTTTCCTTCAGAAAATATGTTTCGCCTGCCAGTAAACAAACAACAAAATAATGTGTCATATCTGTAAAACGAGGGAGAGAAATAATCAAGATTAGCTTCAAAGTGTTGCAATAAAACAACAATATCAAAGGCTGGAACACGGAACTCATGTTTCAGCCCCGTGCTCACAATCTCACATTTGCTCTTTTCCTCTGCAGTACCTGCAGACACGGTGGCATTACACGGTGATTCTCTCCAGTTCTGCATTTAAAACAATAACCAAGGGAATGTGACGCTCATGAACCCAGCGTGCTGTGGGTTGGAAGCCGCTGCTGGAAACCAAGGCACCTCACTCAGGCTGTGCTACATCCCAAAAGGCAAATCAGCTCCACACTGGGAAAGGCACCCGGAGATTGTGCTAGTTGTTCCAACCCTTCTCAAGTCAAGAAGCACCACTGCAACTGACTTACCCACTAACTTAAACTACAGGGGAAAAAAATTGCAAAATTCTGTTATCTTTCTGTTTAAATTGACATAACAACTGCTAAGTAAGTTCTCTATTTCAAATTCAGGGGTACAGAAGAAACCAGCAAACACTACAAGGAAGCACTTTTGAGTGAGGCTTCCAATATCCTGAAAACTCTTTTAGTAAGTTCCATAAACTGTAGTTCTAATTAAGGATTAAATTTGGAGACTAAACACCTCTTTATTTGAGGACAGGGAAGCTTAAATCTTTTTGTATTAATGCTGAGCTATATCATCTGATATTTTTGCTATGACCAACCTATAAAACCTGTCAGCTTCACTCAGTTTACACAGGGCTTTAATTATGTTTAACTAGAATGTGAATGATCTAATTACTTAACATCTTACAGCACAAACTACTGAGGACATCTGGCTGAGCAACTGGCAAAGGAGTCGGGGAAATAAAACCACTGTTGTGTACCCTGCCCAAGACCCCTGCAAACATCTCTCCCTCCAGACAGCTTCCTTTTTCCATCCCACCTGAAATTTCTGCTGCCTGAAAGCAGTTCCGTGAGAACAAATCATCCACCAGCTCAAAGAAAATAGTCAGGTGAAGAAAAACTCTTAGTGCCATGAACAGATGATGGGACTTGGAAGAAGTTTTTCATTTCGCTTTGTTCATCATTGGGTGAAAACCCAGGTCATGCTCTTGGCCTCTCTGGGGCTCCTTCTCCCACCATTCTCCCAGGAACTGAGACATGGAGGATCACCCCGAGCACAGGAACACTAAAACTGGTGTCAGCTCACCTACATCAGTGCCAGCAGGAAGCTCTCACTCCTGCAAGCATTGAAGATTTTAAAGTTTTTAACCTTTCAGAGAGCAGATTTTAGTAAAACCAGCAAAAACTCCACTGGGGCACTGTGATGTCACACAGAGAGCCCTGAGGTTAAACTGGGAATAAGCAGCAATATGAGTTGAGGATCCTTCTGGCCACGAACGCTTAAATGGTTTCATAATGTCAGCCTTGGTCCGAGTCTTTCCCTAGGCCTGGCCCCCTGCCAGGGTGATATCACACTTCATACCTGAGGACTGTTCAAAAGAAAAGGGTGCCCGAAACACAGGAAGCTGCTGTCGTGACCCATATTGAGCAGACAAGCTCCCGCTTTGATCTCTTCGCCTTGAAACCGCGGCGCGCTCACCCAACACATTAACCTGACATGGCCAAAGAAGAAATAAAACCTGAAAGTTCTGGTTAAAAACCCAGTTAAAGCTGCCATTTTCTGTCTTTACTTTTCCTTAACGAACAGATGGAAACCAGCAATAACCATCTGGGTAAAGCAGCAATAGCTGTAAAGCACAATAATGCCACAAAAATACACTAACAAGGTCAGTTAAGTGTTTCTCTAATTGTCTCTTGCCTGTGACCTTTTTCAAAGATTTCAGATGAAAAAACAAAACCAAAACAACTTATGAAAGATCCTTTGGCATCTCTGACAACATCACAGTTCGATTCTGTATCCTGGGGAAATTCCAGTTGAGGAACAACATTCTGCCTTCCCAGATTTCCCGCTGCTTCCCCCCGACCTCCCAGGAAGAACATCCAGCTTTCCATGCTCCACGACAAAATTGATTATCCCTGAACGAGCAGTAAAACTAAACCATTCCTGTACGTGCAATGCAGCAAATGTTTTGGAATCCTCCAAGATCAAAGCCACTCTATTAATAAACTTATATTTTTATATTCCTTGCAGCTGAAAAATCCAATTAAAACACTACAGTGACCTTTTACCAGAGAACGACTGTCACAGTGAGGACAGGATCAGAAGACACCCGAAGCAGGGTTCCAGCAAAAATGGGATAGACAGGAAAAGCGACTCTTGCAGTTGTTTTACTTCAGTCACTGGGGTGGTAAAGGGTGGCCTAATTCAATAGGAAGATCTGAGAGGCTTTTATTAGGTCTCCCAAGTAGTGTAACTGACAGTTAAACAAACAAAGTGTCAGGCCTTAAGTCAGCATTTAGAAAGTAAATTTATAATGAAGAGCTGACAATCAAGACACCGTACAAAGGGGCTGCTGCCAACCAACAACTTTAAAAAAAAAATAAAAAGGCAACTAGATACAGAATGAATATTTCTTACCACTGAAATTAACTTCACAACTGGTTGGTAAAATGATAACAGCAAATAAATAGGGCACAAAACACTAAGAAGTGTGACTGCAGTGTGCCATGACATCCCTGGAAGCGAGGCAAGAGCACTGGATCCCAGCCCAGCAGCAGTGGCTGTGCTCTCCCACACCAGGCATCCCCACGGGCTCACCAGCTCCCATCGCATCCATCTCATGCACAAAACCAAAGTGCACCCAGAAATGAAAACCAGCACTCAGAGCCATCATCTCCTGGTATCAGACCTTTCACACTGGCCTGTGTGCTCCAGAAGAAAGCCTCTAACCCCAATTCCTGCCTGCCATCACCTTTCACCAGCGAGGGTCCTGTGGGGTTGTGTCTCCAAAACCTGGAGACACAACAACCTTTGGCACACAGGCAGCAGCCAAGCACGGAAAGCACTTTTCCAACCCCGGCAGCCTGTGCTGGATGGCCAAGCAGAGCATGCTGCAGTCCCAAACTAACTTTTTAGCCCTGCAGTGAAGTTAATTTTTAAAAAGATGGCATGTACAACAGCTCTGGGGCACAGTGACCACTTTCTAAGATCCTGAAATCAATCCGAACTACTAAATTCTTCTTCTAATCCCAGTTAAAGTAGGTTTTCACAGTTCCAATTTTAGACTTCAAGTTCTATTTACAGGACAGAAAATCCCAGATAGTGACACTAATCAAGTTTTACTTAGCTTGGCATATTAAAGAACTAACTATTCTCAGGATATGCCAGAACATCTCAGATGCTAACAGATTTTAATTTATCATCTAAACCAAGCTGATCACAGCACAGTGTGTGTGATGTTTTAATCATTTGTGCTGTATTTAACACATCACTCCAAGAAAAAATCCCACACAGTTCTGGTCTCACCAGCTGATGGCCTGGAGCACAGCAAAGGCCACGCAAAGAGAAAAATGTGTATCACAAGCTGTACCGAAGAACTCAGCTTTTACATTAAAATTTTCCAGCCATGGGACTGACCAAAGCTCTGCCTGCACTTAAAAAAAAAAGCCTGAAACCACCTCCTCCTCATGAGCATGGAAACAGCAAACCAAGTTTTGGACATAAAACTGAGAGCATGGCTTAGTAAGACAATTTAATTTGATTCATATCCTGACCTAAACCAGGGAATTAATCCCCGGTCCTGCAGGGGTTAAGGACTGTAAGTAGCACTGATGGCACCCAGAGTCTCACATGATCAGGACTCACAGCAAAAGGTTTTTCTTCATCAGTAAAGTACAAAAATAAAATTCTTACAAAGTACAGAATAAATTCTTACAGAACAATTCTTCCCTCCTTACTGTCTACTTCATCCTGGGAAGCAAGAGCACAGCAACCCCTGAGCTCACCCCTACACAGCCACAAGTACCCACTCACTTCTGGAAGGAATGAAAAAAAGATGTTCTGAGTTTCAAGTGGTAATTAAGAGTATAAAGTACATTTGCCTAAGAAAACAGGCAGGGTGTTGTGAACAGCAGCGGAGAGATGAGCTGAGGACACAATATTAGCAAGCTGCCCTTTTCCAGTATCCCAAGAATTTCGAAAGCAAGACTCCATGCCAAAAAAAAATATGCAGAAACCTATAAGCAAAAGAAAACTAGAGCTCCTGAAAGAGGCAGGGCAGAGCTGGGAGAAGGGGAGGGAGGAGAAACCACTGCACTCAACTGTATTTTTTAAATCCATGAAACACTTCTTGCACTCACCTAAAAGAAACTAAGGTTACAATTGTGTAAACAACTTGGCACACAAGACTCTCCACAGAAAATCAATTGCAAGACTACTGGCTCCACGTTTTTAAATGTTTAATATTATCCCATCCCCACAATTAATATTAGAAAAGCAACTGTGCTCATACCAGACATACCAAACCAACTGACTTCTATCAATATTAACACACACAAATCTGCAACAGAAAAACAGATATGTAGTTCACTGACAAAATTAACATTCTCACGTTTCAGATCCTAGACAAAGGGTACATTTTATTTATGGATGAAAATGAAGCAAACATCTTTAAGTGACAACATGATACAAATTTACTTTGACATGAACATGCAATAAAACGTGTAAACACCCAATAAAAAATAAAATGAAAAATAATTACAGACAAGACACAAGTATAAATTTTATTGAGCTACTGTGACAACATTTGTGTGTCACATCAATGAAATAACAAGAAAAAGAATGGAGTTGATTAAAAACATGAGATAAAGGCAACGACGAGAGGCCGCTGGACTAGGATGGAGAGATTCATCTTTGCTCACAACTTAGCCCTGGGCTGGGCTAGAAAGGGCAGCTCCTTCCACCCAAGCTCAGCCAGAAACTCTGACTACACACGTCTTAAAAATTCAGCACATGCAGTAACGCTCACTGGGTGTTGTGCTGAACAGGGATAAAGTTTATGCACCTTTGCCAAGCTCACGGAGCCGGGAGTGCAGCCCCGCAGCCCCAGCACAGTGCCAGACACGGGCAGGAGATGGATAATCCTGATGGCACAAGCAGCACATCTAAAGCAAACCTCCAACCCCACCGGCAGCCCGAGCAGGCTGTTGATACGCTACAAAACCAGGGTAATTTGGATAAAAGAGAAAAGTTGATGTAAGAAGAAGTTTCGAGCTACCCCATGCTATGTCTTTGGTGAATAATGAATTTCAGCCTTCAAGTACAGGTCCAACATTTCACACAAGAATTGCTCTGCACATCTCCTCCCTCTCCTCTCTTTGGCCATCCAGGGCGCTAAAAGGCTCCCAGTTACTGTCCTTAAAACCACCAGAGCGTGGCTTGGGATGGAAGATCCTCCTTGCCCTTGCCTGGCAGAGGCTGGCCTGTCCTGCTGAAACAGGGAGCTGTTTCAAACCTTGGGCTGCACTTTGAAATGATGCAACCACAAACTGCTGAATTTTTAATTTAACGTTCGTATCACTGGCTGCCTCTAATGTAAATTTTAAGCAGCCTTCAATATACAGAGAAATCTGAAGGGAAAGTTGATAAATTGTACATTACACCAAACAACAGCGAGGTACCTTTTAAAGTAAGAGTGTGTCTATGTATGAGTAACTCTAGATTATAACTTTATAACCAACTGCAAGAAACATTTTTTCCAGTGATTTAGCACCAATCATTCTCAATATTCGTTCAGGACAACGAACAACTCAGTTCTTTTTTCACGTTCATATCTATAGAAATTGTTTTCAGCAACAGCCTGAAAAGCACCTACAAATCAGCACTAGCACATTCTCTGATTGAGCCATTTAAAATATTGAGAATGAAGGTGCAGAAAATGTAACCACTGAGTCTTGTTTATCCGCAAGACAGTATTAAGTAGCAGCAAAAACCAACAGTAACTGCTAACTCACAATCTTGTATCTCAGAGAGGGGCTGGGAGCATTATCTGGGTTTCCCAGATGGAGAAGCAAACCAGTGGAGGCGAGGGACATGCTCAGGGCTGGAGCCAGGAATGGGGATGGGGCAGCTCCTGACAGTGAGACTGCAACTCCCAACTCACTTGAGAGTCACTGCCACCTCCTGACTGTGCTCACTCGGAATGAAGCAGTTCAAGGCTCTGGGTGTCAGCACCAGCCCCACTCAGCACCACTGCCCAAAGTGAGTGTTCGCAGTAGAGGTTTTTGATGGGCTGATACACACCGGCTTCAGCTCACCTTTGGTAAGAGAAATCTTTCATTTTCTTTAGAATATTGGTTCAGCAACACCATGAAACCACAAACACCTAGCAGAGACACCAGCGAGATCAGGAGCAAGACTTAACCCATCAAGCTTCCACTGCATCTCATCATCTGCAGCACTCCCTTTTGGCTTCACAGTTTTCTTTCTACAGGAATAAGCCAGGGCATTTCCACTCAAAACATACAAGCTTTTGCCACCTGAGATATATCTAGTCTGAGTCTTCATTTAAAAAGAAGAAAAAAAAAAAGTCAAATGCTATGAAATTCCCTGGGGCTTTTTGCCTTCCCCCCACCTTTTTATTTTCAGTAAGAACAGTGAGAATGCTTCTCCTATTCATAATACCTGAAAATACCATGCAGGTGGTTAGAAAGCTACCAGGAAACACAAACCCTGATTGTGACAGGGCAACACTAAGAATCTGTCAGTGCACTCTGAAGTCACACCATCACCTCAGTATCTCACGTACAGATTTTCCCAGGATGTTCCCACAAGGACAGCCTGGTGAAACCCCAGGTGATCCTTTCCTAAGGTCAGCAAGTGCAGGTGAGGTGGATTTGGTGGCAACACTACAGCCAGGCATTTGTTGGGAGACCCACCACAGTGCCCAGTGCACTGCCCAGTATTTATATTAAGGCTAAAATAAGCTCTCTCCTCCCAACTGCACTGCAAGAAGTTTCATTTCCAAGTCCCAGGCTTATGCTCACTCCTTACCTCCTTCCTTTCTTACCACTTCCCTCTATCCCCTCCACTCCTGTAAACAGTGTCACTTCCCCCACACCACTTGTTTTTATTTTTACTTCCCTCTAACAGTACTGCCCTCAGCTTGTCACACGTGAGCCACAGACAGAAGCCAACATTTCTCAGCAAGGAAAGACCTCTGCAATGTGTCAGAACTGATCCTGCACACACCCTCCCCAAGCCCATAAAAGCAATCCCACGGTGACGCGATAAAGCAGGAGCACTGGACCATCCCACCTCCACAGCTCAAGGGATGGGATAAAACGTTTGCAGGAATCAGACCACGGTTTGGTCTCACCTGAATACCCGTGTGCAGTGCACACTGGGCCCACCTATACAAGATCTCTGGATTCACCAAGAGGAATGGTCACACTCCTGTGGAATTCATGCAGCCATTTACCTGTATTTTAGCCTAAATTTTCGTATCATTCACAGAAAGCTTGTCCTGGCACTCCAGATGCTGCAGTCTTCAGGCTTGCTCATTCACTAAGGTGCATTTCCACACAAAAGAGCAGAACCACAGGATCTGCTCAGCTCTGATGTATGAACTCCTCTGAAAAGCCTCCGAGACAGCCATGGCCTACATCCGTGCCCGCCTCAAAACGCTCACAACCAGAGACACAAAGACATGGGAGAATTTAAAGCATCTAAACACAGCAGCTTAAAATACTTCCCTGCATCTGCTTTTGCGCCTTTCAAAGAATGAGTAATCTTCACCTCTGTCTTCCCAGAGCCGATCACTGTGGTCTGTGAGCCACGGGAGGAGGATGAGCACCACCCCAGCTGCCCTCGCTGCTCCCCGGGAAAGGCAGCACAGCTCCAGCCCCCACAGAAACTTCCTTATTACCCCAACTGCCGACAAAGGAATCGAATTATTGCAAGGCAAGGGGGCAAGTGAATTGCCAGGGAGGCAAAAAGCTGTGAGACATGAGTGTGACAGGCTCCAGCTTCAAACCCCTGTCTGCTGTAACACACGCACAGGGAGCTGTCAGGCAGCTCCCGGCTTTAGCACCTTCATACCAAAAATTGCCTTTATTCAGGGTAAATGTTTAACTCTGCTAACTCACAGGAGGGACCAAGTAACAGTGCAGTCAGAACTGCTGTGTCTTGCTAGACAGAACAGAAGCACAAGCAGGGTACAGTGGTGAATCTAGCACAAATTCCTTACTGCCTACTGCTTTCCTGGAAATCCGAGTACTGCTGGACAGCAGTGGAGACCTTTGTTACATCCAACAACCTACTCCCAGCTGCATATAATCTTTTATAAAAACCTAACATCCAACAACCTGTCTGCATTCCATGTTCCTCACAACCCAACCAGTGCAATATCCTGTATTTTATTCATTATAACTGCCAATAAAGGCAGAAATCACTGATTTGCCTTGTCAAACCAGAGACAACAGAAACAAGCTGAGAACATATGTCACAAAATGAGTAGGATTTATCTTATGTTCACTAATTTAAGGGCACTATTTCTGACTGTGAGGTCTGGGTTTCTCCCATCTTTCCTGGTACATTCAACCCCACATGTGAGCAGTACATGTCTCTTCACCCAACACTCCTTGTCTTCTGCAAACAATCCCATTTCAGCTTTCCCCCTCTCATCCTCACATCCTTCTCCCCTCTCCCTCATTCCAGCAAAGATGGACCATTGTCACTATATTCCCAATCCAGAAAACATTGCATTTTCAAGGCCTTCTCACAAAGTATAGGGGAAAGAACCAAGCACATGTGTTGGGAAAACCTGGATATGCAAGGAACTTACCACCCTGCTTACACAGACCACAAGCCAGTGCACACTGCCTGCTTGGTGCCTTAAAAAGTACTAATCATCCACGTACGTGTCTGTTCTCTCCCCAGTAAATAAACTGCCTTTATTCTTGGCCTGTGTGATCAAACTGAAACTCTGGATTATGCATTTTTCTACATCCACTTTTTGCATTACAAATCAGCTTGCAAATAAAGAATAACTGTTCACTGGAATTCTAGACGGCACGTAATTTCTTAGATCGCAAATGTTTCACCCATTACTTGTTTGGTATTGTTAGACACAGCCAACCAGCTTTTTTTTCAGAAAACTCCCAACCATTACCAAATCCCAAATCCTCCCTACTGCACTTCTCAATATATCATCCAATCAACCACAAACTCAGCATTAGAGCAGAGTGACCGAAACACGCACTGATTCTGCCACATTTCTGATGGCATTATTTCATTGCAGGAACAGAACAGGGGATAGCAAAGCTCTCAGAGATGTCTTTCCAAGGAACAGGACTCAAGGAATCCTATGAAACACAAGTTCTTGAGCCAGAAGTGCATCAAGGGCCTTTCTTCTAGTATGTCACATGTGGTGGGTGTCCAGGGACATCACCCTGACCACCACAAGCTGCCAAAGCTTTCCTGCTGCAGGGAAGCAGTGATTGCTCTCGGAGTGTCTTGGCAGCAGTGCCCTGGCTTTGCCATCCCTCCCTTCTCTGTCTGGCATCTTCTGGCAGGAATTCCCAGCTGCTTTCTCTGAGCAGGTGAGGGGAGCAGAAACATGTGTACAGCAGCTGGACACTCTTCTCCATATCCACGTTCAACTACCATTACAAACAGAAAAGTGCTGACTACTTTTCGGACAGAAACCATTCTACAGTGATCTGCACAGGTACACAAAATTAAACACTCAGACCTGATCACTAATTCCACTTCTGATGAAGCATATGAACTCCTTCACAAATCAGCTTGTGCTCTGGTACCACCAGACCCAACTAAAAGATGCCAACAACCCCACCTGTTTCTAATTCAATAACAGAAATACTCCCATTTTTGTAAGCTACTCATTACAACTTAGTTTTCCCAGGTTTTGTTACAGATTTTATAAGATCAGTGGTTTACCTTAAACAATTAGTCACAGTCTGCACAGAACTAATACTCCATCCTTACTTTAATCACATATGATGCAATACCAGGATGAGATTTTAAAAAACAAACACATTAGCAAGATTTGCCTTTACATTTTCAGTCTCCAGCTTGACGGCAACGAGTTCTGCCATTCTGCTCAAAAGCAATAAGAAACTGTACTTTTTACCAGTATGTGAGCCTGTCTTAAAAAGCTACAATGACATTTTGAGACTTGTGTTTATTGTCAAAATAACTACAGATATTTTGTTAAGTTTTCAAAGGGTATTAACTTCTTCCATTTGTCCTGAGATCCAGCTCAGAGCTGTGGCTCAAGCCAGACTTACTCCTGCTGGTCAGAGCTGCCTCCCCTGATATTGATATATACACACATATTCAGAAATATTAAGCAAGCTGTCAAGAGAGCTGCGTGCTGTGCCCATGGGAACATGATGCTCCTTCTCCTGTTCTCCAGCAAAAGGTTGTTTTTAGAGTGAAGGTGATGGTGACACCAAAAACTACAAACAAACCAGGACCACAGAACAGCAGGTTACCTTCACGCTGCCGAACTGATTCCAGTCACACAACTGCTTCCAAACGGGACGTGCAGCTTTAACTCGAGGGCAGCAGCATTTCTCCAGTGATTTCATCTGCATTTACTGCCACGGAATTCGCTGTTCGCGAGGGTCTGTTTTCTCTGCGCACTGCGATTCCCTCCCCATCACACATGGGTCCATCTACCACCGCGTGGCAGACCGAGGCAGCAATGCCACGCCAATTCCACGCTTTCTTTAGGAATCATGCCAGCTTTTACTATAGAAAAGGGTTAATGTTCAGCTGTGTGCCTCGCAGGTACAGTCTCAAGTGAAGAGCCCCGTTTGATACCTGTAGGAAGCTGCCATTTTTGCATCTCATATTCCATTTGTGAACAGACCTTTTTGTTCTTTAATCCAAGTTCTGAATTATTTAATCCTGTCTCCAACACTTGAAATATCTTTCCCTATAAACAAGGGGTTATTTAGCGTGAGGAAATAAATAATTTAAAAAGTCAGACCCTAAAGTGTTCCTGGCTCTGTTTTTAATTAATATTGACACAGTCTGGAGAAACCTGCTGCTTAATATTACAAGGCAGGTCGAAGCTCATCAACAGTTAAACGTCTCCTTCTAACAGAAGGTGGAAGAGGAAGTTGGGAGCAGCCGGGTACGCGGCGCTCGCTGCCAGCGATCCGGGACTGCCCAGTCCCAGCTCCTCACAGCTTTCTTCTGCCCAGAGAGCTTCAAAGCCATCACACCCTGAGCTACATGAGCTGGAGTTCACAGGGCTCAGGTGGAATTGTGTTAAGCATAAATCCTCCAGGCTTTCGTGCTGGAACAGAGCGTATGCGGAAGTGTTTTTATTTTCTACAATTCCACGCTCAAAATACGTCAGTACAAGGGAAGGACGGGGATGGAGGGAGGCATGGACAGTTCTGTGGGACTGAACTTCATCCCCGGTAATGATAGTTTTTATAGCACATTGCCTCATCTGCAAGTGGGAGTAAATATTACACTACCTCTTCGTGNAAAAAAAAAAAAAGCTAATTTGAAACAAATTAACTATTCTGCACAGGGAGGAAGGTACTCTCTGCCTCCCTGGTCACTCCAGGAGTCTCTGCAGACAGGCTGCGTGCAAAGTTAACAAACTCCGTGCTGCTCTCAGACCGCCTGGTGAACCTGCCAACAGGTGAACAGCCTCAATCCGCAGCGGGGATAAATAATCACCACTCCTCAAAAGCAGGTAATGAATATTGTTCAAACAACTCTAAGCTGGCGTTACCAGAATGCTTCAAAGGAGAAGCTACAAGCTGTTCAAGTCAGACTGTCACATTTAGTCTGCAAAAACGAGATTAAGGTTTGTACAGTGATACTCCACAACAGGTTTTACAGTATGCACAGAAATTAAATTATGATAAAAGTGAGCTATTTTTTACTAAAAACAGAATAGAACAATCTATCAAAATGCCATTTGGCTGTGTTCATTACATTTTAGAATTTAATTTACATGATAGATACTTTAGCATAATATGTTTTAATCAATAAGCATTTCTGAAGGCTTTATTTTTATAGGCAATATTTAGACTTGTTCACCGTTAAATGTAACGCCACGGCAGCAATGTTCGGAGCGTTTATTTTCCTATGCTAAGCAAGTACAGCCACACGTACACAGAGGCAAAAGCAAAAGTCCACAATTAGAGATGTCAGACCTCGTTTAACTACATCTTAATTTAATCCATTTTATTTTATACAATTCTACATCTGGATCTCATTTTCTGTATTCCTGTAGGTATTCCGGGTCACTATTAAGAACCCTTTCAAGTTAGCAAAGTTCAGCCAAGTCTACCTTAATCCAAAACCTTTAAAAGAAACAATAAAACGCGAAAGGGGGTGGAAGACGACAGAGAAACCTAAAACAAAACGCTACTTTACCCCACCTCCTAATGCACCTGAAAGTCGGAAGGGACCAGCCTCCTAGCACAGATCCCACGCAGCACTTCCCGTTTCGGGGGCTGCTGGGGTGGGATTTTTAGCATCGCTCCCGCACGCCCGGCCGAGGGGAAGGGAGGGCGGCAGGACCCGGGTCCCGCTGCCGGCCCCCCGCCAGCACCCCCTCACCTCCAGCGGGAATGCGGCTCTGCCCAGCATCAGCGCACCATCCCTCCGCCTGCCGCAGCCTCCGGCCGGCTCCCAACGCCGCCTCCACGGGGGCCAGGGTGGGCAGCCGCCGGCTTTCGAGCCAATTTATTTAAACGGGAGGCAGCGGCGGGTTTGGAGAGGCAGGGCAGCGCCTTCCTGCGCCAATCAACTGGGAGACACGCGTGTTGCAATCCCATTCACGGCGGGAGCAGCACCGATACAGCGTCTGACAACCCCCCCGGCCCGCCCCGGCCTTATCTGTACCCCGGCAACTCAATTAAACCGGGGGGCCGCAATTCCCCCAGGGACGCTCCCCCGGGGCAGGGGGAGGGAGGCCGGTCTGCGAGGACTTTCCTTCGCAGGAAACGGCACTTCTGGGCTCTCCCGAGCCAGCACAGTAAAGCATCAATATTCCGCTCATCTGTCAGATCCTGGACAGCAGGAGAGGCTGGAGAGCCCGTGAATTATGTAACGTGCCCTCCCGCCGCCGCGGGGAGAT